>BROG01000258.1:0-600000 GCA_030159075.1 Atrina japonica | reverse complement strand
ACAGTAACATGTACATGTAGGTCAATATTCTCAGGTCAAACAGTAATGGGATGTACATGTAGGTCAATAGGTCAAACATGAATATTCTCAGGTCAAACAGTAAAACCCTGCATGTACATGTAGGTCAATATTCTCAGGTCAAACAGTAACTGCATGTACATGTAGGTCTATATTCTCAGGTCAAACAGTAACTGCATGTACATGTAGGTCTATATTCTCAGGTCAAACAGTAACTGCATGTACATGTAGGTCATATTCTCAGGTCAAACAGTAACTGCACATGTAGGTCAATATTCTCAGGTCAAACAGTAACTGCATGTACATGTAGGTCAATATTCCCAGGTCAAACAGTAACTGCATGTACATGTAGGTCTATATTCTCAGGTCAAACAGTAACTGCAATGCATGTACATGTAGGTCAATATTCTCAGGTAAACAGTAACTATGTACATGTAGTCAATATTCTCAGGTCAAACAGTAACTGCATGTACATGTAGGTCTATATTCCCAGGTCAAACAGTAACTGCATGTACATGTAGGTCAATATTCAAAATTACATGTAACTGTGATAATGGGAACTAGAAATGATAACCAAATTTTAAGTATTATGATGTATATATTGACATGATTAATGGAGAAAGCTTGAATCTATCAACAGACAGATTAGTAATACACAGAATTTATTCTGAATAGTTTGTGTTTCAACAATGTAATATTATCTGAGTAAGTCTAAGCACACTGGTATCTTTAACTGATTTAATTTTTGTACATGTAACCTGCCAACAGAAACATGTTATGTATATACTTGTATGTCTGTGATACCAACTTAGAATGTTTATAGCATTGATTTGCATCTGGATATATATTTTTGTATAAATTCACCAATTCAAATGCGAGAAAGGACATGCCTTTCAGGACATTCAGTCCTTTGCTTTATTTTTGCACAGGCCGGTCAGTATATAAAGTTATGTAACCTTCATGCACCTGTGTATAAAAATGCACAAGTGAGACAGGACCTAGCAGCACTACCAATGCTTGAACTTGTTATACATCGTGGGACATCGTATGGCCGAGGCGTTTGTGTTCTCCCCGACAATATTCCAGAGATAAAACATTTACGTGAAAGACTAGACAGGGTAGCTCCAAGTCCATCCAAAAAAAGAAACAATGAAAGTGTTCAAAGTTGTTCAAATCAGTCACCAGATCTCAAAAGAACAAAACGACAATTACAAAGTAAATCTGATGATAATGAAATAGTGTCTGATCTAGATCATAGTGAAACTGGGATACACAATGTATCAAAACTGAATAAGTCCTGTGGTATAATTAGACAGTCAACTGGACACTCTGATGTTTTAGATGACACGTCAAGATGTATGTTACAGACTTTAACAGGTAAGGATATTCATTTATACAGTAGAACCCATATATATTGAAATCAAAAGGGAATGATTTTTCTTTCAAATAAAAGGAGTTTCAAATTAACCGGGTTATAATGGTTATAAAGAAATTTAGCCGGGGAATCAAAACAATTTCAAATAAAGAGAGATTTAAGTGTTCTATAACAGGGTTCAGTGTAAGTGGGTGCAACTTTACTTGTTTACAGTCGTCATGTTTAATTATAATAAGAATATTATACCTCATATCCTTTGGATTCTGAATTAGAAATTAAGAATATTATACCTCATATCCTTTGGATTCTGAATTAGAAATTAAACAACCTCCAACATAATACAGTCAACTCAACTTATAGCAAAATCATGAAAATGAAAAGGAAAATTATTTAAACCAGGGTATTTTTGTGGTTCCCAAAATACCTATAGATTTGATTATTCTGAGTAAGGTCAGTTTACAGGTAATACAGTGATCAGTATTCAGATGGTTCAACCTGTGTACACAAAGTGAAATCATATACCCAGAGGATGACATCTGCTGTGCATATTTATTATACAATAAACAATGTACATATTAAGTAAAAGCTAATGTGATTGACATACAGTTTGCTTTGATTTTTTGCCTTTTTTGGAGGATATTCACTATGAATTCCTTACTATTTATAATTTTACAAAGTGTACCAAATTGTATGCAGTGGCAATCATTGTCTTAGTTATTTCATTTCCAATAATTTTTCTGGGTAATGTTATTACAGTTTCATAACATTAAATGAGTTAGTTGTACATGGATTAAAAAACCATGAACATATTTTCCAAGTTCCACTGTTGAAAGTAACTGCATGTTACCGGGTATTACTACAGTTGTTCTTTGGAAATACACATAATAAAGTAAATATGTCCTTGGTGCACCTCATTTACAGCCATTACACACACACACATACACACACACACACACACACACATACTGTAGTACACAGCTGTACTCATATATATTTTTTTAATTACAGTAGTTGTCAACCATCCACATGTGAAATGTACAAGAATCAGAGATATAATTGATCACCCTGTTCCTTTTAAGTTCAGAATACTTGGATGTGTAGCAGATTATTATCCAAAACCACAAGTTGCTGAGGACATCATCAAGTTATATTGCTCAGAATGCCAGTTTTTGTAAGCAGTTATGTTTGTCAAATTGTATTACATTTTTCTATCTTGTTTTACCAGACCTGAGCCAGAACAGCTAAATGTGTCTTGGGTCTATTTGTCTTTCAACCTTGTTTTTGCCAAATGATAAATCTCCTACACAGAGTTGTTGATCATTGAACTCTCTGTCAATCTCTTTCAACATCTAAAAAGTAGTCCCAAAACATGTGATCATGTATCCAACAGAATGAATATATAAAAACTGATTTACTCAGAATAGGGATACTTTTCACAAAAATATAATCCCTATATTTATCCTATATTTATAGTCATTATCAAAAAGTATTTTTGCCTCAAATAGTATTTTATTCTATGTCAAAACCAAAGATGTATGCAGAAAGGCAAATAGCTTATAAAGTGCAAAATCTAGAGTTTATTTATATATTTTACAAGATTCGTGCAAAATGGAGATGTTGACAGAGATTGATCAAGAGTTCAAGGACCATTAACTGTGTAAGATATTGTCAAATAATAGGAAGTTTTTGTCTTCAAATTTTCACAGATTTGACCTGTTGCTTTAGATCAACGAGATCTCGATTGACTTAGATTATGACCAACATTTGGTAATACATATATTGGCCATAGTTATGCGACCTTACATTCTGCATTAGTGTCTTAGCTCTTAGGACATTATCTGTCTCAAACACAGCTTGTTAAAGTCTCGGTTACAATAGGCCGCACATGCTTCAATGGGTGGTCTGTGGGCATTTTTTGTTGAAAATTGTGTGAAGCAAGTAAGGACATTTTACCATTTTCGAGACAGTAAGGCCATCTATAAACATGTACACAGTAATCACTACAATCTTATGATGCACTTGTAATATAATACCTTCTTGATTGTTTTTGATCTGTATGATACAGCCACAGCTACTGCAATAGCCAAAATTCACAGAGCGTGCACAATCTCCAAACACGTATGGCCAGTTAAATCATGTAAAAATCAACTTCACAGAGATAACATGGTCATTTACAACTCGGCTTGAGACATTCTAGAATGACAAGAAATAAAATCTATTAGGATTTTTTGTCTAAAGGAAAAAAACAAGAGATGATGTGTCTAATGTGCCAAGTGATGTTACATGGAGGCTTGGTTGGATTTTTTAATTAACTTATCAATGTATAACTTTAAAAATGTTCAATGACTTTGTCAGATTGGTTTGTGACTACATACGAAGCATTCTCTCTTGTTACATGTTTTATTTTTGGTTCGCTATCATCACAGTAGTACATTTTGGGGTAAATGTTGCTGTTTCACCAAAAGAAGTCCCAGAAATCTGGTAAAAGTACATGTATTTATTGATAATGGGGCATTTCTTTACTATAATCAATTGATATATATGCCAATCTAAGATTAATTACCCTGGAAATAGTATATGGATACCCAGTTTATTCAACATGAGTAGACTGATAATTACTGGATAATTACTTATTTTTTCATTGGGGATTCTTTACAGTTACGTTTTCTTTCTTATTGTCAATTTTCAGACAGTCAGTTCCAAACCATACAGACAAAGGCACAAATTCAAAAGATAAAACAAGGTATGCATCTTCTTAGTATATTCACTGGAGATGTCAAAAATAGAACTCAATTTAACAAACTTCAGTAATTATTTATTGGCTTTAAGATTTGAATTTACAGACAAATGAAATCCCATCACCTAACTTCTGGTGTTTAAGTCACTGAAAATGAGGCAGTCCATAAACACTTACTTCCTATTTCAAATACATTTGTTATTTAATTTTATCATATGTCTGTACTCATAAGGCAATGACTACATTCAATGTATTATTTGCATCATTCTGATGCATTCTTTGTCCCCCATGCATTAATTATTTCTCATAATGCACTCCTTTTCCCCCCTCCCCCATGGGCATTAATTATTCTCATAGAAGGAATGCAAATGGTCCCCTGTTCGGAACTTCTCTATTTATATTGTGATCAATGAACTAATGTTTTAAAAAAGAATTTCGAGTGTCATTCATTTCCTTGGTACATTTCATCGTCTTGCTCGTACCACGGTGTCATCCAAAATCATGAAACTGAACACGGTTTTAGTATTTCAAAGGATTTTTAGTATTTCAGATGTTGTCGACCAGAGTATTTATGTTGGGGAATTAGAGAGTATGTTGTAACTTTTTATCATGTGTCTAAATTACAAATTATACCACATAACAATGTGGTATAATTTGTAATTTAGACACATGATAAAAAGTTTATGATATGACCATTTTAATATCATACTCCTTTTCAGCCCACGATCCCGATATCAGCCCTTGGGCTTATTTGATAGTGGTTGTTTTGCCCTCAGTTGTCTGATATCAGGGAACCTCGCATGTTGGGTTTAGAAGTGGGTTGGTTGTCATATGTTATCAAAATGGTCATATAATAATCTCTATATATATTAAAGATGCTCTTTCATACTTATTTGATAGTGATTATTGGTTGCCACTAAGTGTGTTTCATTATTTGGAATGTTGGGATTCTAATTTGATATGGTTGTTACTTACCACTATCATGTTTAAGTATATGAGATGTTGGGTTACATATTTGATAGTGGACTACTCAAAGTCACTCTCAGACTCTTTATTTGATAGATTGCCACAATGTTGGGCGAAGTTAAGGTGTTTTAGTATTTCAGATGTTGGGTTACTTATTTGATAGTGGTTGTTGTTGCATTTTGCTGATGTCGCTCATCTGCTGTCTTGACTTTTGTTTACCACTGTAGTAGCAAGTGATTAACACATGATCACATGTCACTGAAGTTTACTTATGGATTAAAACTATTTGATAGTGGTTGTTGGTTATCACCACTGTGTTTTAGTATTTCAGATGTTGGGTTACTTATTTGATAGTGGTTGTTGGTTGTCATCACCGTGTTTTAGTATTTCAGATGTTGGGTTACTTATTTGATAGTGGTTGTTGGTTGTCACTACTGTGTTTCAATATCTGGAATGTTTGGCTTTTTATTTGTTAGTAATTGTTGGTTGCCATTACTGTGTTTCAGTATGTGAGCCAAACAAGCTCAGCAGTATGGTAAGAGAGTTAGAAAACAGGTAAATGATCTGATATGAATTTTACATTTATATGATCTAAAGACCTTTGTCGAACAGGAACTGGAAATAGTGTGGTTTGGAGCAGAGGTCATTTTGCTCCCCATCATTCAAAGGAAGATCACATGATTACTTTACAATTGCATGTACAATGTAATTTTCCTAACAATTTTGAAGTGTGGCGTGTTTTCCTAATCCAATGAATTTAATGTTATAATACAATTGAACATGACTGAGCTAGCTATATTTATTTTCAAGGCTTATCATATTAATGTTGATTCAAGGAAATCTCATATGACAGAAAAAAAAACAAGAAAGGAAGATGATTTGTGAAAATGAACTGTAGAATTTGATATAGATACATGTATATCTTTTATAGTGAACCACCTCTTGTTGTAAGCAAAACTGGGAGAAGAGTAAAGCATTATTTCTGTCCTAATTGTAAAAGTCAACATAAAGGTAAGATGATGACAGGTGATTGTTTATAAATGTGTATAGTTTGTTTGCTTGCCATTGAAACTGGGGTTTAGTCATTTTTGGCAAAAACTAAATAATTTATATATTTTAAATGCTCATCATTGTTATTTTAAAGGTTATACATAACTAAAATGAATTTTAATTGCATCAAGTAATTCAAAGGAAAAAGTTTCCCATTACTAATAGTGTAAGAATTCTTTCAAATTTCAAGAAAAAATACGTGGGTATAAATCCAATACATTGAACAGCCATAATACTGTAAATATAAACAGTTTTCAAACCACATGGATACCTAAAAATAGTCAATGTCCATTCACATAAGATGAATTGGCCTAACTTTTCTCTCACTTAACTCATGCAGACTGGTCAATAAGGGATCATCTCACAATTGCAAGTCAACATAAGTTTCAAGTTAACATTTTTTGTTTGTTTTTATGTTGTTTTACATCCAGCATGACATGAATACTACTAACAAGATGAAATTATTTCAGTAACATAGTTTTGTGCATTATATTAAAAATGATGCAGATTTATAATTCCGATTTTTTTTCAGTTCATAAAAAATAATTATGAATTTATGATACAATCCCATGCCAGTTTAATGTCATATGGCCCAGAGTTTCTGATTTGCATATGACCTACTTACGTATGCATGAATCAGAAAGAATTATGGGTGCTGTTTTATCAACTCTGCATTTACCCACACAAACTTTTACAAAATTTTGTATTGCGGTAAATAGGTAAAATGTTTGTTAGCAAACCAAAAATTTGCACATTCACAATGCAGTTATGTATGGTAAAATTAAAAACATTGCTGTAAAATTCAAATTTGATGATTGAGTGAAATTAAGAAATTTAACGAAACCCCAGTTTCAATGCAGAGCAAATGGACTATACAACATAAACGTGTCTGCATTAACATCTGTAACTGAAACTGTCATTATAGAAATGGATGATGATCCAAGTGTCTGTCTTTACATTTACATTTTAGATGAATGCATAGCTTGAAAAAACAAAATTCATCATAATAAAGTGAATAGTTTTTATCTACATTTGGTTTGCTATGGAAGTACTGAGTAGATGAGAATACATTTTCTTTGCTTTGCTTCTATTTTGAAAGCAGATATAAGATATAACGGGGTGGGGATCAATATTTTGGGTAAAGTTTTGGTTGAAGCAAAATCTTGGCAATGAATAGAGGTACACACTTCATACTTGGCCAGTAGATTACCTGGACAAGTGCAATCGAATTATATGAGTTTGAATTTTGGAGGTTGATCAACATAGTAATGGACTGGGGATCAATATTTTAGTTAAAGTTTCAGGTTGAAGTAAATTTTCTGCAATGGAAGGAGATACAGACTTCATACTTGTTTTCAATTTCTGTCAGGGCCCAGCAATCTGGCCATACAGCCTTAATGGTTTCTTGTTATGTCATCATTTGACTTGTCGTGGCATCTTATACTTGAATACTATACTTGATTATTTTATATTTGTATAATTCTAATACATGTCTATTTTTCTTGGCAGATGATAGAAAGGAGCTGGAATACATATACCTGATCCGATTTTTAATTAAAGACAAAACAGGCTGGCTGGTTGCAAACTTATGGAAAAAAGATGCAGTATGTTACTTTATTTAGTCAAACAGAATATATTACAGATGGTTCTCTTTTACAACTGGTTGACATACACATCATCATGCTAGCTGTTGTAAAAAAAAGAAAAATAAGTGAATAGTGCAAAGCCTTATCCCTCTTCTAGGTTTGGGGGAGGTGAAGATTTGTGTTGATTTATGCTGTCCATCAATCCTTCCACTTTTGCTGTTACATCTTAGGTAGATGGGGTGTAATGTACAAAATTTGCAATCCTACAACCTTTATTTGTAGAGTTATTCCCCTTTGTTTTATCCTATTTGTATATAGACTACATGTATAAGTCCGTATTTTGTACAAACATCCATTTCAGTAGATGGAATGTAGTAATACCTTTTGTCCAACAATTGCACTTTTACTACGTATATGATATACCCTAATATTTAGAGTTTTCTCCTATGTTGTATTTATTTGTATGGGCAATATCAGCTCTGGTAGGGAATCTTGTTTTATCAGCAAAATAGCAATATGAAGGTATATGTAGGCAAAGTTAGAATGTTTTCCCTCAGTGTAAATGGTTTGCTGACCTCAGAAATATGGTTACTGTATAATGAACCTATTCCAGAGGTGTATTTAAAGGGACATTAGCTGTGTTTACCAAAAACAAATATTTGGATTGTTTCTACTTCTACTACTTGTACTTGATGTACAATAACAAATAAGAGTTATATACAGGCATACAAAAATCATATATTCCTAAATATTTTGTGAAAATAAGGTCAGGTCCAATGTGGTATTCATATACAAATGGTAAGGTTGCGTAATGTTAATCAAATGCAAGCGGAAAAATGACAAACCTAGCTTTTTAAGCAATTGTTGCAAAATAAAAGTCATATCGAGTCCAAGTGTATTTGCAATGTATTGTCATATTAACATTTGCTAAATCATATCTCATTATCTGTTGAACTATATCTGTATTTGTTGACAGGTGACATTTTTCAAGGACATTTTACCAATAGAAGCCATGTCCAGTGACGAGGAATTCAATGACATCAAAAGCAATCTACAGTGTTTAATTGGATATGACTATGATTCACAAAGTCCATCACTATTTGAATGTTGTGTAAAGTCCTACCATGGGAAAGAAGGAACTCACTTCCAGATATTTGACACATGTTTTGTTTAATATTTAATATGGTTTGATGTCAACTGAAGTGTTAAACTCTTATACAATACGGACTTTGTTGTTGTTTGAACAAAATGTGTCTAATATGTATAACAGATTGTCATTTTACAGTGGCATCTGTTTGTATTGCATTTGTATTACAATTGAGGCTATATATGTACTTTGTGTACTACTGCACCCTTTACACATCACAGGGGTTAACAGACCCTTTTTGGACAGGGTCCTGTACCCTTCCAATTGGGAATTTTACATCACAATGGGCCAAATTGGGATAAAAGTAACTATGGTCATTTAATTCATAAGAATAAAGACATAAAACTTGACAACATGGTTTTCATCTGCAGACTTTGAAGTGCAGTTCTTTCATGTACTAAATTCTCCTTTTTATTATTTAATACCGAATGTGAACTACGTGTTGAACATAATTGGGAAATTGTTGCTCAAAATTGGGGGAAAATTAGAAGATTTTACATTGGGAATGTGTCCTTTTACCCACATGTTGATGATATTAATACCAGCATCATTTTGATACAATATTTTATTTAATCATATGGAAGAGATTGTTATTCCAGGTTGATCTTTTGGAAAAATAAAATTATACAAAAGAGGACCAAATACTCATGATAATTATAAATTGAATTATAATAACAGTTATAATGATAATTATATGCTAATAGATTGAATGATAATGGCAATAATAACAGCAAGTTAATAGATTAAATAAGCAAAGGTTCTCAAACAAGGAAACCCACCAAGAATAAAATAGTTCATGTGTACTCATTTTATGCTTTTATTAAAACAAGGAATTGTGTCTGTATCAATGTCTAACAAGTACACAGCAGCAAGAAATGAGACCCTTCAGTTAAATCTGAAAGGTTCCTTTCAGTAACCATTCAGTTACGTCTATCAGGAACACTTGGATGACCATTCAGTCAATTTTCAGTGGACTTTCAGTGATCATTCTGTCACCTTTCATTGACCATTCCATCACCTTTCAGTGGTCGTTCAATCACCTATCAGAGATCGAATAAATATCTGGCATGCCATTCATCTTTCTGCAACAAAACCTCACGAATTTTTATCATTTAGTATGACCAGGGACGTCCCTAGTTTTACATTCAACACGCGTGTTTACCACTGTGCAGGTATGATAACAGGTAACAGACAGATAATCATAAATTGATGTTTTACTTGTAATTCAGAAATATAAATTCATAAACATCGATATAAGGAAAATATAAAAAAATTGATTTCTTTATGTGTCAGCTAGACATTTTAAGTTGTTTTTTTTTAGCATTGATCGCATGTCTGATTGATGTTGAAAATAGGAAACGCCAAACCGACATTCAAATGTATGATTTTTCGCGATATTTTTTTTCAAATATATATTGCTGATCGTAGTCAACAACTAGTATTTCTGTGTGAGCTTTCAGCAGTTCTTATTTTCTTCATGAATAAATGATGATCAAAATGTCAAATCGGGGTATGCAGTTGGTGTACAAGCACACCTATTTTTAATTGTTTCTATATCAAGTCTGCTGTATTTTCCCCACTTCCTTTAATAACACAGGTGACCCACAGAGTATACGTACTCAAACTAAATGAATCTATTGACAAGCAACTGTCACCTGGTTACTTGTATAGATAATGATCAATCATCTACGTTTCAACAATTAATACATCTGTTATGTTCCCACTTTTTGATTTACCAGGGAAAATGATACATCGTGTACGATAGGTGTGAAGAGAAAGTGGACAGACGGAGATATATTTATAACAAAGTTTTGAAACGTCTTCAGTATCATTACCAGCAGTATAGACGTAATTATAAAGCTTTATTTATGAGTTATATATATATGTCTCCGATATTATTTATTATTACAATGTCACATACCTTTTGTAATATCTCAGGTTGGTGGATCATATGCAACTGTCAGCTATTCTAAATTCAACGTTTTATTTCATCCTTGAGGTTTATACACAATCGATTGAATCGCCACATGTCATCTCACTATATGTAAAAGGGATTAAGAGATGTGGGTACTGAAATCATGACATCCGAGAATCGGTGTTTACAAAAATGCCTGGTCCGATTGTTTTCCTTTTTCAATTTTGACAAAAGTAATATCTCTTTCAAATAAATACAAACTGATGTTTAGGTTGAATCACCCATTTAATAGGTTCTACCAGGTTTTGCTGAAGATAGGGACTGACCCTGGAACCCCGATAATTGCAGCTAGGGTACATGGGGATGATTTGTGCGAAGTATGGTTCCAATCCATCCAGCAGTTTAGGAATCCTGCTCCGATAAAAACGATATTTCAGTGACCGTGACCTGGTTTCCAGACATCAGGTCAAACCATTTGTGATACCCAAAAAGGCACATCTAGGGTACATGGGGATCCTTTGTGTGAAGTATGGTTCCGATCCACCCCGTAGTTTAGGTGATTACTTGCTTCCTATAAATATTTGTCAGAAAAGTTCAGATGAGCTTTAACTGCCTACAGACAATCTGATCGCAATAAATACATGAAGCAGATTTAAGTGAACAAATAGATATACGGTGCTGATGCAATATTGTAAAAGGCACATACAATATATTGATCAGCACATACGATAAAACATGACCATTTTAAATTTTACAATGCGTCTTCAATGGTTATATCTTCGTTTCAAATAAGTAATGACAATATAACATGAAATCATCATTTAGAGACTGATAGATGTATATTAAAGAAGTATGGATAAATGAAAGTAGTTTTAATAGCCGAGTATATTGTCAAATTAAAAACATATTCAATTATCCTACTTTTCATCTATTTAGAGGGCATCGAGCTTTAAAGGAACCTAAGCTTATTTTGTGAGGACGTTTGCCAGTTTACTTGTGTGCGGAAGGCCGGCGGGCTCTTCCCGCGTATATTGTAATTGGATTCTTTCTTCCAACATTTAACAACTGGCATATAGGCCCAACTGAAAATGTGTCGAGTTCGGCGTAAACTCCACAAGCAAACAAAAACAAATCATGTATTTAAAATTACAGCTCAACTGATTCAAGTTTATTGACAAAAAAATGCCATCTTAAGCATTATCTTTTTGGCACATTTTTGAAATACAATGTATCTTAACGTTGGTATTATGTTGATATCCAACCTGTTAATGAAATATCATATTTTGATCAACACTCTTTTAAGTTATTTAATACACTGTAAGACTTTTACACCAGTGTGCAGTTCTTACGAACGATTTACACAATCTTTCTGTAAAACATTTTGTTTCTTCCTCAGTAAGAATTTCATAAAGTTCTTATCTTTTATTCTAGTATATCTCAAGATAAGTCCAGCTGATTCCGAATTTTATTTTTATACTCAAAATAAAAAAGAAAAACAAGAGAGAACAGCTTTACTTCATAATGTTTCTTTACAGACCACAAACCCAAGAAGAAGGCAAAGTTCCATATGACTAGTACGAACGAAAGAATGTGAAAGTAAGAGAGAGAAGGGAGACAGGAGCATAAGAGAGAGGACCCATTGTATGCAGAAGAGGACCAAACTTATAGTAGAGAAAGCGGACACAAATGGATGAGTACTAAGATGCATTATCAGCTTGGTACTAAGAACTACTTTGTAAATAGCTTGGTACTAAGAACTACTTTGTAAATAGCTTGGTACTAAGAACTACTTTGTAAATAGCTTGGTACTAAGAACTACTTTGTAAATAGCTTGGTACTAAGAACTACTTTGTAAATAGCTTGGTACTAAGAACTACTTTGTAAATAGCTTGGTACTAAGAACTACTTTGTAAATAGCTTGGTACTAAGAACTACTTTGTAAATAGCTTGGTACTAAGAACTACTTGGTTGAACTAAATAGCTTGGTACTAAGAACTACTTTGTAAATAGCTTGGTACTAAGAACTACTTTGTAAATAGCTGGGTACTAAGAACTACTTTGTAAATAGCTGGGTACTAAGAACTACTTTGTAAATAGCTTGGTACTAAGAAGACTACTTGTAAATAGCTTGGTACTAAGAACTACTTTGAAATAGCTTGGTACTAAGAACTACTTTGTAAATAGCTTGGTACTAAGAACTACTTTGTAAATAGCTTGGTACTGTACTTTGTAAATAGCTGGGTACTAGAACTACTTTGAACTGGGTACTAAGAACTTTTGTAAATAGCTGGTACTAAGAACTACTTTGTAAATAGCTTGGTACTAAGAACTACTTTGTAAATAGCTTGGTACTAAGAACTACTTTTGTAAATAGCTGGGTACTAAGAACTACTTTGTAAATAGCTTGGTACTAAGAACTACTTGGTACTAAGAACTAAAATAGCTTGGTACTAAGAACTACTTTGTAAATAGCTTGGTACTAAGAGCTACTTTGTAAATAGCTTGGTACTAAGAACTACTTTGTAAATAGTTGGTAAAGAACTACTTTGTAAATATTTGTTAGCTTTTAGTTAGGTAAGAAATATCAGAAAAGACCATTTGAATCTTTGGCTCCCTGACATTACGTAAAGTGACAGGACCAGAGATCACACTGTGATATGTCACTAGGACCAAGGATTACGTCATCACCACATGCACCACGCAAACTGAAGTCACCGAACGACAAATAGGAACACCACATTAACCGCGGTGTCATCTCGGTCATAAAAGATGTAGTAGTCGAGTTACAGCTACGACGATTCTGTATCCTCAATAGATACTAAAGGCACCCACGTCATACAAAGACTAAAATACTCTGATAGAACAAACATATATGTTATTTATTTACTAAAATATAATTAAACAATAAAGTGTTCAAAACCCTGAAAGCTAAATCCATCAGTTTTGTTGGTGATTCTAAAAAGAACAATACAAAAGGCACCATTTTGAATACTGTGTAAAACTACCTCCTGGAAACAAAACCAAATGTGTGTGCGTGCGTGTGTGTGTGTTATATATCACCAAATAAAGGACAATGACAACTAACCTTTTACATGTGTATAATTTAACAGAAGTTATGCTGATACTGGACATTTGTGTGTATACATGGTATATAATATTGAATGTAATTGTAAATAATTGTTATTGCTCATTTAAAATAAAAGAACAGGGCCCGAAATCACCAAATTTACTCAGTACTCAAGTTCAACTAACTTTTCACGATTTCAAGGTAAAAACATGCTAACTTCATTCTGTAACTGGACATGTTTTTATATTGATGGCATACAATTGTAAATAATGATAAAAATTAATGCTCATTTGAAGAAAACTTCAGAAATATTAAAAAAAATGTTTGAGTACGTACTCAAATATTGAGTACCGTACTCAACGTATTTGTTCGTTTTTTTACAGTGACGCAGAAATTTATATGTAAATGATTAAAAATCATGTTTCCTTATCACCAAAATCCAAAAAATAATGAAATAAAAGTTGAGCTTGAGTATTGAGTAAATTTGGTGATTTCGGGCCCAGAAATATAAAATGTTGGTTTAAGTATACAATGTATATTCAAATTTTAGTGTCTTACTCAGGGGGTGTTTATTTTTTCTTTGTATGGAGAAATTGTAAAATATACCCAACACCTTTTGTGTGAATCTGAAAATACTACATGTATTGGTAGATCTAATTTGTATTTCCTAGTCAGTCAAATTTGAAAGTTTAACAAACAACTAAATATATGTAATAAAATACAATCAAATAAAAGATGAACATGCTTGAGTAAAATTGGTGAGTTCGGGTTTGATCATAAAACACACTTGTTCTGAGATATTGTAAATATTAAAAAAGTAAATAATTATGTTAAGTCTCAGCATTTCTGGTCATCCGAAGACCTGTAATCTTTCCTTTTACAGTACACACAGTTAAAACAAAGACAGCTTTTGCTAGGATCCGCGTGGTACGCACAAGGACACCAATCACAGAAACAACACAGAACACGCAAAACTTCAAAGACGCATAGCGTCATATCAATGATAGCTACAACTGACGTCACAATGGCGTACCACTGAACAAATCCAGCCATGTGATAGATTATCAAGGCGTCCATAAAAGTTGTTATTTTGAACAGAGCAAATATTAATCGCCACACTTTGGGACTGTAATTGTCAGCTAAAGCTTGCCATTTCAGGCCACATAACACAGACATAGCAATAGCAAAACATAAAACAAAACAACCGTATGTAATAACATAAATCTTGTATTCTTCCAGCCATTCGGCTACTCCAATTTTGAATATAACGAATAAAATGGTCACTGCGTCAACAGCATATCCGAGCCACATGCGCAGCACAAAACAGATTGCCCACTTCCTCTCATCTTCTGCAAGTTTCTTATCGATGAATCTTGAAGCCAAACAATTAGCTACACATAGCATAAGATCGCCGCCACTTCCGCAACACTCTGCCATCTTTTTAATATTGCAAAGACAGGAAGAAATTCAGTTTGACGGAAATAGTCAAGTGTTTATCGTCATGACCTACAATAACGAAGCAAAATTAAAGTAAATGACAGCTGAATATTCCTTCTTGTAGTATACATCAACACTAACATTTCTGACTAATTTGTAACTCACGTGTTCGTGACGATGTTCAATGAACGACCTTTGTTCAATGAACAATGTGCATTCGTTTTACATTCTCGTAAGTAGATCTAGAACTTCTGCTAACTTCCGGGTGAAATATGTACATGTACTTTAACACAATAAAGCTAATAATTATATTCTGAAAAATAAAGTATCGATTATAACTACCATTGACATTATTATTACAAATATAATCATATACGTCGTAAAATGTAACCTGATATATTCCAGTCAGTGTCAGTGGGATGTTGTAGAATGTATAAATGTGACTCTAACTTAATATGTTCCAACTAGTGAGATGGTGTAGAATCGTACATATCCACGAATGTTGTGACTCTAACTTGATCATTATGTTTCAATTACAGGGACCACACACACACACACACACACACACACACACACACACACACACCTAACCCTAACTGTGTTTCTCAAAGCAGGTTCAACATCACTAGAATGTAAAACATCTCAGATACCAAAGTATAAATCTTTAGGATGGCCAGGAAACAGAGACAAATCCAGCAAAAATGGACCAAAACGGACCTCTGGAAACCAAGAGTGCTATGGAGGAGTAAGTCTCCCCTGTCGACCGGTCACACCCGTCGTGAGTTCATAGTCAAGTCCAAATGAAATACATGAGGAACGAATCCTCGTCACAATTGGTATAGACGTCTCAACAACCGCCAACGAAAAGGCAACTCAACATTCCACCCAGTGAAACAGAGTACTCGCAAACAAGACTATTATACCGACCGTAAAATTTGCGGAACGTAGACATCAAACGCGGTTTTTGATATCACTGTGTCAATAATTTGTCAGGAAGTAGTTTACATCTGTATATGAAATGTTCATATGTTGAACAAGTCTGGCATATCGGATATGTTACTTCTTAAATGTGGAAAATTTACGATGGGAAAGCCGAAATCGTCGAGTTTGTCGTATCACTCAGTTGCCAATTTCCCGTCTGTGTCTATAGTAAGTAAAATGTCTAAGTATGAAGCGTGTGCGCTTGATTCTGTTGTAGCTTTAATTTTTATTTCACTGGGATATATCGCATTGACATATGTATGAAAATTGTCATTATTAATTGGCAAAACGTCGTTGTTATATCTAAATGTCAAATTAAAGGACACCGCTAACTTTTTCTTCTTTTGATTCAGCAGTTGCTGAATGAAGTCTGCTTCGTATGACCAAAGGAACAGGTCGGCGAATATAGGGGCACAATATAGTGGAATTCCATATTTATAAATTGATCGATGACGTTTTGTTGAAACTAACTACAAATTGTATTGTATAAAGAAAAAGTAAAAAGAATTATATGGTATCTCATTTAATGATTATTCAAACTAGATTTATTTTCATTTACACCGAAATATTTGACTTTTCTCTAAAAGTTTCCCCACTTTTCTTTAAAATCTGGAATTTAAACCAAGTTTATGTAAATGGGAGTTGATAATTAAGATATGTCAAAGTTGCAATTTTTTATTAATTCATTTTCAATATCCATGATAATGATACTCTACTACCTGACCGGGGGGGGGGGCAAAATTAGACTAAGTAAAATTACATCGACAGCATTGAGTAATATCGTAAATGAGACATTAATTAAATTATGAAAATACACACTTCTGTCCTCAAGCAGGCCAAGACAGGCTACCTAATCTAGATATACCCGTGATCAGCTATTTTTCAGACAGATTACTAGACAATTGTTTAGTTTATAATATTGCTGGTATAATGAATAACCCAAATAACACAACAAATTTTCACCCATACGATTGGCGCTGGCAGAATGGACATGCAATTAGTGTTTTGAAACGACCCCTGTCGAACAAAATGTCTGCAAGTTTGAAATGGGCGTACCAAACACGATAATCTGACATCACCCGAGACCCTTCTTGTCCGCGATCTATTCAGTAATATCCATAATGTTAAATCAGTGATATTTATCGTTAATTCAACAAGTATAAGAGATTTCGCTTCATGATTTAATTTCCACTTACTTTAACGTACGGCGCCTGGTCACGGTCTGCTTCTATGGAACCCGTTTCGAGTTTTCTTCAATGTTGTCGTAATTCACCACAGCGCCACACTTCATGAAGTAACAGGGGCGGTATCAAAGATTCCGCACGTTTTATGAACGCGTCAGAAAGCAGAGAATAAATAACTTTATTTGCTAACTTGAATATTTAGAGGTGAGCACTTGATAAATTAAACATGTTCTCACTTTTCATTTTTTTTCTAATTTAAAAGTTAGCAAATGACGATACTGAAAGCGATAACATAAGCTTAGAAGCCGATAGTTGTAAATCACTAAACTACGGAAGCCCGTATGTATTGACAGAAATGAAAAACTGTGAACAGTTTAAAGTACCGGTAAACTGAATTTCAATTGGACTTTCAGGTGTTTTATCGTGACGCGCCAAAATAAAACAATATAAAACAATGTTTTGAAAAAAACTATTACAAACACAGTCATTTTCCATTTATTTCCAAAACAATTTTCACTATTAACCATTAATATTTTGACGTTTTTGTGTTTGTTTTGGTATACATTTTCTTTGTTTAATTTTATATAACTATGAGGCAACTGACCCATCATATTTTTTGCCAAAATTCTTTTCTTTTTATAAATAATGTCATGGAAATGTTTGGAAACAGTGTTATTTTTATCTAAATGTTCAATTTTCTCCAACTTAAGGGGCCTCAATCGATCCCCAAACTCCTGCCTCATTTGTTTCCATGCCCTTATTACGACCCTATAGGCTACTGATGAGTTTTGCAGGATACAGATTTTAATGCCTCTTTTTAATAAGTCTAGGCAGGGTGACAAAAAGAAAATAATTTGCTATTTGCATCTTAAAACATAGTTTGAACATTGTGAGCAAATATACAATGAAACTATTAGATATTCCTAGTTTTATGGTATAAGGCATACTGTTTTATCAAAAAATTATTAAGAAATGACTCTTCGTGAATGTTTAGTGAAAAATTGTTGATTTAAATGAAAAACTTGTATATAAGAAAAATAAAATAAGGTTTTTTTTTTGGTTTTTTTTTTGTGGTTTTTTTTTTTTGTGGTTTTTTTTTTACATATACCCTCACAGGTCCAGGCTCCCTGCAAGGTCCAAACATGTACACTATACACATATGAATACACTGTGTCCAACTTAAGTGTTCACATAATTTTCACAATATGATACGTACATATTCAAACGTAAACAGATTTTGCTCTCAGCTTATCCCTCAAGGATTTTATTTATACATGTACATAACATTGTAATTTTCAGTTCCCTATCTTTAAAGATCTTTATGTATGTGTAAAATTTATGAATTTATTTTAGTTTTATTTCAGATTTTACACATACATGTACATATTGATTAGTAATATATTTCGAATATTTGTACTATTTCGAGGTAATACTAATTATCTGTGATATAGACAAGTTTCATTTCTAAGAATAAATCTTGTGTATACACACCTGCATATGCACAGGTATATTGTATACACCTAAATATTATTTTAAGACAATATATTACTAAAACTGTGAAACCTGTATATCTGAACATATACTATGCATTTATACTCATGTTTAATCATAATTCTATACTTACATAAATATATAAGCATTCACCTAGATACATATACATACATTTATATACACATCCATATACATGTATACCAATTACTTGGAGATGAATGCACATGAATATACACATATGCACAAGCACAGGCATATTACACACACACATAAATATTATTCTGAGATAACATATTATTTAAACTGTGCAACGTGTGTACCTTAACATATACAATGTATTCACACTCCTGTACAATCATACTTGCATACTTACATAGATAAGAATTTACTATACATATACATACATTTACATACACACCCATATACATGTATACCGATTATACTCAAATAGACGAAATACCTAACTACGTCACGTCATCGAACCTTTGTATTATAATTTATTAATTTCACCGACATTCTTCCGTTATGATATTAAATACTTTGAAGTTTTACAGATATACAATATATTAATAATAACCTTGTCATATTTTTTTTTTAAAACAGATAGTTTGTTATGCACAACTTGCCATATTTCATTAAATTTGTCATGTTCCCCCTTTATACTGTACCTTAGTTTTTCAGTGACATAATAGTCCTGAAGATATTTTTTACAGTCATCAAACTACTGTTTTTGAGATTCTACATTTATAGATATATCTTTTGATTAAAATAATACAAATATTAATTGCTCTGTGCTTATATCCATCAAACAGAAAGTATAGGTGTTATTCTCATTTATCCAGAATTCTAACTTTCTCCACAAGTTTCTGATATTATCACATTCAAAAAATAGATGTGTAATGGTTTCTTGATATATTTTACAAAAAGAACATAGTGCATCGTCTCTAATATTCATATGAAATAAAAGTTTATTAGTAGCAATAATGCGCTGTACCACTCTGTATTGGAACCATATTAATTTGGAATCTATTGTTATTTTAAAAATATTTAAATTTTTTTTCCCCACTCTATATTTTGTTGTAATATGTTCTCCCATTTTGACTGACAGTTTTTATTTTCAGTGTATAAAGAAGTTGTAAATAGCTTTGGTGCCTTTTTTATTTTTACACAAAATCTTAATATGGTTGGGTCTTTCTGGGCCCAGAGTTTTACTTGGATAGGGGTATTGAAAAATTGCTGGCCATTCAGCTTGTATTGCTTGTTTAATGCCTAAAATGTTGTGAAAGGACATTGCAGGTTATAGGTTACTTTAAATTGTTCAAAAGAAAAAAATTCTCCGTCTTGATTCAAAAGGTCCCAATTCCTCTCTCATACCAAGACTTATAAAAGACTTCAGATCTTCCAATTTTTATATGGGGGTTACACCATATTGGTGTATTCAGAACTTCTGACGGATCTGAAATGATTTCCAACATTTTTAATTTTGATAAATAGCTAAGTGTTTCCTATTTTGGATTTTTTATATTTTTTATTATCTTTTGTTCATAAGTTCCACCAATTTTTAATAATTTATCTATTTCAATATTTGTAGCGTCCAAAAAGAGCCTGACCCATTTCTTTGATTGTATGTCATTAACAATTTTCTAAAACAAGATAGTTTTAGACCTTTTATGAAAGTTTCTATGTGGGTCATTTTGCATCCCCCATCTATGTAATCTTGTATTAGTTGTTTTCGTTTGATTCTGTCTATTATCCGACAAAAATTTAAATAGAGTATTTTGAATTTGGTTTATAATGTTTTTGTCAGGACTTGAAAGTGAAGTGAATAAGTTATGTCCCTTTTTGACCAAGCTAATATTTCTTGTTCAATATTTTTAATTTTACTAGAGTAGTTATCATTCAAAATATTTTCAACATTGGCTTTAAAGTTAATACCGAGAATATTAAATTTTTCTGTTGTCCAATTTAAATTATATTCTGGACATAAAACTTGTAATTCCCCCGTTTTAGCACCAATCCATACTGCTTTCGTTTTTTCAATATTGGGCTTTAATCCAGAGAATTTGGCAAATTGGTATAATAAATCTAAGGTACTTTTAAGGCTTTTTTCTGTCCCATCTAAGAAAATAGAGGTGTCATCAGCATATTGCAATAAACAGTATTCAGTGTTTTTAACATTTATGACGGATAAAATAAAATAAGTTGCATCAATTTTGGCGCATCCCTGTTCTTATCATACTCTTTTTTTACCACTTTCCACACCAACTTTTGGGTATTCAGATTGTTATCTAAAATATATTAGATACCTGGGTGTTAAATATTGGAACCATGTGCAAAAGAAAATGTTAAAACAGTGAGATACTGGACGTCAGGTTAAATTTTGGAACCATGTGTACAAAGGAAAATGTAAAAACAGAGAGATACTGGACGTCAGGTTAAATTCTGGAACCATTTGCACAAAGGAAAATGTAAAAGCAGTGAGACACTGGACGCCAGGTTAAATACTGGAACCGTGTGCAAAGGAAAATGTAAAAGCAGTGAGACAAAGACCGCCAGGTTAAATATATTATAACCATGTGCACAAAGGAAAATGTAAAAACAGTGAGACACTGGACGCCAGGTTCAGAATGTTCATTTTATTTTGTATACAAGAACGTTTCACGTTTTATTCATATTTGTCTCTTCTTTCGAGAATAGACATTGCATTAGAGAACACTTAAATGATTTTTAAAAAACAGTTAATAAATTTTCCGGGTTAAACACAGAATGTTGAATAAATATCACCAGTGTGTGTGTGGGGGGAGGGGGGTCCTAATATTTGATATTTCATACTCTTCTGTACATGCCTGAAAACAAAATCATGACCGTCGTTTTGATAAAAAGAAATATACCCGGCGAATAGACCAAAACTAGAGGCATTAGCTGTGTTTACAAAGAAAATTCTTTCAATTCTTTTCTACTTTTACTACTTGTATTTGATGTACAATAACAAATAAGAGATATACACAGGAAAAACAAATCTTCTGTTCCTGTATATTTTGTGAAAATACGGTCAGATCCAGTGTGCTAATCATATACAAATAGTAAGGTTGAGTTAATCACTTGCAATTGAAAAAATGCCAAACCTGGATTTCTCCAGCAATTTTCACAAAATTTATAGGAAAGTAAGAATTTTTATACCTGTGTAGATCTCTGTTTTGTAATTGTATACCAATCTAAGTAGTAAAAAGGGGCGAAAAAATTAAAAGAAAAACACAGCTAGGCTAAAAATGTAAATTGCCGTAGGAAATGTTAACATAGCATGCATATACATTATATTGCCTATCACCCGCGATATATAAAGCCCAATGAATGAATGAAATATGTCTACGATTGATATTCCTGCTATTCAGGTTAGAATACAAATGTTTACTCGCCCATTATTCACATTCGATTTCTTTTCACAAATACCGGCGACATTATTACGTTTTTTTTTACTTTATTTGTATAAAACGTCGAATATTTTAATACAAACAAAAATCCATTTCGACATTTTGTGTGCCTTTAAATGATTGATTAATTATTTTATCATATGTTATACATGAACAAATGTTTACAACCAAAGTTTTCATATATCTTTCAGTTGAGTTAAGATATAAACCCAAAAAGGGCCATTTTTCCTAGTAAAAATGGTCTTAAAATCCAACAAGAAGTTGGGGTATCGATGATACACAATAAAACATATACTACATCACCTCATAGATTTGATATAACAGTGTTATATATGTGTTGGATTACATTTATGTAACTTAAATCTTTGTGTCATGGAGTTATCTTTCCAATAGGATTCATATCCCAGACACAATTTTTTTAAATTTATTTATTGGGGAAGGTGGGGTAGAAAGTCAAAATCAAATTTAAATATTGGAACATTAGAACTAAAAACTGAATCTCGCATCATTTGAATCAGAAAGAATAAAAAATCAATAACTTCATTGAGGTATACTGTGATTGTATGTACGTATTGAACCGATCAAGAATGTTTAACCGTACAGGTACAACATTATCACAATACTTCGCGAGCGCATTGAAATTTAACTCAGGTAGCCGTCAACATTGTTGTACACTGTTGCTAAGCGGTTTGTTGTTGAACGGAGATCGAGTGATCGAGTACGGTATAGTCACGGTGGGGAAGTTGTGGCTAAACAGTACGTAGCGTGGAAATAATACACAATCATGGCAGAGGAAGGTAAGATGATCACTTTCACTTTTCTTTTTTATCTGACAAAGATATCAGTAACACCTGTGGTCGAAATACACAACTCATATGAAGGCATTGTTATCGACTAAATTCATATTAAGTCATGCCTGGTCACGCAACGTACCCTTATTGTTATTTTTTTAGCTAAAATTGTGTAAGTATTCTATCTGTCGTGTTTGTGTTATTATATGATCAATAAGGCAAAGATATTTGCTCAAGTCTGGTTGAATAGTCTAGTCAACAATTAAAACATTAAGTCACGTGACGGTGAGTGCCAAAAAAAAAAACAACAACAACAAAACAACAACAACAAAACAAACAAAAAACATCAATGTTCCTGTAGACCCCTTTTCATTCAATATCACACGATACCATGTTTCGGCGTATTCGGGTGTGTAACTGAGGTTTAAATATTTTATAAGAGGAAAAGTGCAAGAACGATTAGAGAACTACACGTTGCTTCTTAAAATCAGTATGGCGGATCTAGAGGGACATATATATTGATACCTTTAGAAAATATAAGCGCAGGTCTGTCCGTGACAATACTTTGGGCATAAACATCCTCGTATATCCAAAACTGTGGTATACATCATACTACAACACCCACATGTTTCCTAATTTATAAGGCTCATGGTGGATCATACATCAAAGTGTATTTATTATTTTTATGTGGCCACCGAGACTTCGTGGGGCGAGTGGTAAAAGCATGTGCCTTATATTACTATAGCACCAGGCTAGCTAACCCGTTTCAAGCATTAAAACCTAACCCCCACAGAAAAAAATTGAGTGGATGATTTACAAACAGCTAGAAGTAGGAGATGGGTTTAGCAAAGACAGGTGTTCTCTTGAGTGGGTCGTACACAGAGACACTGGTGTCCTGCAGTCCCCCGATCCTGATAATAATACTCCTACGAAGATGGGGGGTGTTAGACCGAATATTCTGCCCCGACTTTAAGCGACTTTTTTGTAAATTAATGAAAAATAACCGACTCGATAATAATCGAGGTTGCATGACACAAGTGGCGGTTGGCGCTTTCATACTTTGCTCACTTAGCTAGCTACGTTTCATTCTGAATTTTTTTTATTTCATACCTTCGATACCCGTGATATATTGGACAAGTGCAAGGGATACGCCCTTGACAAACTATCATAAAACTTAAAGGTACATTGTTAACCAATAAAACTTATTTTTCAGTACACTTTTGCAAAACACACGTTATCGGAATAACACACACACACACACACACACACACACACACACACACACACACACACACACACATTTGGTTATAATATGTCAGATCTAATTAAAGTCATACTGGATATTTCTTTTAACCTCCGTTCATATTTAGCAGACCTATCATATTCCCACTTTTTGCTATACAAAAAGTGAGTTCCAACTTTTTGGTAAAACCCCAGATGAATCAAAAAGTGGGAACATGGTAGATCTGTTTCAGATCGATTAAAAAGTAAATCAATTAAATTAATGATTACGTAAATAAGATCGACATAAAATATTAAAATTGCATATCCACATGTAAACATAATAACTCATGTACAAAGTTATTCATGTACTCTTTATTTTTTCCAGTCAAAAATGTATGTCTATGGACCAAAGAAGTCTCCAGCTATTTATACTTGCATGATGTACATAGTCGTCGGAAGCAAATTGAAAGGGGGGGGGCTAAACTAACTTAAAACACACACACGCCAGAAGTGGGGGGGGGGGGGGGGGGGGGGCTAAACCAACTTAAAACACACACACGCCAGAAACGTCTTGGGGGCTAAGCCCCAATTTTCAACACCTATGCCTATCTTTGCAAAAAAAGTGCCCCCCCCCGGCTCCGACGCCTATGATGTAATTCATAGTATTGACCTGTATTTGAAAAGCAAGATACTAGCAATCGGGTGAAATCCCCAGATATAAGGGAATCGTGCAATAAATTTTTTCAACCATTTGTATAAATATTAATAGAATCTTCCATGGGTGTGTTGAGCGGACACGGAAATTTCAACCCAAGTGGTTATAATATGGTTGTCTAATCTGATGGCTTCCCGAGGACTGGACCACCCGAGACTCCCACCACGAGGACTGAAATTTTCCTGTTCGTTCAACCAGAGACATATATACATGTAATATTATAGGATTCAACAAACCCATACTAAAATATTTGTCTCCCACATTTCGGAAGAAAGCTTTACCAAAAAGCAGAGTTGCATTCAGAATAAAAAAAAAAACTTCCAAAATTTCGGTCTGACGCTATCAAATAAATTTATATGTATAAAAAAGCGTCCAAATGTTTTAATTTTCCCTTAGGAAAAGACAGTTATCTTTCATGAGGTTCTCTTTCACCGACAAGTATATGGAAGAATTCTTAATCTCAAATGTTTGAAATGATGTTTGGCATCATGACTTAAAATTGTAGACAAGCCATTTGTTTAACACTATAATGGTCTTTTTAGAAGTATTTACATCTGCATTGTGTTGTTTGTGGTCTAATCATTTAATCTCTTGTTTAATCTTCAGCAACAGTCACATCCAAACCCAAAGAATCAGCGATTCTTAAAGACAGCAGTTTGGCCGTGCTGGCTCGTGAAATAGGGGCAGAAAAATACAATGGACTTGTTCTGGGCATGTATCTAAATATTCCGAACACACTCATTGTCAGAATAGCTAGTGAGGCATCTGAAGGTGGACTTAAGGATGCCAGTGACCGCATTAAAATAGAAGCAACACAAAGAGTTCTTTTGACATGGAAAGAATTACGTACTGGATGCAAGGAACGTGAGAAAGCTAAAGAGCTCGTGAGGGCCATAACTGAAATGGGAAAAACAGAAATGGCTCAACTAGTTTCAGACAAACACGGTGAAAATATAGAACTTACTGCGGAAGCATTTCAAAGTTTGGCATAAATGTTATTCCATTAGAGATGTATAGTATCAGTCATTTTTACAACCATCCCAGAACCGATAACTATATAGAAAGGTTCATCATTAACCGGTTCGTGGGTTAATGAAAAAAAATATCGACAACTTTCATAGGAAAAAAACCCCAAAAACATCAACAGCAGCAGGAAGAAGTGGATATTTGCTTTGTATATGTTCTCAAATACACATGCAACTGAAAATGGCAAATTATCAATTTCCTACCAAATACAGACCATATCATATCTCAATAAGACACAGCTTTGTTTAGGCTATATGTATAATTTGTTTATCTTCCTTTCTTTACCAAAAAGATCGCTTTTGCAAGGTAACTGTGATATTATTAATTTTATGTTTTTTATATATAAAATACATAAATATACAACATTAAATATGTTTGTTATCATTATTTTGACCCAATGACAATGCTGAAATTAAATTATAGATATTAATTAATAAGGGTTATTGTAGGATCATTCTGTATATAACAGACCCTTGTCTGCCTGTTGATTTACAAATTCTAATCACTAAAATGAACATATAAATCCTAGAACACATACAGAATTGCCAAAATATCTGCATATATTATAAATGCTGTAATTTACAATATGTTTGTTTTATTCTGAAACTGCTGCCAGGAATCTAACTTGTTTGAAAATGTCACAGCTTAAGGAGAAGTCCATCAAATATTGACATATTCCGTGCTCTGGTACCTTTGCAGTAAGAGTCCTTTATCATGAGGAACCTTAGGATTTGTTTTCTGCACTGAATTTGAAAATGGCGGCCACTACAAAACTATCACAAGTTTTGTGATATTTTCAAGGGAAAATAAGTTACAAGAAACCCCCTTAAGGCAATGTACTTTAAAGGTCAAGGTCATGGGGAAACATGTCAAAACACCTTTACAATTTGCAATAATGAGAATCTCTCTCACAGACCTTACAACTATCCAGAGACTGTAGAACTTCTGCTGTAGTATGATAAAACGATTAGACTTTTGTTACAAGATTTAATCAAACAAGACACTTTTTTCTCTCACACTTGCCCGTTAAACACAATGATTAACCTGTCTTTCCTTCCCTCGGGAAAGACAGCTCACACTCTATTTTTTTAACTTTGAAGTGGTCCGAGTCATGCTACCGTTTTGATTGCATCATGAATGGCGTTTTCATGTTTACGTTCTGCAAATATTATTTTCTGCATTACATACGCTTGTAATTACACAAATTGTAAATATGGCAGCAGCTGGAAATGTGGGAGAAAAAGAATCAAACATGATCGTTTAAATCTTAAAACTCTTGGGAAAAACATGACAATTTTGTTCTGGGTGGTAATGTTCTTTCCCTCTGGTTTTAAGTTTTCCCTGTCCATAACAATCAATCATATAAGATTCTATTAATCTGACACACAAAAAAATAAACTGATAATGTTAATTTCTCTTAATCTGTAAAAATAAATTATGAATATATTTAGTTAGGGTATTCATAATTCTATGCTAAAAAGTGTCCCCATTTGTGCATAAAGCTAGAAAATCCAGCTGCAAAAAAGAATTACTGGATGTGCCTTCCCTTTAGTTATTCTTATTATGGACTTGATATCGTATCTACAGTAAAAACATTGCCAATATAACATTCCTTGTTATTGTCCTGTCCAGTTACTGATACTTTCAAGTCTGAGGAACCCGCACAGACGCACTGATATCTCGCGTAATCTCCTTGGTTAGACAACGTAACAGAATCCCGATCAAACTTCAACTTACATGTAAGTCTCGTTTAATTTCTTAATTTTGTCCAAGTCCACTTTGTGATTACAGAGTCGAGGATTTTTTTCTTACAACACTTAATGGCTACTGACGTGGAATATCAAATGATGGCTCCCACGACACTTTGGACCAGGAACATTGAAAGAAGAGAAATAATACCAAATAACCACAAACACTGATAGATTTCAGATATTCCCAACAATCAGTCCCAAACTTCCTGGAAAAATTGGACAGACCCCCAAAAAACATAAACAAACTTACAAAGTGTTGATGATAATTTATTGCTAAAAATGTGACACAAGTTCCTTACAAGGAATTTGACATATTTTTACATGATCAACAGCACATAATATATAATATACAATAAAATACATGGAGAACACATCTGATACTATCGTATTTGTAGTGTAAAGACACCACAGTTATGTGGCTTTGCAAAGTTTGGCATCAAACACTGAGCAGATTCTTTTTGTTCAAATATACAAAATAATCCTGTATTAAATTCATTCATCACAATATACTACCACGATTGTCTTTCACATAATACATCCTCATTATGTATATGACAAATCTCTCATTATCAAGTTTGTACATGAGAACACAGATGTTACTTGAACTAAGCCACACCCAATTCTGGACAGTTGAACCTTGGATCTCTTCATCCTGACATTCCATAATGTATATGCAGTCTTATACTGCAGAACAGCCTTCATATTATGCTTTGCTTTAAATGCAGAATTTGATCAAGTCATGTCTAATGTAAAGATTCAACTTTCTAAAAGAGTTCATCCAAAACTAATCTGAAAAGAAGAAAACAATGTTTATATCAAACAATGTACTGTAAGGATGTATCCAGGCATTTTCCACACTCTTTTGGGAAAAGGGCCTGGGTCTTTTGAATTGGGAATTTCAGAAACTTTTTATTGAAAGTGGGAAATTTAGAAATACACAAAACTGTGAAAATACAAAAATATCTTCAAATTCATTGTTATTTGACTTCAATTGGGAAATTTCAACTGCAGATTAGGTCAAAATGCAGTGTTTTTGCATTAGGAATAGGGCATGATTTTGGCCCCATATGATAGGGGGGAAAATCCCTGGTATCCTATAAAAAACGAAAGTATCTAGATGATCTATGAACAATGTTACAGGATAATGGTTGGAACAATACTAAATACTAACAGTGCTTACATTACATCTTGTTATTATCTGTAACTTGTTATATGATGGGGAAGCCCAATCTTTACAGATACAAGAGATGTATTTTCAAATAAGCCCAACCGTCAATACTTTAAATGAGACTAGCATTATATTATTTCAAAGTAAAATAGGCACATCAATTCTGTTTTCAATTATTGTACGTATCTAATTACGAGAAGTGACTAATAACTGGTCTTAGCAATACAATATGCTATATGTGAACTAACTAGTGTAGGGGCATAATCTCCTCAACCACCGCTAAATTCCATAAGATCACTAAAGGACTTGGTCATGCTGACATATTGCTAAGATCTCGACTTCCTCATCATTTACTGCTGTGATCAAAACGACTTATTTTTAGATCTTATCTTGATTGATACAGGTCTACCTAAGTGAAGTGGCACATCTGGGGTCTGTCAAAACAAAACAGTATATTTTCCAAAAATAGGAACATGAGGAATACACAGGTGATACGTGACTCCATATATTACTGCAGCTCTAATATTTGTGTTGTCAAAAACAAGTCTGTCATCGTTGTTATGATTCAAGTTAGACTCATTGCGTTTGTAAACATGTACCAATTTACCTCGGAAGACCTATACTTAAAAAGCTCCACATTCTTTAAATAATATTCATAGTAACGTATTCTTTATTGAAACAAATTTATCTAAAAGTTTAATTATCCTTCAATGTGTGAACCATGTTTATACCAGTCATGCCAATTATAAATTATAATTACCTGTCCAGGATATGTGGTATATATTACATTATGTTGACCCGGCTGTTCTGTCAGTATATTTGTTGGTAGAGTTTGTGCTGTTTAAAGACAAAATCACTGCATTATCATTCATTAAACATAATGACATATACTTTAGTTATAAAATGAACCGAGGCTACCTACACCAAGTTTATTTGAGTTAGTTACTGCAGTTAAATTGTTCCTAATTTGTCATTTTTTTGTCTTAGTAGATCTATGTACAAATATGATGAAAATATATCAACACTTAAGCATTCATTTTCCTTTTTTCTATGTACATGTATTTCCTGGCAAGGGCTTTTTAGCCTTGTATTCATAATCTATCTATATATGTACAAACATGAAAATACAAAAACACTTGGCAAAGTTTTCATTGCCTTTTTCCTCATTTATTTTCCTGGCAAGTGCTTTTAGTCTGGCTATTTTTTTTTTGCTTTTTGTTGTCTTAGTTGGATGATGGCTGCATCTGCTTTCTGTTGTTGTCGTCGTCGTCGTCTGATTTTCAGTTTCTCCCTTCTTTTCCTTCAAATGTGTTGTGTAAGTTTGGTAAGCTTTAATGCAAGATCTTTTCATTGTTGTATTTACTTTCAGATTGGTTGAATCTATTTTCCTTCTTTTTAAACCTGTCTTGATGACAGCCTTACCTATGTTGGTTGAAGCACCTGGCAACGATGTGTTTTGTTTCAAACACTTTGCATTTTTTGTGTGCTCTCCCTCATCAGAATGGAGCCTTAGATCCTTTTTCAGATTGCTCCCACATTTAATTGTTTTATTGCAATAAATGCCAACACCAGCGATATTTGGCTTTTTGCACCACTTTCGCCATGAAGTGCCGTCATAACCCTTTTCCTTTAGCCAAGCCCACCTCCAACAATTTTTTATACCTTTCTCGAGGCTTTTCACCTCACCGTATGGTTTAATATGCCTCACTTGCGATTGTCGCAAATTACAACATGTCGCAAGTTATCAATTAGAGTTATCTCCCTTTAACTTTATTACTTTGGCTTGGAGAGAAGGGGAATTCCCTAAACGATGTGTGAAACATGGTATGCCTAGTGTGGAACCATCAGTTGGTTACGTTCAGAGCTCTGTAATTTTATGCAGATCTATTGAAATTTGATTTGACACATTTATTTAATGCTTATGGTAGAAAATAATTAAATCCACTTTGTCAGCTAAGGCCTTCCCCTCACCCACCAATTTCTCACCAAATTTAGATGTTTCACAGAAATGACACTGGCAGACTTCCAAAATACGGATTTCTGTAAAATCATGGAATACTTTCACCCATGAAAAATAGATGGAATAATTCTGTTAAAACATGAAATTCCTGATCACACTTTGAAATTTTTTTCATAAATGTTGAACATCCCGTGGAGAATTTTTCACTGATATGGTGAAGTGCCATATATCTTGATCTGGGATCGGGTGCATAATACATTGTTAAATCTAACCTACAGTTAGCCCATTGGTTTAACATTGGCTATTGTGCAACTGATTCCTGGGCTACTGACTTAAGGTCAATCAGGGTTCTATAACATGCAATGCTTATCATGACACAGGACATTGGATTTAACTATTTTTAAAGTCTCATGCTGCTAAGAACCAACAGAAGGAACATTACTATCAGGACAAGACATCTTTTGAGTCTCTCTTGAATTCTTATGTGATTTTAATGTTTGAGAAACAAACATTCTATTACAAGATCTGCACAAGTAGTTAAACATTGTGATAAATAAAAAAGTACAAAAAATGTGTCAAAATGTTGAAATGTTATTGAGATACATACAGAATGATTCCTCTGCTAATTCATCTATAGTATTGTCACCGCTGCCTCCACCAGTAGCATTTACAGAACCTTTCTCACCCTTAGATGACTGAAGCAAGAGAAAACAAACTAATAAACAATATGACACATACAAATATTTCAAACCTTGATACAGTCCAACCTGCATTAGAGATAACCTTTGTAAAACAAATTCCTGCTAATAGCAACCGACATTCCCTTTATTTCTTAATCCTGTGTAGTGACCAATGGCTTTCCATGACCAGAGACTGCTTGCTTGTGTATTTCATATTATGATCGTTAAGGGAGATAACTTGTTTGTTTGTTTATTGTTGTTTAACGTCCCACTCAAGAATCTTTCACTAATATGGAGACGTCACCAAATGCCGGTGAAGGGCTTCAAATTTTGGCCTATGCTCGGCACTTACAGCCATTCAGCAGTGAGGGTTCTTTAACGTTCCGACAACTACTGTCGAGGGACCTTAGTTTTTACTGTCTCAGTCCGAAGGACAGGAAACCAACCTGATGCCGACTGGATTCGTACTCACGATCAAAAGTCGCTTCCGACTGAGCCAGGCCAGTTCTATGGGAGATAACTTGTAAATCCAGTGTTTAAAATTTTAAATAATATTTTCACAATAGTTGGAAAAAAATTTTCATGTTGATTGTTTACACAGCAATTATCACAACTCAATAGTTAATTTTGAGTAAATTGGGGCTGTAAACATGTATCACTGACCTTAAATGCTAGATTTCAAACAAAAACAGTGACCTCAACAACAAGAGGCCCAAGAGGGCCTCAATCGCTCACCTGAAAACCATTTACAAATGTGGAAAAGAAGACAAAGAAGAATGTGTACAAGTAGGTTGATCTGGTCAAGAAACATAAATATTGCTGTTTTAAGAAATTCATCAAAAATTCTAGAAATCAAATTTTGGGAAAATTCTTGCACAAATACATTTCTTCACATATATAAAAGTAAAACACTATAATGATCATTGTGAATGCAAGGGGAGATAATTGAGGAATCATGCAAAAATGAATGAAAAGACAAAAATTAATATTGCGATTTCAATGAAAAATACAAACTTGAATCATACATCCATGTAGATCACTCAGAAACAATCCATTTTTCAATTCATGCAGCAGTTCTGGAGAAGAAGATTTTTAATGAGGGACCTATTCTGCCCTGCACTGGATCCACCCCTGAGCCAAACTGGCTGAAAACTACAAACTTGGTAAAGGACTTCGAGCACTTTTCCTGGCAAGTTTACAACATAATTCCTTCAGTGGTTTTGAAACAAAAGCTGACAGCGTGAAAAATGCCCCCTGTCTTTTTTTTCAGTGTTAAAAAATTGATAAAAAACATTCTAGAAATTAAATTTCAGCAAAAATTCTTGCACAAAAAGATTTGTCCTCATTTAAGGCCATTCCAAGTTTTTTCTATGTTAAGCGTCCGCTTTGATTTAGGACATCATATTTGTATAAAAAACACCACTGACAATTGATAATCTTAGAATGTATGTTCCATGAAATGAAAGTGTTGGGTTGATGTAGACATGGTGTTCAGATAAAATAAAGCTGATATAGATCTACCATCAAATATTTAAAGTACCTTAGCACACTTTGGGTACTGTAGTGAACTCTTGATTAGAAGGACCTTTTTCTCAACTTATATGATGCCATTTATTTCTATTAAATGATCTTAACTGTATTTGAAGAGCTTTGTGTTTTCCATCAAGTTCTGTGTGTTTTCCGAATAGGCAGTGTTCAATCTAGGACCATGAACAAGGGGGCCAGACGGGCCCATGCTATAAAAATCAGGGGGCCATTTTCAAAAAGAAGGGGCTATAACTTATAATAAAGAAAATCTGACCAATTGTGATGAGTTTAGAGTTTACTGTCATAACTGTCCATGTACATTGTTCCTATACAAAAATTGGTACATCCTGTGGTGAAGGGATTTACTTTTTAAAATTTTGTGCATACACTAATTCACGGTACAAGATTTGTCATCATAAGTCAACCAGTTTTTTAAAACGTTCATGTGTCCACTGAAAACTTTCGTTTCTGATTCTCAGAGACAGATTCTGATTTTTCTGCTGTTTTTTTCACTTGATGACGAACTTGGGTTGTTTTTGTATATCATTTCGATAAACTCTGGGTGGCTGAGAAAAAGTCCGAAAAATCTCTTCATGTTTTTAAATTTTGACAGAGAGAAAAACGTCGTCTGCACCATCAGCACATAATGACAGTATATAGTACCTTAGCGTTTGGCAGACTCTGACACTGAAGCCTCGTTTTAACTAATAATAGGCAGTTACTTCCAGCTATGTGGTTTGCTCAAGACTATCCATAACCCAAATATTCAGTCGTTATATTTCACTTCGATCAAGGACCTTTAGTTGGAGATAATCGGAAACGGAGCGGGCTTGATATGACTATCCCGATGTTACATTTCAAGGTATTATTTCAGCTTATGACATTTAATTGAAATAAAGTTATCACTGGGAAGATTATTTGGCCCATCATTGATTGCGCCAGTCTTTCAGCGGGTTTTCCATGGCGCGGCCTAGATTGAACACTGAATAGGTAGTTAGGTTTCAGACTTCAGGGTGGACGCTTAACACAGAAAAAACTTGTAATGGCCTAATTACAAGTGAAACACAAAATAAATGCAGAAAAGTGAATGCATGGGGAGATAACTGAGGAAATGATGCAAAAATGAATGAAAATGACAAAGTCCGAAAAGACCTAAAAAATGTGTCAAAAATTAATATTTCGATTTTTATGAAAAAATACAAACGTGAATCATACATCCATGTAGACCACTCAGAAACAATCTGTTTCTCAATTCATGCAGCAGTTCTGGAGATAAAGATTTTTAAAGAGGGGTACCTTTTGGGAACTATTCTGCCCCGCCCTGGATCCACCCCTTTGCCAATCTAGCTGAAAACTACAAACTTGGTAAAAGACTTTGAGCACTAGCTTCCTGTCAAGTTACATAAAAATTCCTTTGGTGGTTTTGAAACAAAGGCTGATAGTGTGAAAAATGCACCCCCACTTCTTTTTTGCAGTCTTAAAAAATTGATAAAAAGTTATAGAAATTAAATTTCAGTAAAATTCTTGCACAAAAACATTTCTCCACCTAATTACAAGTAAAACACATTAAATGAATGCATCAAAGTGAATTCAAGGGGAGATAAGTGAGGAAATCATGCAAAAATGAAGGAAAATAAAGAAGTCTGAAAAGACCTCAAAAAACGCGTCAAAAATTAGGCCAAAAAAACATAATCATTAGTTTCTTAGGCACTTTTTTTGTAAAATCTGATGAGGCAGGCAGGGTTTTTTTTTGCCAGAAAGATTGTAATTTTCACACAATTTCAAAGCAATGTACATGTGTACATGTATATAAAATTTTAACAAAACCAACACACTTTTCATTTATATCATTTATTGAAGACATAAAATAAAACCTTTATATTTGGAAAATCAGCTTGAGTTAGTTTCTTTTCTTTTTATCATGTTCTGCAGCCATAATATACTTCCTTTTTAAAGGGGCACTTTTTGTTTAGCACTCAGAACATACAGGGCATGAACCAGTCTCCTTGTGGAGATAATCATCAGTACCACAGTAAAAACAAATATCTCTGAAACAAGCACTACTGAAGTAAGGCACCTCAATAGGTTTTATACATATCAAGTTACTCCCAGGATCAGAACTATGTTGGGAGTCACAATCATTATCATCATTTTCTTGGAAGTTTTCGTTTTTGTTATGGCTGTCAGACTCTATACCTCTCAACGACAGACACAACATCATTGACTCGTAGAGATTTCATAACCTTATTGGTACATTCACTTTTACTTCTCCAAATCTCCACAAAACTTACAGAATCGGCACCTTAAATTGTAACTTGTTCATTTTTAAAAAAAATATATATATATGTATATTAATTTAACAATAATTTGTTTAATTTGAAAGGATTACTTCGACTAGACATTTCTGATATGATTCATTTAAATGTATTATACAGGGGTCCATTTCAACGTTGGTGTGCAAGTCTATACTAATGTAAATTAATGTTATGTATGGCTTGGACATGAATGAGAAAGAGAGTGTTGAGAAATACATGTATGGTATCATCTATGTCTGTAATTCTTTTTAAATTCTTGGATGAGAACAATCATAAGATAGAATTCTCAATATCAAGTGAATGTTGAGAAATTAAAAAAGTTTCAACCAAAGCCTTAACCAGACATAGTGCAAACACCCCCAATCTATTTTCAGAGGGAAAAAAAAAATGTAATTCCAGATATAAATCAAAAGTTTTTCCTTACCTCTCTATACTTCTGTAGATATAACTTCAAAGGTTCAACATAGCTGTCAAAACCAAGTGTTGACATAGCAAATAAAATATCCTCTCCATTTATTGTCTTTCTCTTTTCTTGGTGGCATCTCTCACTTGCTCTTAAAACATGTGTCAAGAAAAATCACCAAAAATACTGTAGCAAATATATATTGTATTATCATATCTGACAATATCTTAAAATTAAAGACATTTCATTTCAAATACTTTACCCATCTTTATACTATGGCTTGCTAACATTTCTGAATCAGGATTAAGCTGCCACAGCAATAACTTGGATTCTGATTTTGATTTTTGTTTTACAACACACTCAACAATTTTTCAGTGTTGAGGAAAGAACCCGGTTACAATGTACCCGGGAAGAGACCACTGGTCTTCCGCATGTAAACAGGCAAACTTTATCACAAAAATCAGCTTAGGTTCCAGCGGGACTCCAACCCTCTCTGACTCCATGGTTCAAAGCATAATGCTCTAACTACTCAGCCAGGGAGGCCCCCAATAACTTGGAAAAGGATTGGATATATAAAAATCTCACAAATATGCCCAGTATTGTAAAATTTTGAATGCCATGTCTTTGTCTCTGTCAATGAACATGTAGACTAGACTTACAGATAGAGTTTATTGACTGTCTTTACACAAAATTGATTTATTTGGGCACTGGATGTGGCTTGACTGTCAACTGACTCAATGGCAGATCTACAAATACACAATTATAAAGTGGATGTCCGACTCATTAGCCAAGACTTCGGCAAGATTTATAACTAATGTAGATAATTATGAAATGGATTTCTTAACGTCAACAGCTGACACTACAACAAGGCTTATTTTCATCATTTTAATTCTCATTTTTTCTCAATATTTGAGAATTTTCATATGAAAAGGTTTTCATAATTTAATGCTAGTATCTGAAACTTGTGCAAGATCTACATATATATAGCTAGGAAGTGGATGTCCTGATTCTATTAGCTAAAATATACTGTATGTGTATTTAAATTTTAGCACTCTCAGGGGGTATAGACTTGTTAGCACAATCATGAATTCGCGTTATTAATTTCTTGGGCTTTGTCGTATATACAGAATGACAGGATGGAGAAATTTTAGCACCCTTGAATTAGCATAATGACTTGAGCGTGGAAGGAACTAATATTAGAATACCACTAAAATAAGTACACATACAGTAAATGGCAAGAAACACAAATACATAAGTATGTATATAGATATATAAATAGGCATATATAGAAAGAACTTTCAATGCATGATTAAGCAGTGCGTGCCTTGACTCCATCAGCTAACACTACAACAAGATCTTAAAGTCATCCGATACCTAAGTAAGTGGTGCTGGGAGACATGGAAATTTAGAAAAATCCATGTCTGATCCTCATCAATCTGGAAAAACAAGATGTCTGTTTTGAGAACAACATTCAAAGTGTCAGCTGATAGCACAGTTCCTCAGCACTTTACAATAATGAACATTTTATTAATAATAGATCTGTCCAAAAGGATACTCGCTTGTTATAAAACTAATAAACTCTGATACACATTCCTGTACACATTCTTTGGCATCTTTTGCTATCTGAAATAAAAACCAAGGTCAAATTTAGGTTTCAGGGGCTCAAAATTCCCCAAGTCCCAAGTCCAGAACTTGAATAAATCGGGTACAAACTTAGCATTTAGAAATACCTGAAGTCCAAGGGACTTGCTTCATCTTAATTTTACTGTATTACTTATCTACAAAATTCAGCATGGACTTTACAGAAATTTACTCTCCAAGTCCCAGACTTGAGTATCTAAAAAGAATTTTGAACCCCTAATTTTTTTATTCTAAACCTGATATACATGTAAGCAATCACCTAAAATCGTGTGAATATATACAATGTCCAATGAGTGACACAAAAGATCTGAATTTCTAAATCACAAATTGTAAATACAGTTCATAGTTAATGTTGAATTAATTGAAATTATATATTCACAACATCCTATACAAATTTAGCTCTTGCTTAAATTTCGTCATTTTCTCTCTTAGATGAGATGGCAAATTTAAAATGAAAGCTAAAATTTCAAGCCCAGAAACACTTACCATCCATGATACTATGGCAAATTAGGGCAAATTAAAGAATATGTTATCCATCATAAATGGGCGAAAATAAAAAAAAATTCAGAGTACATTTTTATGTATATAGTAACAAGTTATATAATACAAAAATCAAATACAAAAGTGTTTTTACCTTCCCTGTCTTTGGTATGGATTTCTTCATAATTCTAGCAACATTTGCTATTGGTAAAAATCTGTCCTGAAATTTTCAAATTATCTCACAATATGAAAACATGAATGTATATAAACAGTATTTTTTGTCCATATCCATGAGTGCCCCTGTTGTCTTTTAAATTGTAAAAATTTCAAGACATACAGATAGACAATCCTGGCATTTTTAAATCCCCCTCTCCCCAACAACTGATCTCAATCATTTTCTTAACTGCAGTTTTGAAAATAGACTATTTAAGGCCAAGCAAAAAAATACTTCTGGTTCTCAGACACCGCCGCACGCAAAAAGAAATCACCAATGAAACCATTTTATTCACATTTCATAAAAAAATCACCACCGCGCAGCAAGTAAAAATGTCAGTCATTTCAAAAGACTTAAGTTTTGAAATTTGATCCATTTCCTTCTATTTGTAGTTCAAAATCACAGGCACTTGTTTCTTTCCAGGGGGGGGTGGGGGTCGAGAATTACGTATTGTAAGACAATCACACATTTTTTTGTTACATTTTATTGAAGGTCTCAATAAAAGACATTTTTTTTGTTATATACATTTTTCGTTCAAGGTATATAAACAATAATTTGGAAATAAAAATTAAAAATAAAATACCTACCTACCTTGCCCATTTTGGAAGTCCGAGAACCAGAATATTTTTTTTTACATGGCCTAAAGAAAATAAACCTATAATGACCGATTCTAAAATGTGTGTATCTCTCAATTTTTCAGCAGCAATATTTCTCACAAAGTTTGATTGTACCTAAACTTCTGAAAGTTTAAAAAATGTGAAGTCATTTTCCCTTTTCTGTGCCCATTTTGTAAGGTCATATACACATGTATCTATTTTGCATGAAAGTCATATTTAATGTGCTGATTGACTGTTTATGAAACAACTCTGGAGAGAGTTACAATGTCACTGACCTTATGTTAATTTTTTGTTAAATAATTGTGTTAATTTGACCTGTCATTCCCACTGATAATGAAATACAAAAGTATACTGTACTTACCTGTTCTCTAAGTGGTTCATTGTCTCTGTTGTGATCATCATCATTTTCACCTGTACCAAGTGTTTCATCTGCATCTCCTCCCCCTAAAACAAGATTTATATATATATATTTCAAAATAAAATAATTACCTTATATAATATATTTATGTGTGTATCTAGAGCATTTAATTTGGAATAAAAAAAAATGACCAAAAATTCTCGGTAAGGTCTAACCTGGGCCTGCTGCAGTGATTGATAGGATCTCTTACCCTGTTATGAAGAGAGACAAAAAAATAATAATCGAAAAACTGAAAGTACTGACATGGGTTGTTATTTTGGCAAAATATTCATGGGAGTCAAACTACTTCTATCTAACATATATGAAATGAAAATAAATCAAATTAATGTAGATCTACAAACTTCAATTCCAAGCCTCCAAATAAATTTAAGATTAACATTCTAAATCTTATTTGTTATATCTTCCACACCAACTTTAAATATTGTCTGTCATGCATTAACACTCATTTCAAAATAAAATGTGATAATTTATGGAACCTTTTTTAAATTTAAACCAACCATGACACTGGGAACAGGTAAAATAAAATTCTTCGTAGTGATAAATGGCTGTGATTTAAAACAAATTTTATTATATAAAATTTAATGTCCTCCAAAGGGAAGTATCAGTATGCAAATAAAATCATCTACATAATTTGGGCCTAATGTTGCGATGTAGCAAAACGATCTACCACCAATTTCGCTTATAGACATCAATGCTTTCAACAAGGGATAAAACTTTGTTTTTGTTGAAGACATCTTTTATGTTTGAAATCCAATATGAACAGACCAATTACATAAAAAATTTAGGTTTATACATCCCAATCTAATGGAGATAAACTTCAAAAGTTGTGATAATTGTTGTGTAAACATCCTACATGACGATTTTTCCATACTTCCACAGAAACAAAAATTGGAAATTGTAAAATTCAATGTTCAAGTTACCTCCCTTTGCGATATCAAAAAATATATATATATATATATATATATATATATATATATACAGTAGAACTTCGATGAGTCGAACTTCAATGAGTCGAATTTCTCGTTGTTTCGAACTTTTTACAAAGTCCCGATTTATTTCATTATATATCCTTACTAAAAAACAATTTATAAATCGAACTTTCATGAGTCGAATTTCTCGGTGTGTCGAACAAAACTGGCAGTCCCATAGCTGTAAAAACATCGAAAATTCATACAAATGAATCGAAGTCGAAGTTTACCTGTATACAAGATGTAAAATACCCGTGGCGATTTTCACACCTATCCGACTACGTTGAACAATGGACACGTGTTTATTGATAAACACCCAGGACAGTATAAAAATAACAACATGATTTAAGTAATTAAAAGTAATAAGCAGACGCTAATTGATTAATGATTGTTTGCGACTGTGTCAGACTCAAATATGCAAATTACCGGCGGTTGTGTTGGTTGTTTACCATTTCGTAGCTTGGGTCATGATAAGTTTCCGATTTGTAAAAACAAAACGAAATGACCCGATAATATACAGTAAACATTTTTTACTCAAACTCAAAGTGTCACTTGTAAAGAAAAAAAACAGCATGAAATGAACGGTATCGGCAATTTGATGTGAAAAAAATTATTTTAATGTGTAATGACTAGTGCTGCATGATACATCTATTGACTTTCGTTTTGTGTTGATAATTAAATTGGTGACAAAATATTTTAGCTTCTGGTTTTTTTTCTTAACTCTGAGTCAACGTTGTGTTTCTCGTATAGGCGCTTGGATTACAATTTTTCTGCAGAATGTTTGGATTTATTCTCTGAGTACAAAACAAATACACTGTATCTACATTAAATAAGCCGTAAATGATTTTAGTGGATTCGATTCTAAGTCATGATCCCAGCACCTATACAGTTACACAGTCACGTACAATAGATTTTAGATTTCTCGATCACCATTCATGAGTCGAAGTCCCGATGTTTCGAACTTTTTTAGACGGTCCCTTGAACTTCGACTCATCGAAGTTCTACTGTATATATACACACACACACACACACACACAGTGTACAACTTACAAATGACTGTTGGCTGTACATTTGGTCACCATACAGGGTATGTAAATAAAGGAAATATGCACAGGGAATCTCTTTAGGGCAGGTTATGTATAGATATTAGTTGATGAGCACGTTAATTTGATAGTTTCAAAATGGACAGGAACTAATTCATAACGGTAATGAATTTTATACGCCATTTGCATAACAAGCACCTCCTACTCGATGCTATCCCCCTTACCTTGCTTTTATTTTCATTTTTCCATGGACTAGAAAACATACATAGTCTTGAGAGTTTAATAGAAATTGATTTAGCTTCATGTTGGTATCAGTGATATGTAATTATTTCTAATTTTTTAAAAATATTTTTAAATACCACTATATGATTGTAGCTGTCGATATTAATATGATGATTGGCGGAGTAATACTGCAGTTTCTCAAGGTCACTAGAATCTTATACATGTATATAGAGGAATTCCATATTTCAGCACTAAAACTTTGGTATTATGCTTATAATATTTATAAATAGATCGATGCTGTTGTGTTGAAACTAACTACAAATCATATTGTATAATTTCGAAAGGCAGAAGTAATTAGAATCAAAGTACTGAAAGTAATCCCATGGCAAAACAGCCATGGGATTGAAACTACTTCTATCTAACATATATGAAATGAAAATAAATCAAAATAATGTAGATCTAAAATAAGAAAAAAACCCTTCAATTTTAAGCCTCTAAATAAATTCTAAATTAACATTCTAAAGTTTATTTGTTGTATCTTCCGCATCAACTTTAAACAGAATATATTGTCTGCCGTGCATTAACACTCATTTCAAAATAAAACATAAGCATTTGTGGAACCTACTTAAATTTAAACCATACATGACATTGTGAACAGGTAATATAATTTTTTTCATAGCGAAAAATGGCTGTGATTTAAAACAAATTTTAGGACTTGTAATATTGAACATAAAAAATCCTATTTGGCGATATTACCGTGGTAGATGAACATATACTCTGCCTAGACTAAATAAACAACCAAACAACGTTCTCTATCTTGTATTAATTGATATAAATAACTGTACAAGGTAAAAAAGACAGTTTACTCAATGTATATTGTTAAAGAAATAATTTTTCACCAACATTATTGGGGGCTTGCGATCGAATGATCTATCACCAATTTCACTTATAGACATCAACGCTTTCAGCAATGGATAAAACTGTGTTTTTTGTTGAAGACATTGTTTCTGTTTGAACACCATTATGAACAGACCGATTACACAAAAAGTTTAGGTTTATACATCCCAATCTAATCATGATTAACTTCAAAAGTTGTGATAATTGTTGTGTAAACACCCGACAATGGACAAGGCTATTTTCCCAACTTCCGCGGAAACGAGAACAGGAAATTGTAACATTCAGTGTTCGAGTTACCTCCCTCTGCGATATCAATACACACAGTATGCAAGTGACCGTCCACTGACATTGAGCAGTCGCTGGTTATGTAAGGCATGTGATCACCATATAGGGTGTATAAATAAAACAAATATGCACGGGGAATCTCATTAAGGCAGGTTATGTATAGCGAATAGTTGACAAACATGTTACTTTGATAGTTTTCAAAATGGACAGAAACTAACTCATAATAAATTTCACATGATGCCATTTGCATAACAAGCACCTCCTACTCCATGCAATACCCTTTATTCTGCTTTTATTTTCATTTTTCCATGGTCTAGAAAACATACATATTCTTGAGAGTTCAATAGAAATTGATTTAGCTTCACATTGCTATCAGCGATATGTAATTATTTACAATCGCTGTATGCTTGTAGTTGTAGCTGTCAATATCAATATGATGAATGGCAGAATAATACCGCAGTTTTTCAAGGCAGGCTAAACATCACTGGAATCTTATATATGTAGTGGAATTCCATATTTATAAATAGATCGATGATGCTTAGTTGAACCTAACTACAAATCGTATTGTATAATTTTGAAACGCAGAAGCAGAATTAAGTGTTATTTGATTTAATGATTATTCAAACTAGATTTAATTTCATTTACACCAAAATATTTGACTTTTCTGTAAAAATTTAATTCTTGAGTTGGACTATGTTTTACAAATGCTAACAGGATAGCTCTCGATGAAAAGTCGAAGTAAACTCATAACTGGTTGTTCTTACATTACAAACCATAACTATACCCGAGTGTTTGGTTAAACCTGTCTCACATCGAAGGAGATAAAAAAATTTCTTCCATGTTCCACGAAAAGAAATGGATTTTACAGCCCAAAATAAGAGAAAGCATTCTGTTCAGTACTATGCATGTTTGTAGGACATTGTAATATGTGTATTACATATCAATTTTACATCCTTTATACCATCATATACATGTAAGAAACAAAATATGTATTTACCTTCTACAATGTATTGGCCACTTGTCATGAAGGAATCATGTAAACTATTATTGTCTCCTACACCATCTCCAGAGTTACTGTCCATTCTGTTCTATATTACCTGTGTGAGAAAATTACAAAATATATAATGTATCAACGACAAAGGGAATATTTTATCTAAAGACTGAACTCAACTATGATCGCCTTCTAAATTTACATTTACTTTTAGTCAATATGAAATAGACTTAATAACTTTTAATTGGGTGGGTCTCTATGGTCAAGTGGTTACATCATCCCACTTTCAACCAAGGAATATCTCACCTTTAGATCTAGTCAGGGAGAGTATAAGCCCCACTGGAACCAAAGCTGAATTTGTGATGAAGTTTGTAAGTAAAAGGAAAGATAAAAGTAGTGAAGCAGTAACTACGGTCCCTTTTACTGGAAAATTTAAATAATGAATATTCTATAATATTACTTGTCATTATGACAGAAAAAATGCATTAGTATTCCGTAAGTAGAAGAGATTTCATGCCAATCTCCCACGCAGTCCTTATTAAAATCTAAATGTCCTGGTGTGTTTATTTACTACTTTCTTTTCTCCCTATGGAACTATTGAAAACATTTGAAACTTACATGTACCAATAGTACATAGGCTGAAGTTCAGATATATGTCATTAGGCACAGATGAGGGTAGTGAAAGGTGAAAAAGGAAGAAAAAGTTACATTGGAAGACTTTACATGGGAAAAATAGAGATCAAACTATTGCAGCAAGACTTAGAGAATGGAGTCATCTCTCCTACTGAAGGAACATTTTCATCACTCTCCTATTGGAGGAACATTTTCATCATGGTTTATGGAGACTTGACCCTGCCTTTCCTGCTTTGAAATAGTGATGGTCAGGATAGCTGTGCATTTTCTTTCACACAGGGAAAGACTTCCATACCTTCATCAGATTACATATAACTCATACCTGATCAACTCGTACATTGTACCTCCCAAAATTTATATACAGTGCAACCTGTCTTAAGAGACCACTCATTTGCTAGTGAAAGGTGGTCTTCCAAAACAGGTGGTCTCTAAAAAGAGGTTTTATATAAAGAAATAATTAGCCAAGTAGTTTACAGAATGTGGTCTCAAAAGACAAGTGTTTTTTTATGACAGCAGTCTCTAATGACAGGTTCCATTATATGTGTATATATATATATATACATTCCAAACCCGAACCCGATATACCGCCACCTTTTGTTTTCCTGAATTTTGGTGGTATAATATATCGAGGTGTGGTTGTCTTCATCTTTACATGTCTTCAATCCCTGTTGTATATCATATCCTGTTTACAACTCACTATCGTAAATTTGGATTTTTTGTATATTGTTTGAATTTGGACAATTTGGCCACCCTATCAAAATGGCCGAAATTTAACCGTCCAAAATAAGTAGCAGTTAGTACATGTTAAACTGCCAGAATATCTAGATCTGTTTCCTGCATTAGCCAGGAAACATTTCTAATGTTAACTTTCATTGTTTTTGTCTTTGACAGGCCGGTAATACAAAGGTTTTAATTTTATATATCTCATCTACTCATAATTATTTCTTAATGTATGATAATTGCTGTGTAAACACACAACGTGTTAATTTTTTCCAACTCTCACAGAATCGTAACACTTGTAAGCTGGTCCCCGTTTTAAGTAAACAAGCTACAGTTGGCTAACAGTTTTATTCACACCCATATTTTTTATCTGGTCTGGCGATATGTTCGATGATGATTGATTTAACATGTATAAATGACCATTTTATCGGCAGTGGATGGCAGTATGCAGGTTTTGGTGTTACAACGAGGGAATTACGTGGGAGGAAATCTGTTCTTTAAAAAATTGTGGCGTTATGCTGGTTTAGCGACAATACGGAGGACGTAGAGAACTGTAGGCCTACATTCTTTACGGACCGTAAAATCAATATTTCGTTGAGAATTTAATTTCTTTATTTTCATGGGCAATCTAAAACAATTAAAATAAATCTTTTATTTGAATGATGGATAAGAAAGTATCTAAAAATCAATGTTATACAAGACATTTCTTAAAAACAAATTATCTGAAGATGTTTTATTTTATAGAGCAAAATACATTACACGAATATTCAAACTGTTTAAAAAATTGATAAAATTATGATAAAAACTGTGTTCCTGTTAGGCTATTCAGTATACAACTTCATTTCATAATTTTTCAGGTGTAAGACATCATTATGACATTTGACTGGATACAAGATGACTGCTCTGACCAAGTCTGAGGTAGCCTACAATTTTAATCATTCATATCACTTGATAAATTTTCTTGAGTTGTCTGATCATGATTTCTGATTGGAGCAAATCCCCAAAGTCAAGGAATTATTTGTAGGCTTGTTAACTTCAATTTGAGTTAATATTTCCCTTTTAAGATCCAATTACTTTTGGGTCTGGACACGAGTTAATTGGACACCCTTCAACTTCAAGCTTCATCATAATAACTCTGAAAGTATCATGATAACTCTGAAAGAGTATAATCCGCATGGACATAGACCTAGGCTAGGGTTGGGATCTGTCTATACGACTACACTTAAGATAGGCCGCTTAGCCTAGATGAATTCGGAAGCAGGAATTAGGCCCATTATAAATAGAATCTCTTGTGGAATACTCACAGTGAAGAACGAATAAAAATGGCGCCCAAAACAATGTCAAATTTATGATATATAACATCGAAAATATTTCATACTTTTTTCAAGACATTCAAGTTTCCAGCAGTCTTGTCTAAGTCGTTCAAAATGTACCCACGTGTAGCCCATTGGCCGTGGGATAATATCAACAAACCTATATGATTGAGAGGAATTTGAGAAATTGGTTGGTCAACGGAGAGCCAGTTAGAATTCAGAAGCTTCCAGCCAGTCAGCGAAGATGACACATTCCAGGTTTAAGTGCTATTGTACCGGCGTATAATCTGAAGATGACCTTTTCATTTCTTCTTTCTACACCAACAAAACAATTTTAGTAAACATATGGGATAAGCAAATTAATTTCCTACCAAAGGTACAATTTCAAATGATGATCGATGTAGAACTGACAGTCTTACTTTGAATTTATTATTTTTCATTCAAGCGACGAAGTAAACGTAACAGCAAGATGGTGAAAAACACATATAAAATTTCCCTTCCGCAAAATATAGTTCATCGAATAAATGAATTTTGTCAACTTATCTATCACATTTCGAAACATTTATACATAATTTCTATTTTGCACATATACAGGTAAACATATATGAATAATTTTGAAATATAAAATGAACCACAAGTGATTTTAATTTTATCTTTTCAATACTGCAAATATTAATTCGCACAGGAAATGACAACACATCTCTCACGGAAATCCCCTTGGACGAATGTACGAAAATAGTGTCACTATGCACATATTTGTGAAAATACTAAAAGGAAAGGATTTTCAAGTGACTGTATGTAACTATGTAGTGTAGAATATTTACAACAAACAAATTGATGTACTAGAGATATTTCCTACAATCTTACAACACGTGGAATGAAATATTGATCCTTGACTCTATGTCACTGAGTGATATTGTCAGTATGCTAGGGGAATACTCAAAACACGTTCTTACACTTGTCATGTTCTAGACCTTCCAGGTTACTGCTATGTACAAATCTATTAAATAGATAAGCAAACATTTTCTAATGTATTTTAATAATTATTATTAAGTTTCATTATTACCATACCGTAAAAATGAAACAATTTGAAGAAAAACGTCAACACTGCAGTAGCCTATACTTTGTATAGTCTGCATGTCATGCCACATGAGCATTAAATTTAAAGGCCTCGATCCTACAAACATAATTAATTGTCAGTCTCTTACAAGTATAGAAAATGTATCTTTTCTAGTTCAGTCATCTGTGGGTATGACTTATATATTATGGCAATTATAGAATGAAACAATCTAACTTGAAATTACTAAGTTTAGATTGTAGACTGGTTTTATGCTGAAGGTAGCCTATACAGTGGAACTTTACCCAAAGACCACCTCACAATTAAGACCACAGATTTCCAGCCTTTTCATTGATATTGAATAAGTACAGAACCTTACTTAAGAGACTACCTGACTAATCAGACCACTTTGAGTCAGTCAGTTAGGTGGTCTTTAATATAATCAAGGAACCTATAACTATTGTAATGTGCATATAGAGGTTTCTGAGCACATCACATAACATGGCCAACCATCCAGATGCTGACCGTGCTTGCTTTACTTCAGTACACAAATAAAAACTTTCCGATCACAAAAGCTAGCTATATCTACACTATTTGACTAGACTGTTATCCTGTCTATATCTACATGTATGACTGTTGCACACCCCCTCCATCCACAAGCTTCGTCTCTTCCACCATTAAAAAGTGGCTGCTGCCAATTTATAACTGGAAAATTGTTGAGTGTAGTGTAAAATACTCTCCAAAATTCAAAAAATGTTAAACCCCAATAGACTTCTTGTTTCATAATGGCAAACAACCTATCTTCATGATCATACTTATATACATGTAAGAAATATTGTAGGTTTTGTACTTCATTTTAAGGTCTCACCTGGTCACACAGTCATGGAGCTGAAAGAGATACTGGCGATGCAAGTATCTATACCATTAGAAGAACAGAAGTTGGTTTTCAAAGGGAAAACACTGGCAGGTAAAGTTTGCTGACATAAATACATATGCATATATGTTTACAACACTTTTTGATTCGTACATTTGTAATAAAAAGCTACAGACAATTAATATTTGTAAAACGTAAGTCTTTATTGTAGTACAGAAGATTTCTCTTTAAATTGCATAGTCATAATGTCAGAATATTATGCAAATAAAAGGAATATGCAATTAACAGGAGTAGTTTATTTTAGTTAACAAAGATGATTCATGTTCATCTAGTCCTTTCATTTATGTGCATAATACTATCATAAACATCCTTAGTAATTGATTCTCATTAAGCATTAGGCTAAAATAATGGCAAAATTGTTCATAAAACATAGTTTGGTATGTTCTCATTTCTATTAAAATTGTGTTTCCACATAGAACTTGTTACCGTAATCAGTACATTTTCCCCATTTGGGGAATATTTTATGCAGTTAACAGGAATTCTTGGTTTAACCTATGCAATTTAAAGGAATATTTAACATACAAGAGATAGGAAATGGTTTTGTGTTCTTATGCAATTAACAGGAATATGCAATTATCACGTATGCAATTAAGTGGAATCTACTGTACATATATTTGTACCCTTACAGAGCTTTCAAGTTGTATTGTTGTTTAATGTCACATTCAATAATCTTTCGCTCATATGGATACATTTAGGCCTGTGCTCAGCTTCAGAGATTGAGCAGTGAGGGTTCTTTAACGTGCCCACCCCACACCTACTATGACATGGGACCTGGGTTTTTAGTGTCTCATCCGAAGGAAATGTAATTCAATACTGGTAATTTATTACTAGGCATGAAATCATAACATTTATCATTATGTGAATAATTATAATGCATTATGATCAGGGGTCCGTTTCACAAAATATCATAAGTTTTTGCCTAACTTTTGATGTTATTTTTTGCAAAAGTCAATTTACGCAAAATGTTAGTAACATTAAACTGCGTTTCATGAAGCATAGTAAATCCTCATGTATGTAAATTTTTTACTAAATTTTCTACTAACTTGTCGCTCGCAGTTACAGCATCTGAATCGTGCACACAAAGTGAAACTACTAACTTGTCGCTCGCAGTTACAGCATCTGAATCGTGCACACAAAATGAAACTACTTTTGTTTTCATATCTATAAAAATTTACTACTGTGGGCCACAAGAAACACTCAAAATTATTTCATTGTAGCCTAAAAATAACAGATATGATCATAATTATACATTCTTAAACATTGACATCAGACAGTGTAGATAATAGAAAATTTCATAAGCTGTTACTTTTCATTCACTTTTAATCAGTGAATACGCATAAGCCTGCTTGTACAAAATTATGATTAAGTAAGTAAATTAAAAATTTAAAAACAGAATAACTAGTTTAAGTTAAGTTTGATATCATCCTAAAAATTATGTAGTTCACATGACTTTTGTGACTTTTCCCAGTAAGTCACTGTGTTCGTTCCTACAAATTAATTTAATTTATTAATTTATTATGAGACTTTAATTTCATAAATATATCGGATCAAACTAAGAATGAACTGAAATTAGATTTTTATTTCATGCCATCACTTTTATTTAGCCGGATTTTTGAGTCACAATGAAATTACCTGCATGCCAAGGTTTCAACGGAGTTATTGAAAAAATGAAATATGTTAATTTTTACACAAATGGCCCTACATGTACCTATATAATGATGTATTTGAATTTGAATTATGAATAACCTTGTAGGCCACACTCAACAAATTTTAATTATGATAACGGCCAGTTTTTTAATAGTGTATACATAGGGGAGAGCTACTCGGTTACATTGTTTTTTTTTTAATAACTGGCAAACTATACAAAAATTAGCTTATGAGGAGGGAGCTACTACATGTAGGCCCTTACATGTTTAGTACCTATGTGTAAACTTCATCAAAATAATACACATTTTTTTCAGATGATAAAAGTTTAAGTGATTACAAAATAAACAATGGAGACAAATTATTTCTCCTGATGAAAAAGGGTGAAACTCCAAGTCAATTGACTTATAAATTGGACTCAACTGGCTTCAAACATTTATCACAAATTTATGAAGGTTAGTCTGTAGCAACCCCCTGTTCAGCAACAGTTTTATGTGACGTGAATGTTATTTACTATAGCAGGGCCAACATAACGTACATGTACCAGAAAATTTTACTAGACCCCTCAACATCACTAGACCTGACCTCGTTTTAGATCAATCGATATCTCTCTTCCAGATAATATCTACATTTGAGATTAAAATCATTTTATTTGTAAAATATAGCTCACATCAAAATTGTACAACAAACTATGACAGGCACTTTTATATTATGTCAGATGCTGTACCATTAAATTTACTGCTTTAACTGATTTTTTACAAATAAAAAACAAATAAGAACAGAAAGGAGACCAAATTATTTCCTACTAACCTGGATGAATACAAGTATATTTTTTGGTATAAAACATACATGTGAAAGTAAATTATCTCCTGTATTCATGTCAATCACAAAATAAAACCTGGACAGTGACTGACAATTTCCAGCGGAAAGTTTCAAATTTTCTTTTAGTTTATTGTAAAATAAATTCTGATTTCTCAAAACCCTCATCTCTAGTTATGCTGCTATAAAGAAGCCGTTCAGTGGGTAGTCAAATTGATAGATCGTAAGTTTTCCGCTTTATTAGAGATATCTGACTCAAACAAAACTATCAAAAAAGTCATTCTATATGCCCGGTTAAATTAAAATATGCAACTAGTGAAGCATGTCAGAAAAGTTTCACTTTCAATTAATTTTTGCGGGTCCAATTTACCGAAAAGACGCCAATTACCGAAGACGGGACATGTAAATTGAAGCATCGTAATTATTCAGTCTTTTAAATGTTAATGTCATTAAATTAAAAGATATTTTGTCGACCCCCGATCTAGTTTTCATTCCGTATCAGTACAACTCCCAGTTTTATGTGTTTACTGTCAATGTTATGTGTCATTACTATATATTACCATTTTCCCGATCCAATCTCTCACCAGAGGGCGTATTGGCGCAAAATTGACGAAATGAAAGTAAGTCTATACCCAGTAATATCAGCGACATATCTATTATCACAATCATCAGTGATGTAAATAATTGTCCCACTGTCAATGTTACAACATTTTTTTTTTACATAGATATAATTGATCTCGGGCTATTTGACACAAATTAACTAGACCGGACCAATCCAGGGTCGGTCGGAGTGCCTTAGTGTTGATGAATGATCTGTACTGTCAATGTTATTTACTATATAATTGATCTGTATTCAGCGACTCCCAGTTTTATGTGACTGTCAATGTTATTTACTATATAATTGATCTGTATTCAGCTACTCCCTGTCTTACCCGACAAGTGACCATTATTTTATACGTCCTAACTGTACATGAGTCTGTTAGATATTCCTTGCTGGTTAACACATAGGTGTGAAGAGTTACACAAATTATTGAGGTCGAGAGACTGAGGCTTGTGTTAAGTGACTCCTTGTCATATGTGACCATCATTGATCAGTCCCATAGAAAGTGGCATCAGACAGTCTTGACTGTACATGTACAGTACTGTTATTGTTCTTTGGTATCATAGACCTATTTTTAATGAACAGAAAACAGGAGAGCAATTCTTTAATTATTGTATTTAATTCTGCAGTTACCTAGTCTTATTACTGCCACCTTGCTTTATGCTGGTGATCTCTTGCTACCAATTAGCAGCATTATTGACCACAATCACCTTTGGCAGTATATATCAAGATAACTGACACTTTGAAATGGACATTTGTTCTGAAAATCGAGTGGTGGATGGCGATATAATTATAAATGAATTTGGCATTATAAAGAGAATTTTATATAGCAGGAAAAAGATTCCTGGAAAAATATGGCGTTATTGCGAGAATGGCTTTTGTAAGATCTCACAATAAGTATACAGATTATGAATAAAAATTATGATGAAATTGATTTATACCAATGATTGCTATATCTTTACTTATTATACATAAAGTTTTGTTCATTGCTAAAAAATAAAACCAGGACAAGGAACCCTAAAACAGGAAATTAAAGACATCATATATAAATGTATTGTGTATGTTTGTATTACATTACATACAATGGTACATAGACATCATTACATGTCCACTGCTGAAAGATAATATCATTTGAAGTAAGAACATTAACTCCTAGGTGGTCAAAATGCCAGTGTCATATAGCAAATTAACCCTCCATTGTAATTTAGCCCGGGGTTAAAATATCATAGGAATCATTCATGGTAAGTTAACCCCCCTATGGTGGATTACCCCCCCCTCCCCCTCCAGTTTTCCCCAAAATAACTTGTAAAATTAGTATTAGTATATAATGTCTGAATCACATAATAGGATTCTGATCTTTCTTTCTTTAATAAAAAATTTAGTTTTATCAAAAGACTTTTGTAATTTCAAGAAAAGGGGTAGTGGGTTAATCTACCATAGGCAGTATGCCATGGTATTTTAAAACCGCCCCAAATTTTTTCAAATACTGAACTTTTATAAGCATTTTTGGATTGATATTTTGTAGCTTTGCTATAATGTCCTATAAATTGATATGTCTATGATATCATAATTTTTCAATCTAAAAAAGAAGAAAGAGCAGAGGAGGTAATCTATCATCAAACATTATTTGGGGGAAATTTTCTGTTATACTGGTCAATTGATTTATTTTATAGTACATTGTACCACCCTAGAATCAGCCTATTAATTGAAAGCTAAATTTATATCATTTGACTAGAATATGTAGAATAAAGGCAAATACTGGTCAATTGAATTGATCATTCTGGAATTTATACAAGAACCTTAAGTTTACTGATCAATACTCAATTAGGATACTTTCAATTATACTGCTTTAACGACTTTATTTTAAATATTATTTAGTTTAACATATAGTATAAGCTCATTTGTTTCATATTATGTAAATTAAGAAAAAAAATAGAAAATGCATTAAGATTTTAAACCTGTTTTTTATGAATATACAGTGAACCCGCTTTACAACGACATTCATTATAAAGGAATATTCGGTATCCGACAAGAATTGCTTGGGAACAAACATACATGTACATAAAAAGTACTCATTACAACGTAATATTTGATCTCCGACATTACATTCCGGGAACAAATAAACAAAATTCAGTATAAATAAACTCTTTACAACAACGTAACATAGAACCCACCGGCTGATCTGGCTATTGTTATCAGTCTTGATTTTCCTCACGGTTGAGTTCATAGGTAAAAATAATTGCCAATAAAACAATTACACCGTCAATTGTTTTCTAATCTCCACTGATAGGTGATGGCCTAGGTGTCAACAATTAGCGCTTGAATCACCCTTACCTGTACGTCAGTAGGCCTAATGTTTATAAACCATCAGTAGGTTTCGTTTCAACTGAACCGACAGGAAGTGAAATACAAGCTGGGTACAAATTGAAAAAATAAGATTGATAAATAAAGAATAAAAAATACACATAGTTGACAAGTTCCGTTAGGCTACATGTTCCTTCCGATGTGGTTACAATGGCGGATCTTTAAATTATTTCAGTGCTTGCGATAGCAGTAGACATTTTACTAAAACTTTATTTATGAAACGCATTTTTAAGAGAATTGTATCAGCAATCTCTGCATTTTTCTATTTTAGCAATAAAGTGTCTAAATGGGAATCTGGAGATATACTATTACATTTGGGCATTTTGTACATGATTCATGCATTTTATGACATCACCGATTTATGACCGATTTAATGAAAAAATAATTGTGCATCGATGTTAACAAGTTTAACTTGCATAAATTTTATTTATATATTTTACTAGAGATTTTAATATTGTTTAAAGTTTATTTATTTACATGTACAAATAGATGCGTAAATGATACTCAAGGGAGCTAACTATTAATTGCCCAACATATCTAATTCATTACAGTGACAAATTCGATATAACGTCATTCCTACATGGGAACAAACATGGTCGTTGTAAAGAGGGTTCACTGTATATACTAGTCAAAGTATTATCAGGTGGCTAATGGCTATCACTCAAAATTACTGACAGAAAATCATTTACAATATTATTTGCTTCTATTCTGACACCCTTTCTGTCCAGAATGTCTCCTTTAATAAAATTTCTCTTGAAATTTGTGTCAATAATTATAATGTAGATTGGAGGACCCTAATTACATGTAAGTGTCAATGACAAGATGCCAGGACAGGTGAACTTTTACCTGTACATGTATTTTGTTACCTGTATATTTTTTATTTATATTTTATTGATTTTTCCATGTATATGATTATTTACAATCTAATTAATATGTAATGAACAGAAGCATACATTCACTCTGACAAAAAACTTGTTGTAAAACACATTCACACACACATTCACTCTCTGGGTCCTCTAATAATTTGTAAATACATAGGCGTTGGGACTGGGGGGGGGGGGGCTAGGGGGGGCTTAGCCCCCCCACTTTTTTGGCAAAGATAGAAATAGGTGTTGAAAATTAAGGCTTAGCGCCTAGATGTTTCTGGTGTGTGTGTGTTTTAAGTTGGTTTAGCCCCCCCACTTTCAATTTGCTTCCAACAGTGTTGAAATACAGAATTACATGTAGACAAAATGGAATAATACAATCCATTATAACACATTATTATGTTTGGAAGTACATAATTCAAATAAACTTGAACATTTCTAAGATATTTTCAAATACATGTACTTTTACGAATTATATATCCTGTCTGCACTAAATATACACACATGTACATGTATATTCATCATTACAACAGGAGTACAAATGCAGTAGACAGAAATATAAAACACTAGACAATAACACAGTTACTGATACATTACATGCATCCATTACAGTCATTATTTCTTAACCATTTTACTGATAACAGTTGTATACTGTTTCTCAGAAGCTAACATGATATTTATATTATATATAAAATTGTATCATAATCTTATTGGTCATCATTGCATAATGATGTATATTTTTGCTATATTCTATTTCCCTATTTGTCAATATACAACATAGAGGAGATGAGTCCATTAAGGCTTATCTGCTTGTTTAGATATCTCATTGAATAAATGTGATATTTGATTTGTAGTAATAACTGATTTTCTGTATGTTTACCCAAAACAATTCCAGGTTTTGGAATGAAATTATTGTATTGAGGTGTTCTAAGACAAATTCTTCAAAATTATTAAGGTTTTGAACATTATTACACTCCCAAAGTAATTGTTCTATTGTTTCTTCATCTTCTGAACAAAATGTACATAATTTATTATCAAATTTTCTAATTTTTTTATAAAAATTTATTTGTACAAAGTATTCTGTTGTTAATTTGAACTTAAAACCATTTTAATTTAATGTTGTTTGTTGTTTTAAAAGGTATTAGCAAGATATTATAGATATCTTTTTTGCATTGTTTTGGTTAAGTTAAATATTTCTCTCCATATTTGTGTTCCTTTTAAGTGAGAAATATTTCTATTTCTATTAATAGTTGTATAAGATATTTTTTTTACATTTTTTACTTTTAATGAGATATAGGATTTGTTTTTAACATACATGTATTCTGCATGTTATTTGTTCATAACCAGATGGCTGAGACAATAACACTATATTCAATAAAATTAACATGTAAATCAAAAACTCTATTAAAATCTTCAAAATTATGGAAATTGCCATCATAATCAAGCAAATCATTTTATCAAACCATGCTTTATAAATAACAGAAGAATTTCCAATTAATATATTTTTGTTAAGAAATAGTGGTGGTTTTACAAAATTCTATTCAACTTTTAAAGACATCAATCCAAAATAAATTTTTCAAGGTAGGTACAATACATAGTCTAAGCCACAAGATGTTAATTTATCCAAATTTATCTTTAATTTATGATGTTACTCCAGGATTTCTCTTTGAACAAAAGTCTCCTTTACTTCAGGTACATGTACTTCCAAGAGTCTTACCTGTATTTTTATGCTAATGAATTAAATGTCAAACTCAGACAAATTATCAAAAAGTAAAATATTTTAAATGCATTTGATTATTATTTTTTATCAAAAAAATAAATAGCCATTAATTTACAGATTGGATGTTTAAAAATATTAAAAATTGTAAAAAATTTATTCAACATGGTAATGAATTGATTTTAACATTCAATTTAACATTTATATGTTAATTAGTATTATTTTATATTATTTTTATGTCAGTCTTAAGTTCAACTGTATGGAGTGTTTTACTCCTCATAGTGCAATCTAAAGTATTTGCCACTATTTGCCTCTTGAGGAGTATATCGCATCATTGTATTTCTTGGTAAATGCCGCCAGTAAATACCGGGGATAGAATTTACTGTCCAACCTAGCTTGTTATTAATGTTAAAGTACAAATGCACATCTTTCTTCTCTAATTACACAGGATTACAGAAAAAGAGTTGGCAGCTTAAGTCTGGATGATATTGAAAGATTAGCAGCAACAGTTTTACATAAAAATGACAGAAATTTCCAGGAAGTGATGACATGATCCATAGAATTGATTTAGTTAGAAACAGTATTTAAATTCTGTCAGAAATGACAATGGACTTAGACTGAAAAAAGCAGAAAAGTTCATTAATCTTAAGAGTGTGTGAAATTCATGACCTGAAATGAATACCCCAAAAATCAGATTTTGAAATATACGTGACTACTTTTTTATTCATATTGGAATATTCATCATTTCCTTCAGACATTTTTTTTTCCATTTTTTAAAATTGTTAATCTTATTGTACTTAGGTAAATATGACTGTCACTATTTAAACACCAAAGATTGAATACCATATCCTACCCAATAAGCGTCCATGTCCATGTAAGTGCCCCTCCCTTTTAATTCAGATTTACTCACCCTATAAAACTGTAATGACCATCAGGGCAAATGTGATAAATACTGTACTTTTGTTACAGTATAGATGGGATTAAGATAAGATTATTATATTTCACTTAGTTTGATTAGATGATCCATTTTTTGTAATATGTTTACCAATAATTAGAATGGAATCTCGTTACGTCGAAATATGGATGAGACGAAATTTCAATCGAGTCAAAGTTGAATGGCAGGTCCTTGTCAATTAAAATGTCAGTTATATTGAATTATGGATATATTGAAGTGATAGAGTGGTCCCATGAATATGGAGATAACACGATTTTACTGTACTTTAAACTGTAATCTAAAGGTGATACAGTTTTACTAACCTATGCATCTGACTTGAACATGCATCTCTGATTTTCGGTAATGTAATGAAGAAAATTGGATCTCTGGTTTGATTTCCAGTATTGAGTCATCAGACTTGTAAAAATAGTTCATTCAAAGTGAAAGTAACAAGTCTTTCAGATGAGACTTAAAACTGAGGTCTTATGTCACAGAAGGCCTGACACATTAAAGAACCCTTGGAGGCATATAAAACAACAATGAAATATAAGAACTAGATAAGTTGTTCACATCTTAAACAAACTAGGATATTTCTATGTGTTGTATATTTCTGTGTACATTGTATTTGGATTTGTCTGTTAGATAAATTGTTCACATTTCAAGAACAAGAAGATCTAGGAGCAGGAATCACCCTGTTATTAGCCAATGTAGCCATTGACTAAATTTTTTCTAGATTGGCTAGAAAATATTGTAATTGGCTGTTTTTCTGGCTAATATTTTTTTAGTCGTTTTGGTACATGTTTTGTGTATTTCACACTTTCATTCAAAATTGGCTTAAAATATCTTGGTTGACTAGTTTTTTAGCCTATAGTCCATGATGAGCCCCGAGCAGTCTGTGTATTGTGTATTTCTATGTAGTCTGACTTTTTTGGCCACAAAGTGACAAAGTAATTTTCAATATTTATTTTTTATGATTGACTGCATTTGTTGGTCTATTTTCATTACTCTATTGATTTGATCATATTCTTGTGTAGGTGTATATATGGAAGTATTTATACTCAAAGTATAGTGTTTGCCATATAAATAATGAATTTGTACTGAACTTTTTGCTTTGTTTGATATTTCTTATTCAGATCCAATCACAATGAAATGAATTTCATTTTTGTTTTATTTAAAATCAAATAAACCTTTGTACATGACGAAAGTGAGTATTTTCTGGATATACCGGTATTGTTTGTTTGTTTGTTTGTTTGTTTGTTTTAAAGGGGCATTAGCTGTGTTTACCAAAAAATTATTTCAATTTGTTTCTACTTTTACTACTTGTACTTGATGTACAATAACAAATAAGAGATATACACAGGCATAACAAATTTTATATTCTTATAAAATAAGATCAGGTCCAGTGTGGTATTCATATAGAAATAGGAAGGTTGAGTTAATCAATTGCAAGTGAACATGTGCCAAACCTATGTTTCTATAGCCATTATCACAAAATATATAGAGATTTAAGAGTTTTTATGTTTGTGTATATCTCTTTTTTGTTATTGTATATCACACTAAGTACAATGTATTTAAAAAAGAAAATAATTTTTTGGAAAAAGAAAACAACAGCTAATGCGCCTTTAAATGTATTCTATGCCACACAATAACTTCTGGTTATATGGTGGCGACTGGTTTTTAATGGTGGAGGAGAAAACCGTGTTACAGTGTACCTGAAAAGTGACCACTGTCCGTCTGCAAGTAAACTGTCAAACTTACCGGTACCTCTCATAATCAGCAAGGTTTGAACTCATATGCTAACTAGGTGTGAGAGATTCCATCGTTTATTCCAATACCCTGCTTTATTGTTGATATTTAGTTTGTAGTTTTACCCAAAACATTTTGTTTTATTTTGTGCTACATTTTGTTTGTATATGTATGATACACTTTTGTTTTTTGTGCTACTGCACATGGTAATAACATTAAAAGGGGCAGCTAGGTTTTGATTATGACTATAGCAAACGCAAACAAAAATGTAAACCAGGGTGTGGTTAAACTAGAATAGAAAAACTTTAAACATTTTTACAATTATTTTACATGCAATATTAACATGTTCATTCGTGAATTATGACAGTGGACCCTAATATTCATTGATCTTTGGTAGGTCTAAATGTGGCCACAGGGGTGGAGTTCAAAGGGACAGCAAGGTTTTGATTACACAAACAAAATGGTTAACCAAGAGTTCTCTAATTCACCAAACCGTAAAAACATGTCACGGCGACATATTTTACCTTGGCATGTAATGCTGACCACATGTCCAACATTGCTTATTATAGGTCTTGTACTTTGGCTATAACAAACAAACCGAAGTGTTGATGTTAGATGGACGGACTGACGGCCTACATTAGCCGCATTTGCATTTCATTTCGTCCAAAAACAATCAAGATCCATGGACAACAATGCTCACTTGAGCAATTGTAGCTAACAGCAGTATTTCTCCAATATTGGCATTTTATTGGACAAAAGAGAGAAACTCAAAATAATGTATAAGATTAAGTGTTTCACACATCTTTTTGTACGTGTGAAGCTTAAGATAGCCAAACTTGTTTTTATGGGTTGTTAAGTAATAACAACCAATTATGAGTTTACTTCGACTTTTCATCGAGGGTTATCCTGTAGACAGTGAAGAGGTCATGGAGGATGCATTCACAAAATATAGTCCAACTCAAGAATTCAACTTTTACAGAAAAGTCAAATATTTTGGTGTAAATGAAATTAAATCTAGTTTGAATAAACATTAAATGAAATACCACACGATTTTACTTACTTCTGCCTTTCAAAGTTAAACAATACAATTTGTAGTTAGTTTCCACAGAACGTCATCGATCTATTTATAAATATGGAATTCCATTATATAAGATTCCAGTGATGTTGAGCCTGTATTACTCCGCCATTCATCATATTGATATAGACAGGTAGTGAGCTTCAAGCATTTTTGCATTATTAGGCTGGAAATTGAAGTTTTTTGTTTTAAGATCTACATTAATTTGATTTATTTACAGTTCATATATGTTAGATAGAAGTAGTTTGAATCCCATGGCTATTTTGCCAAAATAACAACCCATTTCAGTAATTTTATTATATAGTAAAACCCTGAAATTTTTTAAATTATACAGAATGACTATTGTTATGTCAATAAAATCAGTGATCTAAGTGTTAACCGCTAGCTGGCGTAGGAATACCTGACTTTCTAAGAAACCCTGTTACGGCAGCGATTTGTCGGACAAGTATAATCTGAACATATGAATGAATCAATAAAGAATAATTTTATTTTAAGCCGTTAATTACCACAATACAAACAAAAATCACCTAAAGAAATTGAAAACACAAGACTAGGCCTGCATCTGTAGCACACTGTAGATCTACATGCCCATATCATAGGCCTATTGCAATTGATCTAGGTCATGTTATGAAAAGAAACAGGCCACAGAAATGAAAATTTGCTTCGTAGTTACGTTGCTTGTAAGTAAGTTGAAAAGGGAGTCGGGTCTAAGGCAATTTTGTCCTGTATCTCTGATAAACAGCTTGCTTTTCCGTCACCATATAGGCTATTCCTGTCAGAAACAATTCGTCACTCGCATCGCGTGAAATCAACTCTCGGTTCACCTCAAATCCTATTAATTGCTAGGCTAATTACAAGGCCCATCTTGTTTTTCACAACCTGTAAAGTGTAATGTTAATGCCGAGCATAAGTTATTAAGTAGTGTTTATAGGTTTCTCAGTAAATTGACGGGGTACTCTATATGATCACCTGGTAAAAACTGAAGTCTGAATTGACATGGATCTATTATACTTTATAAGCCTACACTGATCTTTTAAAAAGAACAATAACAGTTTGTTATTTCACAACATAATCTGCATTTGTCTTGTTTCAATTGATTTGAAGGATTTGCTAGTGGGCTAGCCTATATACTGAAATAGGTCTTCTTACGAAATCGTCACCCCTTCACAGTTCACGGCATTTCCCAGCTGATTCAGCGATTGGTAAAATATAAAATAGAATGGCTATTTCCAGTTGTCATGAACGAATATTAACAGTCACACTCAAACTTTCTGTGGTATATTCCACTGATAAAATATCAGAATTCAAACGAAAATTTGTTGTAAACAACGATCATTTGTTGTTATCCAAATCGCACAAGGTAGGCCTATCAGCCATTTGGACACGGCCCATTCGGGCAATTCTCTTCTGACACATTTAACCCGCCACTACTAAATGGTCGAATATTAAAAATCGCGAACTAAATCTGAGAATAATCATATCACTAGTTTCTTTCAAAATGATATAAAAAAAAGAAATTAAACCTTAATTTCATTAGTATTTGCGATCAGAAAAGAGAACTACTTCTCATGTCAAAACAGCTGTAGAGCCATTACGTCATATGAAAACACCAGTGTTCTGGAATGAATTTAGTATCCAGTGGACTACAGTTTCACTGAAAAATGGTAATGTATATAAATATAAGGATTGTTTTTCATTTTAGAACATCATTGGGGTATAAAAGCAATTACTCATGGAAAAAAATTCATTGTGCTGCACTTCGTGCTGCACAGATTTTTTTCCACGAGCAATTGCTTTTATACCCCAATGATGTTCAAAAAATGAAAAACAATCCTTAAGTATTTTAAAAGTCCTATGTATTCAATGACAGCTGTTATAACGAGTACATTTTGATCATAGTATTAACCCTTTCACCCCTGACTATCTGAATGGTATGCTCTTTCTATTGGTTTTGATCAGTCGATTTTGGCCTGTAAGGTTGAAAGGGTTAAATAAAAAAGTGTCACACAGTTACATTTACACATAATAATACAGAGAGAAAGTTGCCTTACTCCTCTTGTCACGCATACACAACTCCTGACATCTATGGTACACTTTGTATAATATAGTAAAACAAAATTAAATATGACAATTTGTCAAATCTCGGGATACACACAAGAATTTTACATAAAATTACAAAGATTTTTTTTCAATGCTTATATATCCAGCATCTGCTACATAGTACAGTCACATGTTCATGTATATCGACTCCCTTCATATACAATCCTATCGGGCAGCTCATCACCGGTGACATTTCTATTATTGAAATATCATTGAGATATCATTTTAAGAGGTCCAAAATACCATGAAGCACGTTCTTTTAATTGGCGACAGAATTTCAGTTATGAATTCTTTCTAGGATTGGGTCATACATGAAGAAGAGGAACCAGGCACTTTTTCTGAATGTTAAAAGCTGTACATTTGTGGATGAAATCTCGTATTCGAAAACTTAAAGGAACTATGAGACCGCGTTATCCTGGTGTTCAGTGACCCAGAAGTGATTACCAAACTGGAAATAATGCATGAAAATATGTACTGGTCCCAGCAGACAAAACCTCAAACGATATAGTTTTTATTTGTAAGGCACATTACTATAATTGGTTATTAGAAGAACTAGTGGGTTTCATACGAATTCCGATAATCCTACATACATGTAGTCAACTTTCAAAGGAGGAAATCCTTTTAATATTATGTGTCGGTGTTACACTCTTTTGATGTAGGCCTACCTATAACCCATACTGAGCTACCATATCTAAATATTTCAATATCTAGTCGATGGTTAAATTTTGATTCTCATTTCGTCCATCACTGCACCGATTCAACACATAAATACACTAAAGTTGATATAAAAAGGTACTGGTCAAGGTCTTTCAGCAAGTTATCGGCATTCCAATGCGAACCTATTGTGCCCATTTATTGGCTGGTCTGTTCGTTTACTCATATGGAGCAGATTTCATTTAGAAGCCTCTGAATTAAAGGAAGGTAGCAGTGGCCTTAAATTTGACATTTAGATATATCAACGACGTTCACATGTCAAAGCAATATATCCGAACGAGCTAAAAATAAAATTCACAAAAGAACCATGCACCTAATTTTACTGTTGGGAATTATACTTACTATAAACATACTCAGGAAATTAACAACCTGGTTATACGACAAACGCGAATATTTTGGCTTTCTCATTGATAATTTTCCACGTAGAAGTAGTGATATTCCGTTATCACCTGCATATATTATGGTGCTTATGTCACACAAATGATCCGATATGCCAGGGTGTGTTCAACATATGAACATTTCATATACAGAGGCAAACTGATTAGTGATAAGTTATTGTTGGAAGAATATCAGGAATCGCGTTTGATATCGACTCTTAACAAATTTTTTCGGTCGGTATAATGACCCTGCAATTACCGTTTCACTAAATGAATGTCGAGTAACCTGTTTGATAGGGGTGTCTGTATGCCTCACTTATTTCATATGCCTCATTTATTTCATATATATATATTGGATAATTTTAAAAAACCGATCTAAGCTAAAAGTAGAAAGTTATTTTGTATTAATTGAGAATGACTAAATTGAATGCATATCTAGAGTTAGATGATATTGTATCCGGTATCATACAATTGCAAGTCCGAATCGATTTTGCATTTTGGGAATTGGGCTTACCATTCGAGTATACAAGAAAGTAATATAGTGAATATACATGTATCGCTTTCTTGATATACGAGATAATACAAGTCTCCAGTAGTGAAAGTATTGACTGACGTCGGAGCCAGATGTATTGACAATATCTTAAATATAATGCAAGGAGACTTGCAGTGGTGACATGCGATTTAAAGTTCTGGTACAGGTGTGAAGAATATTAATTCAGGAGGAATGTATACTTTGTTTTACATATGCATGCATGTGTTGAGAACATTGTTTAACTATTGAGAATCATAAATAGGCCTACAACTACTAAGAGAACTCTAGTATTTTAGTATCTATCATTCAGTAATTAAATTTCTTCATGATTGAGTAAAATAAACAAATCCAATAATGTAAAATATAGTTGTTTTTACTTCGACATGATTTAATCAAAGCTTGAATGTTAAAAATAAATTTTAAAAATGTCATTCCCATAACTTCAATAAAAAAAACCCAAAATGATAATAAAACCCACAATGAGTTTGATAGCATTGAGCAGTTCCTCTATTTTAATATCTACATCTACATGCAGAATGGTTAAAGTCACCTTTATTCCACAAGAATTATATTTCGCGGAGACTTACCTTTTCGGGTATTTTCATGGATACTTAAATTCGCGATTCGGCCAAGACATTATTTTTGTTAGTTATAAACGATAAAAATGTACATGTACAAAGTGTATATGAACAAAGGTGTATATTTCGTCGTTATCAAACGCTTCTGTGAAATCGTAGTTCATTATTGACAAATATGTAACTATTGAACACAAACACCAACAAATACAATCAAATAATGCCTTAAATAAACTAAGACATAAATAAGTTTGAATAAATATTGAAGGTAAATTGTTACATCATAAACCTAAGAAATATTTCGGAAAAACATACTTACAGTTTTCTGAATTTTTCTCTCTTTAGAATTTTTTATTTATTACTGATTCTATGTAAAGTAAATTGTTATATTGATATGTGATACTAGGATATCTCAACATACTTAAACAACAGCGATCACGAGGTTTAAATAACATACTAATACAACAGTGATCCGTTATCTTAATAACATACTTATTCAACAGTGATCCGTTATCTTAATAACATACTCATACATAAAGATAATTGGTCTTAAATAACATATTCATGCAACAGTGATCCTTTGTATTCGAAACATACTCATACAACAGTGATAATTGGTTTTAAATAACATACTCATACAACAGTTGTCCTGGGTCTTAAATAACATACCCACACAACAGTGATCCTGTATCTTAAATAACATACCCATACAACAGTGATCATTGGTTTTAAATGACATTCTCATACAAAAGTATTCCTTGGTCTTCAAAACATATACATACAATAGTGATCCTGGGTCTTAAATACCATACTCATACAACAGCGATCTTAGGTCTTTTAAATAACATACTTATACAATAGCATACTCATTCATAACGTTCTTAATTTACAGTTATCGTGGGTCTTAACAAGGATGTTATCGTAGGTATATCGTGGATTTGGAGGCCGGTCTTGGATAGAATGTACGAAATACCGTTGGTTGGTCTTTCTGGTATTTCATCTTTTGTAAATAACCTGGGTAGCAGAGTACAATTTACATAAAAGTTTTGATACCTGACGACCCTCCAAATACCAACACAAACTAATATCTGTTTACTTCAAATTTGCAGAGTAGCGAAGCTTGCGAAAAACGTTTAGATATCTCTGTGGGTATTTCTTGTAGATTTTCCAATGTTTAAATTTTGATAATTATAACAATTAACCGACATTGCATATGAAATATGATTATTTTTTATATACATAAGAATTCTACAACTGTCCGAAAATGGCCGTATTTCCACGTGTTATGCCTGAAGGTTTCTGTACCAATTCAATATGCTATTTAACTATAACGCAAAGGTCACGAAGAATCCTTTTTTGTTGTTATTTATAAAATCACTAATGAACTATCAGGAAGCGATAATATTTCAGTTATTAAGTTTACCTTTCAAATGACCATTACGGTTTCAGCAACCCGCAGCTCGCATAACGAAAGTAAAATGAAGCACACTTAACTAATTGAGCATACTACCACATAGAAACACGATTTTAAAAAGTAATCTAGGGATTCATTTCCTGTCTGCACAGTAACAATTGATTCATGCTGTCATAGACATGTATTTTTCTTAATAAAACGTCTAAAACCTCTAAAATACGTGTGATGTGGTTTCTCAATACAAATTAAGTATTTATGTGTCGTCCAAATGGTCATTTGATTGGAACTTTTGGTATGTCGCGATTCTGTAAATATATACGGAGAAGAATTTTAAGTAATTAGAAAATAAAAAGAAATAGTCATAGACATCATGATACAATAACTGATTTATTACAGAAATAAACATATAAATACCACTACCCAGTTACGTCGTTAAATTTAGCTGAAATGTAACCAATGTTAAACCAATGGGCCAACTGTAGGTTAAATTAAACAATGTATTGTGCAATCGGGTCCAGTATTCTGACTTTTCCCAATGTACAATCCCCTACAGGTGGCGACACTGGTAACATATATACCCGTAAATATAAAAATCACAAACCTCAAAATATTAATCTGATTATTTAATTCTTAGTGTTTACTACATATACTTATTTTAAGTTGAGATATAAAACATCTCAGATACCAAAGTATAAATATTTAGGGTGACAAATTCTGAATGTTGGTTCGTTTAAACAGACACAGAGAATGAATTTCTAAATTTTATATAGAACGGGTTTTCATGACTCAATACGTGCAAATCCAGCATGCATTTACCTGCCAAGAACTCAAAAGGATTTTGGATATTTGATAATTTAGGTTTTTGATAAAAAGCTGAAAATTCAAAACGGTTATAGATAAATGTATTTTGTATTTTAGGACAAAAATACTTTGTTAATGTTAGGTGTTTTGTATTTAATATCTATATTATAACTGTGATGTAATGTTATATAATTTAATTTCGCTTCAGGCTATTACATTAAATTAGAATTATTATTCTATTAAGTGGATTCTTTCCATCAAGTTATTTAATTCCTTCATTACAAAAATATCAGGAAATCTTATTGATATTCTGATAGAAGCTTCAACCTCCTCACCTGACAACATTGAAGAAAACAACGATTAATGAAATGGTTTATACAGAAAACGGAGATTTTAAATCAGCCATTTCATAGTTTGATGAAAATTATATATATGGAATCAGGAAATGTTGTTTGCAGGTGCCAAAAACGCTACCATTTTTCAACATATACAGAATGGAAATATCTTTGAACTGATCGTTGGGTCTGCAATAATTTCTTCAATAAAATGATAGTGATACAATACACTACTCATATAATAGTGATACAATACACTACTCATATAATAGTGCTACAATACACTACACATATAATAGTGATACAATACACTACTCATAAAATAGTGATACAATACACTACTCATATAATAGTGATACAATACACTACTTATATAATAGTGATACAATACACTACTCATATAATAGTGATACAATACACTACTCATATAATAGTGATACAATACACTACTCATATAATAGTGATACAATACACTACTCATATAATAGTGAGCTCTAGCTTGAATAACAAAATCATACATATGTGATTCTGGTTTTTGAAAATACCATACTCATACAACAGTGATCCTGGATCTGAAATAACATTTCAACTTACAGTGATCATGAGTTTAAAATAACATTCCCCTACAATAGTGATCCAATGTTTTAAATATAATTTTCATACAACAGTGATTTTGGATTTCAAATAACATTCTCATGCAAAAATGATCTTAGATTAAAAAAAAAACATTTTCATACGACAATAATCTAGATTTCAAATAACATTCTGATATAACAGTAATCCTGGGTTTGAAACAAAAGAAAACCAATGGTCCCGGATTTTAAATAACATTCTTATGCAACAATGACCCTGTGTATAGAATAGTGATGCTCAGTCTTAAATAACAGTATCACACAACAACAAGTATCAGTGGTCTTAAATAACATTCTCATACAACAGTGATTTCGAGTCTGAGATAACCTTTCTAATCAATTTTCCGAATTGATAAAGGATACTGAATGTCAAACTTTTCCTCTCATTAAATTGTTTCAATTTATAAACATGACGTTTGCTGCTTTATTCTTTTTACTAGTAACTGGAATATTGCTGCGGATTTAACTAAAACCAGGACTTTGGTTTATTCTGCCATTTCTTTCGATACAGAATTTCATTTATATATTCCATACAATAATAACAAGAGATCCATGGACCACATCGCTTATAAACATGGTATGCATTTGTTGGTATCTTTCAAATGCATGTATATGGATTTACGATGGGAATCTCAAGACGTCAAAATATGTATTTTCATCGAAAAACACAAACTTGAATTATACATAGTACATTCATGTCGACTTTTGTTGAGCGGTATTGAAGAACAGTGACATGTATGTGAAAAGTGTGACAGTGTGAAAAATGAGTCACTTCCTCTTTGTAGTATAAAAACATTCCGGAAAAATTCGAAAAATAAGACTTCAGAAAGATTCTCTAATGGAACAAGTCCTTCGGCTAATTGCAGGTAAACTATTATAGTGAATCAAGAGAGACAAAATCAAATGAATTATAAAAATTAATGGAAAAAAAATCTAAAAAGAGCGATTTCTCTGAAAACACAAGCAGAAATCGTACCTTTATGTAAGTAATTCAATTAGTTTTTCAATTCATGCAGCAGATCTGGGGTTTCGTCACAATCCCTTCAGCTAAATCTATCTTTGAACAGGTCGACAATATCTATTTTTTTTCGAAAGACAATTAAAGGAACTCCTAACCTAATCACTTAACCAATCAGTAAATATTCCTCGAAATCATCTCTATATATTTGAGTTGAAAAAAATTATAACGAATTTTATATAACGAATTTTTGTCTAAAGCAAACCAATTTCTATGTCACTTGATGCCCAAACCAACGTCTTTTATAGTAATCAATCAAGTGATCAATATTATTAAAACAAAATAAAATTCTTCACTTTTTGTCAAGGATAATTAGGCAGCATACTCTCTGATTAAATAAATTCTGTAAATAAAAAAGAAACAAAAAGTTTCTGTTTTCTTTTTATTTCCCGGAAAGTACCTGTTTAACATGAATTTAAAGTGAATATTCTTCTTAATAAATTGCGTTGTAACCCTTCAGCCCACTTCGCTATAACTATTTAACAAACTTCTAACGAATTGAAAAAGAAGGTCCTTTAAAATTCGTTATAAGCAAGTTTTACTGTATATTCTAAAACAATGTAACACTGAAGTTTATTGCAACATGCAATAAATATTTTAGCTCTTAACCCAGGTACCACATTACCATCAATGTAATCATCATATTATTTTGCGATGTCTAAAATTTCAATTTTTATTCCAATGCTTCTAGAGTTCCAATTGTTTGTTTAACATGTTTCATGATATTGAAATGTTTTACAGGGCGTGTTTTATGTATTATACTGGTCATAACATTTCTGCATGATTAAATGCGGTATATATTAAACCTGAAAATCTCACTATCACGTAACAGAGTTTGCGATTACGCATTCGCTCAGTTAGCTTCTTTAAGACAATTTACATGCTTCAACGTCTCTGGGGGTGTACAATTTACAGTGGACAATCCCGATAACATATTGGTGTAGTAAAATAACTTAATTTGAATTAATTCAGTTTTTTGCCATAAACTTGACAGAAAACATGTTCCTAGAGAACGCATAATCTACGACTTAATGTAACATGGATGTTTGTAATATGCAATACCTGTCCATTAACAGTAAATCTGCACTAGTAATTATTGGCAAAGGCATACGATCCTGCTGGATCGAATTTTACGGCGGAATTCAAAATCCCTAGGGGGTATACTTCATTTAAGTGGTGACAACAGACATTCTATTTTAAATCATTCGATGTTTCCGGAAAGGTTTAAACCAAATGTACTATTCCTAACTACAGAAACGATCCTTGGCGATTAGTACTGTTATATCAATTCAAATATTCTTCATTTAAGCGTTGATTGTATATTTTTCGGAAGCGACCATGACATTGGAATACTGTATATATTTCCGCAGCTATTGCAATGTCAAGTAGTAGATGCGACATTTCATAGTGGGCGTGACTATTTAGCGTTCAGGTCATTTATAATTGACCCGGATCTTTTATCTCTTTATTTTCTCAATGATATCGTCGGATAATCATCAAACCTAATCACTGTTTGACCAGGGACATCCCCTGAGACTATGACATATTGTCCAAATTAACAAAGATCGAACTTTAGGGCCAATGTTGACATTAATTTTCGACCTGTTCCGAAAATCATCTGCAATTGTTTCGATTATAATTGTAAAGGTGGCTGGTAATGCATTTAGGGTATTGTTCCAAATGCTCTTCATCTTGCTAGATCGGTTCTTTTCCCTCCTATTCAACATACCATAATTGATTGTTTACAAAATATACAGTCACCAAACAGTTTGCCTTTGTCATTGCATTTTAATATCGTCAACTGATTTTTTTGACTCGTGTGAACAGATACTGTTTGTTCCTTACACGCACGTATTCGAACATTCTAGTAGCAAAATTTTGTATTTTATATAATACTGGCTTAATGGTGTCAAACAACATCACGTCACCACTTATATAATTGTAATTCATATAATCCATACGTCACATCGCCCATGACCAAATTTTGGAAGGAATAGTTAGTGATCATGAGATCGGATGGGGCACTTTTTGATTGCTTGACTAAGTATCAACAGGAAGAGTTCTTTGATCAAGTTACAGGAAGGTAGGATTTCCTTTAGAAAAATCGTTTTATTTTTTTATCTATCAATCCATTGGTCATGTCATCTATCTATCTATCTATCTATCTATCTATCTATGTCAAACACTAGTGATAACTCTTACCATATTGAGTAGTGTCGTTCAACTCTGTATCATTTGTTTAAGATCTAACCATACATCGCAGTGTCTGGAAACGTCTGCTCCTAAAACAACGCAGTATTTTTTCATTATTTCTGACAAATCTTTATCACATTTCTATTGTTTATATCACTTAAACGCATTTCCCGTTTCTTTGATCAATAAGAATGACCCTGAATTTGTTCTAACAAACGAATATTAATTTTGTCTTTCACCCTGATACATTGTCAATAAACATGGCTTCAGCTGGAAACCTAAAAGGAGAAACGTAATTGACGGCCCACTAAATTTTTATACTCCTGGAGCACAACCAAAAATGAATAAACATTACCTATCATGACACATAAGATTAGATGCCAAATGTATTTCCATCTAACACAGACGCGATGGACAATATACATGCAGTATGTAAATACTGATTTATTTTCTTGTCAAGTTTGTTCCAAATGTGACGTGAAATATGTCACATTTTGATTAATATGTCGGCATAATGCGTATAAAACGTGATATTTTATAGTTAATGTTTCATAGTTTCATATATGTATCTGTTTATAGCAATTTCCTTCCTTACTGGAGAAACGGTTGTTCCAGGATAAAATTAGTTTGTTTGTATCGTTCGGATGATAAGCAAATGTGAATGTAGGATAGAGGATACTTTACACCCAGGCATGGATAAAATGTAAGCGAATGATGTCTGTCTTTAGGAAAAAGATGCATTTGAATCTAGACATCTAAAGTTCTAATTGAAATGAGTAATGGAATGTTTGACGTTTTGTTTTTCAATTGATGACTATACACACTTCGTCGGTGTTGATTTGCAAATCGTCTGATTGGAGTACATGTAAAATAGAACTGAGTTATGTAAATGATTACTTAATTAGGATCTGAATTTAGAATATTAAATATTATAGACATGATATCATACAAGGTAAAAAATAAGTTAAATGTATCCCTAAATCAGTCTAAGAGTGACCACTGTTATCAACATACCATGTACTGGGTTTATGTATACCCTTGGGTACATATACGGTCCACAAGCAGTGGCAACCACCCGGTGGTTATGAATATTATAGCCTAAGACGTAATATTCTAAACGGTTATTGGTCGATAGCTTTCAAAAAAGACAAGCCAAAATTAAAAACACTATGGAGCAATGTTATTGATAAAAATAACAATTATGTTAATCACATAGGTATTGTTGTAAGGTGCGAAATCAACTTTTGTTGAATTTTCAATGCTAGCCATCTTATCTCTGATAATACCAAGAAGGTAATAGCTGAATTTACAATATAACCACTGTGCATCTTGAAATAAGATTCGAAAGCAAACAGTCTATATTGCAAAATAACTGTGTTTTGAAATTGGATTTTAATCATCTAACTCATCAAGCCCGTTGGTCACATTTACACCCAAATCGATAGATTAATAGATATCTACCTCTACCTTTAGGGTATGATAAAGGAATCTCAATCCTAGGTTAAGATTCTTGAATGACAAACCCGAGGCTTGCCGAAGGTTTGTCATTCAAGAATCCTGTCCCGAGGACTGCTATTCTTTAATTATTTAATTATTGCGGTGTCCTTTAATTTGACATTTAGATATATCGACAACGTTTTGTCAATTAATAATGCCAATTTTCATACATATGTCAATGCGATATATCCCAGCGAACTAAAAATTAAAGATACAACAGAATCAAGCACGCCCCCTTCATACTTAGACATTTTACTTTCTGTAGACAGACGGGAAATTGGCAACTAAGCTATACGACAAACGCGACGATTTCGACTTTCCCATGGTAAATTTTCCACATTTAAGTAATAATATCCCTCAGTCACCCACATATGGAGTTTATATTTCACAAATGATCCGATATACCAGGGCGTGTAGAACATACGAAGATTTCATATACCGAGGTAAATTACTCACTGACAAATTATTGACATACGGATATCGAAAACCACGTTTAATGTCAACGTTCCGCAAATTTTATGGTCGGTTTAATAGTCTTGTTTGCGATTACTCTGTTTCACTAAGTAAAATGTTGAGTTGCCTTTTCGTTGGCGGTTGTTGAGACGTCTTTACCAATTGTGACGAGGATTCACTCCTCACGTATTTCATTGGACTTGACTGTGGACTCACGGCGGTTGTGACCGGTCGACAGGGGATGCTTAGTCCTCCATGGCACCTGATCCCACCTCTTGATTTCCAGAGATCCGTGTTTGTCCATTTTTACCGGATTTGTATCTATGTCCTTGACATACTATTGATTTATTCTTTGGTATCTGAGATTTTTTTTTTTATATATTTGTCATACGCTCAAGGTAGTGGTTGATTATTCCCCCCATGTTTTAAATACATGTACATACAGCTTACGCAAATGAAATCTGATATGAACAGCATTCAAGACGCCGCAGACACTCACTGCAGCATAAATTGTATTGTGAAGTCATAGCGCGTGTAGCTTGTCAATACCCTAGGGGTTGACAAGGAAATTATTCCCCGTTAAAAGGAAGGAAAAATCTTTGAACAACGGGAGAAAGCATGGTGTACTCTGTCTACTATGAGTGAACAAATTAGTATTGCATGAACAAGTATTGTAAAATGTGGAATGACACATACCGAAATTCTAAAATAAACTTTACCATTTCCTTGAAAGGGAGGTGTTGTAATGTGGCTACGGGGTCAATGAATTAAACAATTATGTAGGTATTAAGAAGATGTTATTTGACACGAGTGCCACGGATTCTGTAAGATGTAGCTTTATGCTTTTAAAACAAAAACGTCAATTACATTTGTATATCATTGCCGTATGACAATAAGTTATTTATATGTAGAAAACATTGACGAAGTATGAATGACGCGATCATTATTCAATGATGTGACCAGTATTTGTTGGTGTTAACTACGAACTTTTGTGAATGAAGATATAAATAGAGGAGGACATTAACCCAGCCTCACGGGGCTAAATGTTTGTGTTCATTCCATTTATATCTCGTGCAAATAAATATAATGCATTAGGATTAAACGTAACTTTTTGTTTTGGAAAAACACAATTGCAGCAGGAATAAATAGATCAAATGAATAAATTGGATAGACAGAACGAATAAATTAGATAGTGCGTAATACCCCGTAAGTAATATTTGGATCGTAATGTGATTTTTGTTCTTTTCTTCTTGTCCTTTGACTGGCTTTTAACATAATTAGGTAATCAATCCAAGGTAAATTAAGCCAATACATTTAAACGTGCCTGCATCCATTTCATTTTTCTCCAGTTATCATTCTTTATTTTTCATTTCTCACCTCTCTCTCTCTCTCTCTCTCTCTCTCTCTCTCTCTCTCTCTCTCTCTCTCTCTCTCTCTCTCTCTCTCTCTCTCTCTCTCTCTCTCTCTCTCTCTCTCAACGTCAGTCTACTTCATAAGTCGTATTTCAATTTATTGCAATTCTTATACACATAATTATCTATGCATCATTATTTTGTTTTTGGAATCGATTTGCGTCACTGATTTAGATAATTATTGATCCGGATATTATTATCTTTATCAAGAGTAAGAAATGTCAGTTTATCAAACAATCCTGATAAATATATATACAAAGCACTAAAACCAACAACACCTATAATCTAGGGTGTCGGATCTAAGCAATAGATACAAGTCAGGAAAAGAATATATAAAGCACTAAAATGACTAACGACACGCAAACATCCGCTCACACACACAACCGGAGAGTGAAAGATATGCTACATTTTACAATATTCCTTTGGTGATAGTTGAGGATAATTTAACCGGCGTACGCTACCATGACGTGATTGTACGTCAGCACGGTATTCCATAACAACCTGTGTAACGTCATTCTGCAGCAGGACTGCGCACGACCGCACACGCGTTGTTAGTGTCAGCAGCAATACGTGAATGTGTTACCCTGCCTGCGATGTCACCGGATGTTTTTGCCTATATATATATATATATCTTCAAGTGAATATGTGGAACAATTAATCAAACAACTTCGATTAAGTTAGTAAATTCATTGCTACATAACCGTTGTATGTGTTGCCATACAACTTCAGTTGACATACAATTTGCTTGTCCGAGTAACTCGGTGGTTAGATTCACATCAATGCGAGCCGGGTTCAATGGTCAGACAGAAAAGTGTGCGGGATGGTATGGCGGTCACAAAGTCCGACACATAGGTTTTCCACGAAGTCCGACACATAGGTTTTCCACGAATACTTCGATTTCCTCTCACAGTAATCACTTCTCACATCAACATCAGAGCTAACAAAATATATTAATGCTAGCTGTAAAATATGTTTCATAATTGGTGCAAATATATAAAGATTATAATTTTAACTGATTTGTAAAAAAAATATAAATATAGCTAGTTTTAATGTTTTTACAACGTAGTCAACAAAATAAAACTTTAATGTGGTATGACAATACGACTGATGACTATCGTAATGCAAAAGGAAATTAATAATTTAATAATAGCAATGGACCAGGTTCTGCCATGAGTAAAGTGAGAAGGATATAATCAGTTGTTGTTGCTAAAACATCATCCATTCTTTTCTTTGTAGTTGATAGATAGTGTAATGTTTGCTATTTCTAGGTTTTATCTTAATTCCTATAATCTGTTGTTTACACTTGAACCATAATCTGTCCTGTAAATGTTGCTCGATCCATCACAACAATTAGATTGAATGTGTACATTTACAAATTGAATATTTAGATAAAACGTTTTATCAATATCTACACATAACAATATTAATGAACGATACCGAAAGCTTTTTTGTTTATCTTAAACTGATCGTTTTAGAATTCCGTTGATTTTTTTTTATTGGTTTCCCTGCACTGATGCATTATTATTTACAAAACGAATAATCTGTTGTATATCGTTTAAAAAACACATGGATGCATTTATGTACCACTTTATGGTGGTAAATAACTTGTACATGTTTACCATGTTTTGGACAATCCCCAAAACAATTCATGCAATGCCCTCCCCCATTTCAAATTCTCATTGTACAAATACATAGACAATGATAAAACTGGCTACATGATACAGGATGCTTTATAATTATGTTGAAAAATTCTGTAATTAGCCCATTTTATATCACGGATTTCCAGTAGATTTTCTGTTGCATTTTTGACACATATAAACACTAGAGGCAGGTATATTACTTTGTAAACCATTCAGATATAACTCTGAATTGCTTAATGACAGTTATTAATGTTCTGTCGGAAATTACCTAGATATTTATCAAATGTTTTGTCAAAATTGTAAAAAATAAGACTTTCCATAATTATGAAAGATAAGTGCAGCTGAACCATATTTTTGCTAGAAAAAACGCACTTAGATTTCAGGACAAAATCAAACAGACATACAATGTCTGAAAAGAGATGAAATGGTGCTCTATATTATAATTGCATCCAAACCAAGAGTCACAATTCTGAAACGTTAGTGCTGAAAGAATCATAATGTGTTATGCTGTAAGTTTGACATATGTTATTGAAATGCACAAAATATATAGACGTTAATGGGTATACGAAAGATCATGTACTTTCAGTGTTTCCTGGACAGATGTGAAAATATGCATGGAATTTAGACTAACCATGACTAACTATGTAAGGCTATATATATGCATTTGATTAGATAATTAGAAAATGCGAATTAAAACTAGTGACGTCTTTTTTGATATAATTTGTAAATATGCACATGTATTTGTATATTCTGAACAAACATATAGCAATTTAGTTTCACACTTCTGATGACTTTTGTGCATTATATTTTCATTAAACATAGTTTTTATACTACAACAAACAATTTAAAAAAAAAAAATATGTTATTATGGTATTTGGCCAGTATTTTAACATCAACTCTTATAACTCCACCTGACGAGGGAGTACAAGGGTTTCATATGTCTGACCAAATACCAAACACAAAGATGAGATAGATGTGGAGACAGAGAGAGAGAGAGAGAGAGAGAGAGAGAGAGAGAGAGAGAGAGAGAGAGAGAGAGAGAGAGAGAGAGAGAGAGAGAGAGAGAGAGAGACAGAGACACAGAGACACAGAGAGACACAGAGAGGTAGACACACACACACACAGACACAGAGAGACACAGGCAGAGAGAGAGAGAGAGAGAGAGAGAGAGAGAGAGAGAGAGAGAGAGAGAGAGAGAGAGAGAGAGAGAGAGAGAGAGAGAGAGAGAGAGAGAGAGAGAGAGAGAGAGAGAGAGAGAGAAGAGAAGAGAGAGAGAGTGAGAGAGAGAGAGAAAGAGAGAGAGAGTGAGAGAGAGAGAGAGACAGAGAGAGAGAGAGAGAGAGAGAGAGAGAGAGAGACAGAGACAGAGAGAAAGAGAGAGAAAGAGAGAGAAAGAGAGAGAGGGAAAGAGACAGAGAGAAAGAGACAGAGACAGAGACAGAGACAGAGACAGAGAGAGAGAGAGAGAGACAGAGAGAGAGAGAGACAGACAGACAGACAGAGAGACAGAGAGACAGACAGACAGAGAGACAGAGACAGAGAGACAGACAGAGACAGAGAGACAGACAGAGAGAGAGAGAGAGTGGTGTTGAAAAGAAAGAACTCCAAAACATTAACAACAAAACATACAAATTTAATTGAGATTGTGTAAAGTGATATTTTGTATGGCATACAATGATCACGTAAATGAATTATTTTGCATTATTTATTTATTTTTCTTTTGCGTCAAATACATTACAATGTCAATGACGTCTTCAGGGACTCTCGGAACCTTATTGAACATCTGAAACTATAGCATATTTTTATCCCAATTTCCAATTTACTGCATCCTTAGTCTACAATACCTATCATTTTTCATCCAAGAAATTTACGACAATGGTCAATTTCAGTCCATAATTACTGACGGAAATATTATGTTAACATGACTGTAGCCGTACATAAACTACAGAGAGTAGAACGCGTTCGAGTTCTTTGCTTAACGAAGCATCATTCTTTTATTTGACTTTAATGCAATGAAATAAAAATTAAAATTACTAAACATACTTTGATGACACATTTATTTTCAGCTTAAGTAGGTTAAAGTGGTTCATTTAAAATATATTCATTGTTTGTGACAGATGTGATTATTCCATCAATTACTATGACGTCATTCAAACATATTCATCGTTGGTTCTACCCTCGCTTCAGTCCTAGAAAGATTATGAGTGTAAGTTTTCAATAAGTGTTCCTTCCACGGGTACGTTACAAACTGGAAGCCACCATATAATCAAATATTGTAGTGGTGTTAATGTGATTGAACTTTTTGATTCTAACGTAAGACGTAAGCGAAGTCAAACTTTATTCTGTTCCTTTTACACTTCTCAGTGAACTATTTCTGGAAGCAAGAATGAACCTCCACACTGATTCTTCAACCCCAGAATACACACTGAACTCCATTATAATGAACATCGCTTATCACAGACTGTCCAAGTCTACTCGCGTTACAAACGATGGATGTTCTTAACAGAAACGTCTTTTCCTTAAATTTAAATTTACAAATAAATGTATAGACGCTTTAAACATTGGCAATGTTCTAAATCACAAGAAGTTCAGTCCTGTGTTCCGCCATATTTCAAATTGAAGACCACGCCTTACATTTCACATAGCTATACACCTAGCATCGCATCCAAGCTATTAAATTACAAACGGGTTTTGCAGTGCCTGGACATCAACCATCTTCTACACAACACAGTCATATATTCATGTGCATCATTCCCCTTCAAATATAATCCTATCGGACGTGTCATCACCGGCGACGTTTCTATTGTTGAAAATGAAAACATCAAAAATCTTATTTTAAGAGGACCAAAATACCGCGAAGTCCGTTCCTTTAATTGGCGTCAGAATTTCAGTTTAGTTATGAATTCTGTCGAAGATTATGCCAGACGATGAAGACGTGGAACCAGACACTTTGTCTGAATGGCTAAAAGCTGTACGATGGTTGATAAAATCTCGTATTCGAAAACTTAAAGGAACTATGAAAACATGTTATCCCTTTGTATTTAGTGATCCAGAAGTAGTAACTGAACTGGATAGATTACATAACCAATATGTACTGGTCCCAGCTGACAAAGCCTCATATAATATAGTTATTGGAAAGTCGAAATCGTCGCGTTTGTCGTATAGCTTAGTTGCAAATTTCCCGTCTGTGTCTATAGAAAGTAAAATGTCTAAATATGAAGCGTGTGTGCTTGATTCTGTTGTATCTTTAATTTCTAGTTCGCTGGGATAAAATGAATAATACTTAATGTTAGGTATCTGATGATCAGTGCACTAGAAATTCTGAATGATCAGATCTGCAATTGTCAGAATAATTTGCACTTGTCAGAAATTGTATTACAGTAACTTAAACACAGAACTATAACACAGACTTTGATCTGCGGCTTTGATATAAGACTTGTCTCAAACCTCTGCCAGGCTTTTAGCGAATCACTTTTTGTAATCTAATTATGTAAACAGAAAGTAGCATAAAACATTTACTTTAAAAGTCAAATAGTAAATCTAGTGTCATTGTCAGGTCGAAGTAAAAAAAAAACATCCATCGCAACAATCATAAACAACGTGTGGACAGGTCTAGACATAGATAAAATCATACAAGACTGAACAATGATTTTGTCCCTTAAAATCACTTAGAACAATAATCATAAAACCCGCATAACACATATTTGTTTTACTTTGTAATATAAAATGAGTATTTTATGATTAAGCAAGCTTGAATAGAACCGGAAGTGTCAATTTTATGTAAAATGATATCATCATGGAAATATTACAAAAAATCCACTTTATTTTCTTTTCACAATCCATTAAATAATAATAATAATAATAATAATAATAATAATAATAATAATAATAATAATAATAATATGATGATGATGATAATGATGATGATGCATTAAGGTGTCTTGTCATAGCATTAGCACATTATATTACATGATTACTTAAACAGCTAACCACTTTTACTAAGATTATTTAATTTTCATGTACTTGAAGCATTTAACGTCACTACATCGACTGTCATGTATTTGATGCATTTAACGTCACTACATCGACTGTCATGTATTTGAAGCATTTAACGTCACTACATCGACTGTCATGTATTTGAAGCATTCAACGTCACTACATCAACTGTCATGTATTTGAAGCATTCAACGTCACTACATCGACTGTCATGTATGTGAAGCATTTCACGTCACTACATCGACTGTCATGTATTTGATGCATTTAACGTCATTACATCGACTGTCATGTATTTGAAGCATTTAACGTCACTACATCGACTGTCATGTATTTGAAGCATTCAAACATCGACTGTCATGTATTTGAAGCATTTAACGTCACTACATCGACTGTCATGTATTTGAAGCATTTAACGTCACTACATCGACTGTCATGTATTTGAAGCATTCAGACATCGACTGTCATGTATTTGAAGCATTTAACGTCACTACATCGACTGTCATGTATTTGAAGCATTCAAACATCGACTGTCATGTATTTGAAGCATTTAAGGTCACTACATCGACTGTCATGTATTTGAAGCATTTAACGTCACTACATCGACTGTCATGTATGTGAAGCATTTAACGTCACTACATCGACTGTCATGTATTTGATGCATTCAACGTCACTACATCGACTGTCATGTATGTGAAGCATTTCACGTCACTACATCGACTGTCATGTATTTGAAGCATTTAACGTCACTACATCGATTGTCATGTATTTGAAGCATTTAACGTCACTACATCGACTGTCATGTATTTGATGCATTTAACGTCACTACATCGACTGTCATGTATTTGATGCATTTAACGTCACTACATCGACTGTCATGTATTTGATGCATTTAACGTCACTACATCGACTGTCATGTATTTGAAGCATTTAACGTCACTACATCGATTGTCATGTATTTGAAGCATTTAACGTCACTACATCGACTGTCATGTATTTGATGCATTTAACGTCACTACATCGACTGTCATGTATTTGAAGCATTTAACGTCACTACATCGATTGTCATGTATTTGAAGCATTTAACGTCACTACATCGACTGTCATGTATTTGATGCATTTAACGTCACTACATCGACTGTCATGTATTCGAAGCATTCAACGTCACTACATCTACTGTCATGTACTTGAAGCATTCAAACATCGACTGCAAACAAACTTCAATGCCTATGATAGGTAAAAATGAAGAACTACCAATTAATAATCGAAGCTCAAGTCCATTAAAACACGACGAATTAGATATGCAATAATCTCGACATGAAGAACAATTGCGAATTCTAAACGTGATAGGATAGATGTCTTGTCTTGTTGTATGGATTTATGAAAACCTATTTATCTTTTCAATTGAACCCATTTTTATCTGAGTTGCAGCTTCTTTAAACACATACAAACGGTGAACTTATTTCAATTAATAAAACTTAAAAATTTAAAAAGAAATAAATATAAATTAAACTTTTTTAATGATAAAATTATAGATAGAATAAGAAAATTACAGAAGCCAACACGTGCCATGTTGTTATAACGATATATATCTTGTTAAAACAACTTAATATATCGTTGTAACGAGATATGTATTATCTTGTTGTAACAAGATATTATGTAGTAATAACGACATATTATTCTTACTACATGTGGCACGTGTTGGCTTCCGTAGAAAATAGATAAAATCAGTGAAAATAAGACTTTTTAAAACTAATCCTTTCATCATGCACCTACGTTTTAGATTATGGAACAATGCATTGAGTTTATTGTATTGTTATAAATTAATTGATTGTTTTTTTTCGGGAAAAGTTTTCCAACAGATTTTCGACATTCCAATGGGTACCAATTGTGCAGCCCTTTTGGCTCACATCTTTTTGTATTCACATTAAGCGGAATTTATACAGTCTCTGCTCTCCAAAGGAAATAAACAGTTTGCATCTCGGTTCAATTTTACTTACAGGTATATCGATGACGTCCTGTCCATAAATAATTCAGAATTTAAGAAATACCTTTGCCAGATATATCCTGTTGAGCTAGATATCAATGAGACGACAGAGAGCAACACATCTGCTTCTTACCTAGATTTTCTTCTGTCGATTGGAAATGACGGTCAACTTTACACCTCCCTTTATGACAAACGCGGCGAATCTTCTCCTGCCTATGACATTTTCATTTCATAATTTATACGTTATGCCAGGGTAGCATACCCTGGCATAACGTATAAATTATGAAATGTTTAGCTCTCAGAAGAAAACATTCATAAGAAGAGCATCTTCTTATGAATGTTTTCTTCTGAGAGCTAAACGACTCGCCAATAAAACTACTTACACAAGGTTACGTTGTTGAACGCTTGAAATCGTCGTTTAAGAGGTTTTATGGTCAATACGGGGATCTTATCAAACATTATGAAGTCTCCCTTTCAGAAATATTAGACAGTATTCTGGAGCACGGCCACAGACAGTGATTCCTTTTAGCCAATCGTGCTTTTCACCGAACTTGACCTTATCACCAAACTTGTCCTTTTCCCCGAATTTGACTAGAAAGGTTTCCATGGAACGTTTGCAACGGGTGTGGCATGCCAGTAGAGGACGCTGACTCCTTCCGGACACCTGGTCCTATCCCGTTTGGGATTCGCAATTGTTCTTCATGTTGAGAGCATTGCACAACTAATTTGTATTGTTCTGATGGACTTGAGCTTCGATTATTAATTTAGATATACTTTTTTCATTTTTGCCATGGAGTTGCTATGCCTTGTTTGCGATTTCTCTGTTTAACTAAATGAAATGTTGAGTTACCTTTTCAATAGGTGTTGTTCAGTCGTTATACCAATTGTGACGAGGATTTGTTCAAAATTGTAAGTGGACTCGCGGTAGTTGTGACCGGCCATCAGGTGATATTTACTCTTACCAGGCACCTGATACCACCTCTGGATTTCCTGAAGTCCGTGTTTGTCCAATATACACAATATTTGTATATTGTATCCTGAAGATCTCGAAAATTTAAAACTTCGGTATTTGTTATTTGTATACATTATCTTGGACGATGTGGTTCTTGGTTTTAGTCTACATGCTTACATATACGGAAACAGACTTAATCCCAGAATTGTTATATCATAAATGTTGGGACCTCTATCTTTCTGTTACAAAATATTTTAAGATAAAACTAACGCCAGATTTATTATGTTTGTTACACATTACAGTTCACAGTAAGTTTATCGAAATGCGAACCTTCTATATGCACGGGGGAGTATTTTATATCATAACAAAGCAACAGAACAATCTAACCAATAATAAAAGGTGTTGAACGTATTATCATATAGATATAATGTACTAATACGTTAATTACATCGCAAATGAAACGAAAAACGCAAATAATGCATCAAAGTCGGTCACAGAAATTTCATGATTATTTCTATTCTATGGAGTAAATCCAGTTACAACATTAACCTTGCAGTTTCAGTCTTGGTGAAAAATGACTATTTCGTTAAATGTTTACTGGCAAAATAACTTGTCATAAAACTGGAATTATTTATTCTTACTACTGTTTACAGCAATTGATTTATATAAATAGTTAAAGGGATAGTCTTTATCTATGTATCAAAATTTTCATTGGGTTTAAAATGCGATAAAATCGGAATGTTATGAAAATATTTAAAATATGTTGTCATAAATATTGACTGTACTTTCACTATTTCACTGTATTTTGAGGTCTACACATTTCAAGGGTAATTGTATAGGATGACAATAATTCGAGTTAATACGAGATGACTTCATGTAACCTCCAGTGAACTCAAACGGAAAGCTGCATGATCAACAAACACGTCGGAGAGTAACAAATTCAATGGTGAAAAAAAGCGATCTCAAACAAATTCTGCAAGAAAAAAGGAATAGACTCGCTTAGAACAAACTGGAACAAAAGCATGATATGGGTAATTATACTGCACGATGGAATGGCATTTTAATCAGTATTATTACAGCACCTCCGTGCCTCAACACTAGAGATAAGTGTCAAGGTCGTTGTCTTAATTATATTTCGCTGTTAACCTATCATATGCATCTTCGGTATATGGGTTAGTGCATAATAAATAAGATAAATTACTGACAGAATAACCTAATAAAGTTACAATTGTACGCGATATTGATACATGTATTTTTGCTGACACACTCTTTTTACATCAATGCCGATCAGTTTTCAAGGGTGACAAAATTACATTTTTGATCGCCACTATCACTAAGTAACTTGAGCGTGTGCGCTAGTGTGGGTCGTCTTTGGTTTGTCATGTTCATTCGCGAAACCGTGGAATGGTACTTTTTCATCTATTGATAATTAAGTTATTTGCATTTGTGGTGTTGTGATTGGCTAATGGCATTTGTTCCAATTTTCGTTAAAGAATCCGATATTTAACGTCACAATCATGATCGCTTTGATAGAGGGTAAAGATTCAGAATCGACACAAAAAACAATGAAACGCATTGTCGAGTATCAAAGGTAGCTTGTGTTACAAACGTGAAGAACGTAAACATTACGCTTTTTGCATGAATAAAGTATAAAAATAAAATAATTTAAGCTGTTGCAGTTTATTTTGTATTTTAGCTAGTTCAATGGATAATATCTGCTTTAATACAGTGGATCGGTATAATATAATAAATATAACATTCATTAGAGGGTGGTAGTGGAAATTGTCACCCTTTGAAAGGATATTACCTCTGAGTGACTATTTCCACTACAACACTCCCAGGAATGTCATATTTTTATTATAACAGATATGTATATTATACTTATTTAGTGCTCCTGTCAACCCAGGATCATATTTTATTGTGAGGAGGATTCGTTCCTCACGTATTTTATCTGGATTTGACTGTGGACTTACGGCGGGTGTCACTGCTCGGTAGGGGATGCTTATTCCTTCATGGCACCTGATCTCACCACTCGGTTTCCAGAGGTCCGTGTTTGTCCATATTAGCAGATGCGTATCTTTATCCTGATCATCCTTAAGTTTTTTACTTTGGTATCTGAGATTTTTTATATTATTCTGATATGATAAAGCAAACCGATTAAGACCCTTGTTAGATTAATTCTTCAAATCGTAGCGAAAAATGAGATGAAATGTTATTTTTGTCGATATAAAGTATTGTGTTATCTTACTTCAATGTGGTACGTCTTTGATGTTTGAGTGATCAGCTGTGGCATGAATCAGCTTCGCCAAATTAGTATCAATGGATTGAATAATTTTTCGTTACTTCCTAAATGTTGGGTTATATGTATATTGATACTCAGTAGTCATCAACAGTACGTTAATGAATCAATTTTATATGACTCTAAATACATAACAGGGAAATTTTCGTAAAAACAAACCTTGGATCTTCTTTCCATAAAGTTTTACGAGCGGTATCATAAAATCTTTTTACATTTTTTATCAAGTTGGAGTCCTATTTCTTTATCATACGTCGAGGTAAAACAATAATAAAAAACCATGATCCGATTATCTTCAAATAAAAGTTAATTTGAACTATCTCTGTCTTAAATATATAAAGCAGTTGTGGATCTAGAGTGAATACATTATTGCTCTAAGTGCCTTTGGCAAACAGATGACAATAACACCTTCCTATACGCTTTCGCATTTTGTCAGAAATTAAGTAGCACACAAAATTATAGATACCGTTTCCATAGTTACGTAAATTTCAGAATGTTTTAGCAGGGAGAGTATCAGCGTAGTGTGTTGATATCATCTTATCTGCACAACATGAATTTTAGACATTTCAGCTATTCAGAGGAATCAAAATATTGTTATGTTCTGGCACTGCTATAGTTTTATCCTTTGTATTGTTGGGTAAATGTAGCTGAAGTGTCATTTAATATATGTTCGAATGAAATATTTTTAACTTCAGATATGCTGATTTATATGACATTCTTATGATCTCTTCATAGAAGTTACCATGGTAAAATGCTCTCAATGAAATGCACATACCATATATCTAGTACAAAAATGTCACACATGTTCTGGCAGGCAATAGAAAAAGAAAAAGAAAGGAAAGTTCATTTTAGGTTGACTAAGTAGAAAGTAAATCGTGAATTGAAATTTTAAAAACTCTAATAATGTCGACGCAGTAATATGAACTCACACACACACACACACACACACACACACACACACACACACACACACACACACACACGCTATCTCTCTCTCTCTCTCTCTCTCTCTCTCTCTCTCTCTCTCCCTCTCTCTCTCGTGTGTGTATGCAAAAATATTTGTGTTGCGGAGTAACTTAAAAAGAATAGAAATGGGAAAATCCCCATAAAGATATAAACAACAAAACGAAGGTAGCATTTTGTAATCATGTATGATTTTGTAAATCAGGACATTTTGGCAATAAAAACTGCTTGATTGGTGTTTGTGGCTGCATATGAATATTTACTTTCATTGTTTAAGGACTTGACAAGCGTCACTTGACGCTTGTATAACGGCGTCAAGTATAACGGCGTATGGTAACGACGTGTAACGTATGTGCACCTAGAAATGCTTAGGTCACAATGGCACGTCTAACGCATGTATAACTGGTTAATGCTTACGTCACCATTGCACCGACGTCTAACTTTCATGTAACTGGAAATGCATACCGCACTAAAGTACCGATGTATAATGTGTCTGTAAACTTTAACCCCTTTAAACCATTATAGTTCGGACATGCAATGCACCTTTAAATTTAAAATCAAATATGCAGCCATGGAACCGACGTGTAGTGTGTGTGTAACTCGATCTGTTTACTCCACTTTGGTAACGACGTATAAATCGTGTGTAACTGGAGTAAAATGGTATACACGCGTAACTGGATATTTTAACGTCATCATGGTATCGACGTGTAATGGGAAATGCTTACATAACCGTGGTACCGACGTGTAATGGGAAATGCTTACATAACCGTGGTACCGACGTGTAATGGGAAATGCTTACATAACCATGGTACCGACGTGTAATGGGAAATGCTTACATAACCATGGTACCGACGTGTAATGGGAAATGCTTACATAACCATGGTACCGACATGTAATGGGAAATACGCACCCCCTCCCCATTGTACCAACGTGTAATACGTCTGTAACTTAAAAATCCTTGAGTTACTTTCTCTGTCATGGTACCGACGTGTAGCTCGTGTGTAACTTGAGTTACTTACGCCGCCATGGTAACGACGTGTAGCTCGTGTGTAACTTGAGTTACTTACGCCGCCATGGTAACGACGTGTAGGTCGTGTGTAACTTGAGTTACTTACTCTGTCATGGTAACGACGTGTAGCTCGTGTGTAACTTGAGTTACTTACTGTGTCATGGTAACGACGTGTAGCTCGTGTGTAACTTGAGTTACGTACGCCGCCAGGGTACCGACGTGTAGCTCGTGTGTAACTTGAGTTACTTACTCTGTCATGGTACCGACGTGTAGCTCGTGTGTAACTTGAGTTACTTACGCCGCCATGGTAACGACGTGTAGCTCGTGTGTAACTTGAGTTAATTACTCTGTCATGGTAGCTCGTGTGTAACTTGAGTTACTTACGCCGCCAGGGTACCGACGTGTAGCTCGTGTGTAACTTGAGTTACTTACACCGCCATGGTACCGACGTGTAGCTCGTGTGTAACTTGAGTTACCTACTCTGTCATAATACAGACGACGTGTAACTAGACATGTTTGCAACACCTGTCATGTGTAACGTGTGTGGAAATGCTTACGCCAAAATGGCACCTGGTCGCATAAAAATCGGGTTAAAAGCAAAATTAATAAAATATCTTATTTTCCGAAAAAAAACTGTAAAAAGCTTTTAGAATGTTAAAACACTGTAAACAATGTAATGAGATGATGTTTTATTGAAATTACCGTCGACGTTTTAGTATTTGAACAATCTAAAATACCGAAAGAAAAAAGAGACCATCGAAACCTGGCAATGTTTAGCAACATTAGAATTAAGCTATTCCTTCACCAGCTAGTGTGATGAAAGTAAGAATTTGTCAACATAACATGATATTGAAATCTGTTTCTAGTTAATTCTGTTTCATTTATGTTATTCTGATAGTTGTACCTCGTCATTGTAAATTGAAAACCCGTAACTACTATTTGCACAAATGTGTTGTAGTCATATCGAAAAGGAAATAACAATATAATGATCGTATTACTTCACATTTATGTTTATATTATAATTGTTTAAGTGCTGTTCAACCGACATTCGTTTGTTTCATATCATTGGTGTTTTATGTCACATTCAACAATTTTGCATTTATATGGTGGCAACGATCCTTTTTTTAAACAACCCAATTACAATATATCGAAAAGAAACTACCGGCCTTCCGCAAGTAAATCAACGGAAATTTGTAAAACATTTATAATTACAGTGGAACCTTGCTATTAAGATCAACTAAGTGAACGACTCAAAATTGTCTGAGTAGCGAGGTGGTCTCATAAGTGAAAAAGATCTACTTGATATCTAATAAAACATAGTCATAAATGTTAGGTGTTCTCCTGAGCATTGGCTCTTTAAGTGAGATTTCACAGTACATTGTATATTTTGCTGTTATAAAATGTTTATTATAAGAAACAATATCATTCATTGTATTGTTTTAAAAAGATGCACCCCAAATTCAGACACACGAGGGAGTAAAAAGGTTCACCGTCTAACATGTCTTATGAGTTAATGCCATAAAATATATAATACCTTAATAATGAAGTATAAGATTTAGACATTCTTTGAACGATTGGATTTAATATGTAGGTATCCTTAAACAACATAAAAGGCATTTTTAGCTCGATGGGGGCGAAGCCCATCTAGCTAATGCTGTGGCCCCTGGTTTTATAATAGACATTGTGTAGATGATTAAGGAAAATCTAGGCATCGTGTTGCTGTGAAAATTGCAGACACATGCTAGTATAGATAAAGATGAACCCGGTAATATTTTGAGTAAATCAGAACTGTTTCTGATTGTTAATGAATTAAATAAAATTGATTTCTTCTTTGTTTGTAGTGTCTGCTGCAATGCATTCTGGGTAAAATTTTACCCTAGCTTCTCCACTTCAAACTAAAATGTATATATAATACAAATGAATAAATACCATTTTCACATTACTATATTTTCCATAGTTAATTGTGATATGCAAATTGTTTTGACAATAAAGGACTATATATGATAGAGATGCCTATATACCCAACAATGAAAGTATTTCTTGTAAAGTATATGGTTGTACACATTATGAAGTTTAAGATTAGCACTTTACATACACACTGAATACAAAAGTTTCCATGTCAGGAAAGTGTCTTAAAATTGACATTAAATATGCATATTTTCAATATTTTATCTATTTCATTCTTTTTTTGAGCTTTTGGGGGTAAAATGAAGTATGAGCACAGCCTTGGACAAGAAAGATATTCCATACTCTGTTGTATATGTTCATTAACTATTTTGTGTACAAAGGAAAATTTTGTCCAAAGCTGCGTTCAATATAAACAAACAACTTTTCATATGAACAACACGACTATGGATTACGTCGTTGCTAAGGAGATTCTACTTCCGGTTGTTTTGATGGTCTACAGACGGCGTTCATTTATTTATATCGAGGACCATACATAACAGAAACAAACTAAACTTGACAAACCAGGAAACCCCACTGCTGTTGCATAGGCTATAAATAGCTACAGTGGGTAGTTTCTTCTCTTTTTATCGCTGGTTCCATATTACTGCGGCAATCACATTCTTAATACCAGCTGGAAAATACTGAGTACTGTAAGAAAAGTGCTTCGTTTTTCTTTCATTCTTCGAATTCTCTGTCGATAGATCTGCTTGACAACTTTTCACTAAAGATAAGTTGAATCTACGGTAAACTTGCTTCCTTGAGAGATCGAATAGGCCTAACTTTTGGTTACGATTTGCTAACTGGTAACCCGTATTCTACCGTTGACCCTTGGATCAGCATTTTTTATCCATCGTAGATCTACAATATTATGAATTGACTACTACATGTAGGTCAGTTTACAGTTAGCCTGACCTGGTTGCTTGGCCCTTATGCATTTCTTTACCCGAGCGCCGAATACAGGCCAACTGCACAGAATCTATTTTTAGAATGTTACCTCTGAACTCGGGCATCACCGACACTTTTATCAAGTGTAAACGTTGAATTTTTAAAGTAAATAATATTACTTTAAAAAAAAATAGGAGTATAGATCTATGAGGTAAATCTATAGTACATTTTTTAGTTTTCCAAAGTAAGCCCTACGAGTACAAAATGTAAGGATATACAACTAGCGACTGCATTCTCTTATTGGGTCTTAAATCAGACTATATAACATTTTACATCTATCTTACAGTTATTGTGGCGTAATGGTTAGCACGTCAGATTGTGAACGAAAGGCACCGGGGTTCGAATCGGCCCGTGGTATTTTTTTTCTTTCTATACTATATTTTTTTATATATACATATATTTTTCACCAGATAAAATTTATCTTTGGAATAAACTTAATTTTCTCGAAATAATTTTTCACCAGACTTAACATAAAGGTTCATTAAGTCACTGGAGTTCCACTGACTTAACATGACCTTGAAATGACATTTGGGATCAAGAGAGCAAGTCAAACTACTTAGATCTAAACTTTAGACGATATGTAGAACATGTTATGAAAATATGACCATCCACCATTTTGGGGCCGTTTTGGACCCTTATCATATATAGTCCTTTATCTATATTAGAGGTTTGTCTATTTAATAGACAGCATTTCAAAATACGCCGACAGCGCAGTGCCCTAGATTTTACACATAGCTGACTCAATTGATAAATGAAGATTAACTCTACATTATTATTCATTGTATTGAAAATACTTCTCAAATATTAGATTATTAGAAGAAATTGAATCAATTTAATCAAGTATAAGAAGTATAAAACATCAGATACCAAAGTATAAATCTTTAGGATGTCCAGGACACAGATACAAATCCGGCAAAAATTGGACAAACACGGACCTCTGGAAACCAAGAGATGGGATCAAGAAGAACATTTATTCCTGTATGCAAACGCCATTATTAAAAATTAATTAATTAAAGGGCAATAGCTGTTTTTTTTCTAAAACATATTTTGTATTTTACCACTTGGATTGATTCATGAAAACAAATAAAAGATAAACAAAAACATAACAATTATTATATACGTATATTTTTATATATTTAAAAAAAAAAAGGTCCAGTATGACATGAATACTTTTTTTATATATTAATATACATGTAGGTGGTGAAAAGACGCACAGCTTATGCCCTTTAACCATTATATTTGCAATATATTTTACAAATTGTCTTTCGCTGAATGAGAATTATGTTAATAGGAATAAAGTCTAAATGACCAATTGTTTGAACTGACCATTAACGATATATAGCCGTCAATTCCTAGCTATGCTAGACGTAAATGGGAAACAAACGACTAAAATCAATTTCACAATAAACTCACCAGGACCCCGTGTAATTCGTCATACTACCAGTGCAGCATTAAAGTATCTATCACCAACCCCTTCATGATTTGATTTTAAGAAAGAAGACGACTGGCGCTGAATCTGTTGACCTTTCGTTAGAAATATGAGATGTTTGTTAATGACAGTACGGCTGTTTACAAAAGCAAAATCCTATTAGAGTCATTTTATCCGAATCACCGACCCACTATCATTACATAACATAGTTTGGACACAATTTTCGGCATGTCAAAATGGGATGCAGACGACAAACAAAGATGAAATATGAAGTATTATCAATCATCTTCTGTAAATTTGATCAACAAATTCTCTCTCAAAACCAAGAAAAAGATTAAACACTATTTGATAGCACGTGCGTTATATCTTTCCATTTTGAAATCGTAGCAATTGGAAAGAATGTTTACCCCTTATGTTTATAAGATAAGACAGGAAACAAATCATTTTGTAGGACTAATTTAATTATACAATAATGTTTTGACGGGTTTGTATGATAGATGCATGGGAATTACTTCTTAATCATTATTTTCTCCCTAAAATTACACTACAGCAAGAGGAAGCTGAGTCGATATTAAATGTGCGCACGAAGCCTGTGATAGTTAGACATTTCAGTTTGATTTATTTTTTGATACAAGCTAACTATGTACATAAACACAGAATAACATCGCTGTTAATTGTAAGGTATAAAGAGTCATTTATTTCACATAAACGTCATTCTATTAATAAGTTATATTTACGGATACGATTTTTATTTATTTTGTATTCTCCATTGCATACTTCCTTCAAATTTAGAATAACTGATCGGTCAAATACATGACGCCATGAGGTCATTTTCAGTTGTATTTTTCCATAATAAATATCGATTAGATAAATAATTTATTGTGATATTGAATAATATAACTATCAATGCAATTATAGCAAAATTGTCTATAACTCTTTCTATAATCAAAGTTCATGACAACTATTATATTTATTTATTGTGGTCATCCAATAAAACAAAATTTTGAGCCTGGTATATTACTGGACACATGTAAATGGGTATTATATGTAAATCAATGATATGTTATTCATATAATTCTTTAGATAACTATATAATTTTTGAAAAGATAATATGTTTTGTAAATTTATCAGACTTTAGAAGAATATGGCGATTTCTTCTTGCAACGGAATCATATTCCACGACCTATTCATAATATGAAATTATTCTGAAGAGGATGATCTTTTTTCAATGCTACTTTTGAATTTGAAGCAGTGTTGGTAAAGGCTTTTGATATATTTGCGACTTGAAATCGTCGTTTTATTGTAAGATTCGACTTGATGACATTCTTGACAGTCCATTTTCAGAAATTCACTAGCAATCTGACAAATAATCATTACAATACCAATAAATGGGATCATCAGGATTGTAACGTTGTTTACGGAATTGAGTCTAAGGAGGCAAGAATGAACCCCCAAACGGATTGTTCAACCCCGAAATACACACTGAACTCCTTTATAATGGACATTGCTTATCACAGACTGTTCAAGCCTTCATGCGTTACTAGCGATGACTGTTCTGAACAGGCACATCTGTTCCTTAAACTTAAATTTACAAATAAAGGTATAGACGCTTTAAACATTAACAATTCTAAATCACAGGCCTGTGTTCCGCCATATTTTAAATTGAAGACCACGATTGCATTTCATATAGCTATACATCCAGCATAGCATCCAAGCTATTTAATTACAAACTGGTTTTGTAGCGCCTAGACATCAACCATCTTCTACATAACACCGTCACGTGTTCATATGCATCATCTCCCTTCAAATATACTCCTATCGGGCATATCGTCACCGGCAACGTTTCTATGGTTGAAAATGAAAGCCTAAAAAATCTTATTTTAAGAGGTTCAAAGAGCCCGTTCCTTTAAATTGGCGACAATTTTAGTTTAGTTATGAATTCTGTCAAAAACTATGCCAGACGATGGGCCAAACATGAAAACGTGGATCCAGGCATTTTGTTTGAATGGCTAAAGGCTATACGATGGTCAATGAAATATCCTATTCGGAAACTTAAAGGAAGTATGAAAACACGTTATCCCTCTGTATTTAGTGATCCAGAAGTGGTAACTGAGCTGGATAGATAACATGACCAATATGTACTGGTACAAGCAGACAAAGCCTCAAATAATATAGTTTCTATTTGTAAGGCACATCACTATAATTGTTTATTACAAAACTAAGGTTTAATACGAATTCTGGTAAATCTCCATACACCCGTAGCCCTCCATCAAAGGACGAGATCCTTCAAAATCACGTGTCCTTATTACGTTCGTTTGATGTACCTACAACCGATACTGATTTTGATGTTTATGTTGGATACCTAAACTTCACAAAACCCCATAAAGCAGAGATACATAGCAGGTTCCAGCAAATGTTCTACCAAAACTTTATCTTTACTCCTTACCAACATACTAACAGCCGTTAACGAGAAACTTCAGCAGTACTGTACAGTTGCTTATTTTTAGAAGCGGTGTAAATCAGATGTGGATACTTAGAAATTCTAAACAATTTTTAAAAAAATTTAAGGCACACAATTTTTCTTTGATTCACAGTATCAACATAAACAACTGATTTTTTTTCATCAGAAGTAGTACCCGGAAATTTAAATACCTAGTGATTGATTATATTTGTTTTGTCAAACACCACTCTGATTCTACATATAAATACACTGAAGATGATATAAAAAAGAAGCTGGAATTTCTAATAGACAATATATTTGAAATGTTCGGAGTCGTGGTCTTTCAACAAACTGTTGGCATTCCTGTGGGAACCAATTGTGCTTCTTTATTGGCTGATCTGGTCCTTTATTCATATCAAGCAGACTTCATTCAGGAACTGTCGAATCAAAAGAAGAAAAAGTTAGCGGTGTTCTTGAACTTGGCACTTAGATATACCGACGACGTTTTGTCAATTAATAATGACAATTTTCATACATATGTTAATTAATAATGACATTTCATAAATATGTCAATGCGATATATATGCGGTCTAGAAATTAAAGATACAACAGAATCAAGCACGCGCGCTTTATACTTTTTACTAACTATAGACACAAACGGGAAATTAACAACTAAGCTATACGACAAACGCGACGATTTCGGCTTTCCCATCGTTAATTTTCCACATTTCAGACGTAATATCCCACAATCACCAGCATACGGAGTTTATATTTCACAAATGGTCAGATATGCCAGGGCGTGTTAAACATATGAACATTTCATATGGAGAGGGAAAACTACTTACTGACAAATTATTGACACAGGGGATATCGAAAACCGCGTTTAATGTCAACGTTCTGCAAAAGTCGGTATAATAGTCTTGTTTTCGATTAATCTGTTTCACTAAGTGAAATGTTGAGTTACCTGTTCGATGGTGGTTGTTGAGACTTCTGTACCAATTGTTACGAAGATTCGTTCCTCACGTATTTCATTTTTATTTGACTGTGGAATCACGGTGGTGTGACCGGTCGTCAGGTGATGCTTACTTCTCCATGGCACCTGATCCAACCTCTTGATTTCAAGAGGTCCGTATTTGTCCATTTTTTTACCAGATTTGTACCTATAACCTGGAGATCCTAATTATTTATACCTTGGAATCTGAGACCTTTTATATTAAGAAGATGCGGGGATCTAGTTAAACATTATGAAGCCCCTCTCTCAATAATATTAGATAGTATGCTGGAGCACGGCCACAGGCAGTGACTCCCTCTCGCCAATTTTGCTTTTCATTGAACTTGCCTTCTTCACCAACTTGACCTTTTCACCGAATGTGACCCGTGTAACCCACTAAGAATCAATAAACAGCTCGTGATCGTATAGATGTTATTGAACAGCAAGTGTAACATCAATAACACGAACAGGCGACAGTAGCTTGTGTCAAAATTGCGGTCTCTCTCTCTCTGGTCTCTTTTGCCTGGTGCTTATATACGAAGGTCAATTCCGAACAACATAGAATACCAGAATTCTAGAAGTTTCTCCCGCATTCTGATCAACAAAGAACCTGAGAAATACTGGCGCTGTGCATATCAAAATTTATCAAAATTTCAACTTCGATAACCTTTTTACACCATCACAATAAGGGCAATTTTAGTACATTATATTATTTAACATTACAATCAAAACTTGTTTACTAAGGATTACGATAACTTTGGTATTATGTTTATAATATATATTGACCTATTTAAACTTACAGCTGCAACAATTACCGAAACTTCATTCCGATATTTGTTTTCGATTCTATGTGTTGACAAGTGTTTGTCCGAAACATGAATTTCATTGTGAACTAAATCAGCTGCCCGTATTTCTCATTAAGTACATTTATTACGGGGCACACCAATTTTATTATCTTTTTATATTTATTTACAAGTTAATATTTTCTTTTACTTAAGTTATTCCCCCCGTACCTCATTGTGTTACACCCGTTCATCGTACTAGAAAGGTTTCCATGGAACATTTTCGACGGGTGTGGCATGCTAGCATTGGACGCTGACTCTTTCTTGACACCTGACACCTTACACTCCGTTTGGGATTCTCAATTGTTCGTCTTGTTGCATATCTAATTCGTCGTGTTCTAATGGACTTGAGTTTCGATTGTCGATTGGTACTTCTTCATTTTTATTTCTTTTTATATATCCAACAAACATACATGTATTCAATCTACAATATTTTAATCTGCTTCATAGAAATTTTGTAGTCTATCAACAAAACATTTTCTTTTTCATTTTTCAATTGATTGAAGACTACAGACACACATTGTCAATTTTTGTTTTGGATTACGTAAATTCAGATCTTTGTATATCAAGTCTAGAATTTAAGGTAACCTGCTGGAAGGCAATAAAACTTAACAAACTGACCTACGTAAATTCATAACGATTGTAACACATGTGACGTAGTGCCTTCGATACTCAACACTATGTTTTATCGTTCTCGATCAAGGCTGACACCAGCAAATATGTTTGACAACGGTGTATCAATTCTGCCAAATCATTAAATTTCGACTGTTGTTTCTCTCCACTGCATATTTATATGCTAGAGGTAACACCTAGTTACCACAAAACCTACGAAAAATACGAACCGTACGCGCATCCACTTCTGCGCACGAAAGGGTGACATAAACCGCCAAAGAGGGTGACATAAATGTTTCAGGGTGACATGATAAAATGTTTTAGATCACGTTATACGATTTTGACTAATCAGAAGTAATGATATATATCAGAGGTAAAATAACACATTTTATACAAAATACCAATCTTTTGAAAATTTTTGAAAAAAGGCCAAAAGAAGTGTCCAAGACGATCTTTTTTATCCATAGAACGTCTGTCCACAAGAGGTCGAATTTACAATACATGAATATTTCTGAAAAAGGGAGGGTGTCAGAAAATATCAAACACTAAACCAAAATGTATATACAGATCCGTCCAAGAGTGACCACTGTTAAAATGACCGATGACACGAATGTTGTGCAGAAAGAAGCATTAAATTGTAGATAATAAGGAAGCAAAATTGAAGAGGTAGCAATCGATAATCAAAACTATAGTAAATTATAGCACGAAGGTGTCCGGAAGGAGTTAGCGTCTTCTGCTGGCATGCTACACCCGTCGCAAACGTTACATGGAAACATTTCTAGTCAAATTCGGTGGAAATGTCAAGTTTGATGATAAGGTCGAGTTCGGTGAAAAGCAGGATTGGTGAAAGAGAGTCACTGTCTGTGGTCGTGCTCCAGAATACTATCTAATATTTCTCAGAGGGGGACTTCATAATGTTTAACAAAATCTTTTGAATTCTTTAGGATCCACATCTGATTGACTCAGCTTCTTGAGTAGGACTTTGTATAGTACTTCTGAAGCCCTTGTTTAATATGTGTAAGAAGTTGACATAAAGGCTTAGTAGAGCACTTAGATGACCCCGCAATGAATCGGTTTCTGTAGAGATTTTTGTGTATCTTCGGAATTCAATAAATATATGACAATTCAAGCTCCTTGTCACTTGTGGGTATTCTAAACAACGTGAGAACGGATTTACGACTATCTAATATTTTAGAGGTAGAGAAATCGGTTAAAGAGTATGAAGGGTTTCCAGGAAGTGTGTTGAGTCCAAGTTCCTCTTGTAGAATGCTGAAGTAGTATCGCCTGCAGACAAATGTGAAGTTGTTAGATGCTTTGTCAGCAGAACGACGATAACATTTTATGGAGACGGGAAAGTTCTCTGACAACATCAGGGTCACAAAAAATGAATTGTGTTTTGTAATGACAGAATGTTTAAGTCGTCGAATTCTTCGTTTAAGAACATTACAGATCGACTTAATCGACTCTGAAAGAGTATCAAGTTCGACATCTTCTTTTTTAACCAAGCGTATGGCGTACTCTTCACATGCGTCCATAATAATTTCAAAGTTTTGACGCCATGTAAATGAGACAGGGTCCCTATATTTTGGGCCTTTGTAGATCTCTCAGTTTCCTGTTGCACATAGTGTTGAGATCACCTGTCACAACATGGCCACATGGTGCATACATGAATTCAGATGTAGAACAGGTACACGGCGGAAGGTTCTGGGAAAGGCTGGGTAAATTGAGTTGCTGCAGACTTGAAAATCTTAGAGGTAACTGAACGCATATAGCTATAGGAAATACATGGTGAATCTTTGTATTGGAAGTATGGAGGGATCTTACTTTGGACGGAATTTTGGTTCAAAATATTGCTTATATTCAAAGCATCAGTGCCCCTTTTGGCAAATTTGACCTTGAGGAACGGGCGGGTGTGACCGGTCGACAGGGTATGCTTACTCCTCCATGACACCTGATCGTTCATCTTGCTTTCAAGAGGTCCGTGTTAGTCCATTTTTACCAGATTTGCACCTATATCCTGGACATCCTAATGGTTTATACTTTGGCAACTGAGATTTTTTATATTCTGACAATTTTGAATAATCTGTTGTATGAGACGTCCAAAATGATACCATGAAGTCGATACTCCGGAGAATCAGCATCAGTAAAACATACTGTTATCGCAGATTTGTACAACTCATGTTATTTTGTCACCGGGAGTGTGTACAGTTTTGTACGAATATAATGCAGACCTAATTGACGATTGACGAATGGTAGAAGACCATCGAATGAGACATTATGAATCTCAGGCTTGTTATATTTCCTTGAGCCATGGCTACGATGTCTCCTACTTGTTCGGTCAAATAGATTTAAAACATGTACTGATTGGCATCCAGGGCTGGTAAGATTCCCTATTCTATCGACATGACCATTGCATACCTATGGAGCAGCAGTTCCCAGCTGTCGAATCCAGTGTTCTTCCTGTTTTCATCGATAAGGGGTGCTTGAGTTGGGGTTGTTTGTGGGGTGATATACCTTTTCTAAAATACGGACTCTCAGGGAAATGATAGAATGTATCAGGCATATTAAAATGTCTGTATAGTTACTGGTTCCGGACATTCTACTACTCAACTTTCCCTTGGTTTCACCCACATATAATAGCCCAAAAAGAGAACATTCAATACTAAGTTGGTAGATTTACACGAAAGTTTCTTGAAGCTGTGAGTTGAAAAAGAACGTTTTGTTAGGTTGGATGTAAATGAATTGTCAGTAATGAGTATTTGACAATTTTTGCAATTTTTGCTCCCGTATTTTGAGATTATGCTGTCAGAGGAGGTAAACTTGTAGTCTTTCAATACATCAACCACGTTCACTTGACAATGCTTCATTGGAATGAACCTATCGGCAATACCATACCATAATCTATCGGCATCATTAATGATGTGGCTTGAGTTAATTATGTCCTGCAGGACCACGGGAGGGACACCTGCGGTAGCTGACATACCCGTGTCCTGAGGTATGCCAGTTTGACACTTTTGTATAGTGTCAGCCACTATGTTACTTCTTTTGTCTGACATTAATGAAGATGTAGTACCCGACATGTGTCCTGGGGGACAACGAAGGAAGTAAGCTAACATTAAAATCAAAATTAGAAGGGAAAATGGCTAGTCGAAATTTTTGTTCTGGGATTTAAAATTGATTCAGTAAAATATATATTTAAATTACAGATGTTTAACAATTCGAAAATAAGAAATATTATAAAGATAATACCAAAGTTATACTGCTGAAGACGATCATTGACTTAATCAGTTGAGCCACAATTCTAAATAGTTTTTCTATAGAGAAAGTGGTATCAAACAAAGCAAATCAAATCAAATAATACATCTAAACTTATAATCAAAATCCGTCTAAAAGTAACCACTGTAAAAGATGGCTTTAGAAGAATTTAGAATTTTAAATGGACATATCAGTGCCAAATATTACAATAGTATATATTCAAATTATATTTAAAGAATAACACACAAAAACAATTTTCATATAACAAATTTCTCGTGAATGGCATTTCTCACACTGGACACCGATTTGACCGCAAGCTATTGAGTGAGATAAGCCCATCCCGGAATTATTGGAACTCCTTTCAACGTGAGAACAACACTTTGAGGGAGAGATGGCAAATTCACTCACAAAATTTCATAACAAACCTCGTCATTGGCAAAACGATTTGTGCATGGATTTCGCCACCCATTCGTCAGATGGGTGTTAGATTGTTTAATCTCTGTTCTTTTACATTTTCATCACTAGCTTATATCGTTCATGCGGTATATGTTGTCTTAACATTAAAAGTGCGCTTCTCTAACATTTTGCACAATCATATACTGATATCTCTGTTTTAATTTAATTTATCAGTTCGTATTTCGTTACTCACATACAACACCATGTTATACAGTGGAGCGTGCAACTCTCGCATAATGACAAGGAGACATCTTCTGGTATCATCCCGTGGGGAATGTTTCTATCTCACCTTGCTATTTATTTTCCAACACAAGTAATGCAGATGTAGCTTGATTGCTCAAACACTAGATCTAGGATATCATAAATATTCATTAACACCATATTGTTTTTGCTATTTTGAACAATGAATACGGTAAATGTTTTTTCTTGTTGGAATCAATACTGTACTCATGACTATGTAATGAAGGAAAATGTTGCTATAAGGATAATGATAAAAACCTCGATTTTTAAATTTGATTCTTCTGAGACATCATTTTCTGTTTACGAAGTATCGATGTCCTAAGAGTCATGTAATTAGCTGTATCTTAGCTATTAGATGATACAAAATTGCTGAACTATTTAATTCTGTTTTAATCACAAATTTTTATCGCTAGATCATTAGAAGAAATGAATTTGATCAGTTTTCCAAACATGTATAGCAAGAAATATATTTTGCCTTTTTACCTCAGAAACAATCGTCCGAAACTTTTGTTTTGGCTTCTTTTGTAAAACTGTAACTTTAAATCCTTAATTATATCTCTAACCTAGAGTTTGTTTTATGAAAGTTCAGGTCTTAAACTTACGACCATTTTACAAATATTGTAACTATTTTAAATAGAACTTGTGAACGACCGAATTAGGTCCTGTCATTACGACTACACACAGTCCGAGCATAGACAGTCTTATTTTTGTAGGTATCATAATTTTTCTTTATAAATGTTGCAGGCACAAGTGTCCCCGAAATCTCTTCATTTGTTTGCACTGCATCGCGGTTCTCATTACATCGCATGTCCCATTGCATCGCTATACCAATTACCTCCCGAATCCCATTGCAACGCGGTTCCCATTCCATCGCATATGATCGGAAATACTCGTGCACAACGTATGTTTGGAAGTCTATAAATAGCAGAAATTTATTGTCGTCATGGTTTTGTTTTTGTTTTTTAAAGATGTCTTTCTGTGAGACAGAAATTGTCGCATACTTTTCATTAGTAAATATATATATATAATGAACATCATTAAGTATTTCGAAACAACGGGTTACCGGTATACAACCTAATATCACGCACTTTGCTTGCTGTCTTTTAATGATCCTGATAGAGTTCAAAATGAAATAGGTTTATAACTATTATTTATTTACATATCAAATGAGTTCCATCCTATATGAAAGTTATGTTAGAAGTGCACACCATATCCCTTAAAAAGCAAGATCTATCACGTGGCACAAGCGCCTTATATAGAACCTTATACAGGCGAATGAATACACATTCCAGGGAATCTCGTTTCTATCAAAAACAAACATATCCTTAAACTGTCATATTATCTTGTTGACTTTTTTCTCTTTTTGTGCGTGTTTAATTAAACAGATGATAATCAATAAATATTCGCTGTAAACAGTGGCTGTGGGTGAAATTTAAATGAAACTAAGAAAACACTGATTTTCAGGAGGAAACATTGAATTTACTATGTTAGTGATCAAACATGTTATATTTGGATCTCAAATATATAAAAAAATCAGATAGCAAAGTATAAATCTAGAGACAAATTCGACAAAAAGTGGACCAAAACAGACCTATGGAAATCAAGAGGTGGCTTCAGGTGCTCCGGTAGAGTAAGTTTCCCCTCTCGACTGATCACACCCGAGTCTACCGTCAAATCAAAATGAAATTCGCAAGGAACGAATCTTCGTCACAATTGGTAGAGACATCTCAACAACCACCATTGAACAGGCAACTCAACATTTCACTTGATGAAAAAGACAAACAAGATCACAAACAAGACTATTATAACGACCGTAATATTTACGGAACGTTGACATCAAACGTGGTTTTCGATATCCCTGCGTCAATTATTTATCGGTTATCTTGTTAGTAGTTTACCTTTGTAAGTGAATGATTAAATCAGAAATACGTGCATTAGTCTTTTACATTTATTTTTTACTGTTATCCATTGGAATTGCAAAATACGTAATAACAATTTACCAATGATGTCGGCGATGAAAATGTTTCTAAAAATAACTTAAATATCATGATCTTCTTGTTACATCTAATCGAGTTTCATAAGAATAACTTCCATTCTTTCGTATTTTGTGTTTTGATTGATTATTTTTACCTAAATACAAACTATTTAATTCTACATTCTGCAGAATGAAATGACAAATTACTCAGGATCCAGGATATTCTGATTAACTTAGCACGAGCTTTAATTAAAAAGTTCAATTGTTTTAACTAATTTTATATTATTTCCCCGGTGCATTTCAAAGAGATAAAGTTAAAGAAATGTTTTTGTTTGCTACAAATCACATTTGCGAAGAATTATATGTCCCATCTGAAATATACATTCTCGTTCTGGATTCTTTGTAAGATCTGCATGAATTGAGCCTACTTGTAACCTGTCAATTCAAATAAGAGTTTGTGTCGCTCAATCTAGGCTCATAAATACATTCATCTGGACATTTGTAATACCAAGAAGAAATAGAAAATTACAACAAAACAAAACAGAAAACAAAATCAATAAATCAAGCAACACAACGCCTATAATACAAAACTACAAATACTGTATATTGGTATAAATAGAAAATGAAAAACATAACAAAACAGAAAACAAAATCAACAATAAACCGACAAAATGCCCAAATAAAAGACAACAAATACAAAGAGTGTTTGTTAACTGTTAGCATCACATTTTGAGCTTATGGTACATTTTAGAGAGGGTCAACAGGGGACAAGCTTATATCTGAAAATTAAACATTTTAGTACTGGCTCATTTTATAGCACGCTGTTGACGCCATAGTTAAAGGTTTTCTATAATTGAAACGCTCATTAATGGAGTCTCTGGTCTGATGAATAATGTAATTTGTTTGGCAACCTTTGTAAAACTATTATATCTTTGGTATTTTGCAATACAATATGTATACGATATGTCACTAAATGTTGATTGACATAGTGGCTAAGGTCGATAGTGGTTGTCGAATAATGTATAGCAATTAAGGAGTTATATCACACATTTGAATTTCATTATTGACTTGCAGTGGGTATGACCGGTCAACATGACATGCTAACTCCTCCATGGCACTTGATCCAACCACTGGATTTTCAGAGGTCTTTGTTTGTCCGATGTTCACCAGATTTGTTTATTGTCTCCTGGCGAGCATCTTCACGATTCATATTTTGAAATCTGTTTGATTTTTTTATTGTAAATCCTATACATTGTCAGCAGCGATAAATTTGGTATTCATATTTTATTGTCTATATGTCACTCATTTTGTGTAAATGTATTAAAGAACTGTTGATAAAAAATATGATAAATGACTATACAACTGTAATTTCAAATCATGTTTTTTTAAATAAAATTTCGCCAAAACAAAAACCAAAAATCAAAATGATAAATGACCACGACTGCATTGCGCATTTAGAATGTTTGTATTTATTTCTATAAACATCAATAGAATGCATATATCATTACAAATCAGTTGTATCTATGCTTATGATTGCATTCTAACTTTTTGTGAGAAAATTTTACCAGGATCTCACACATAGATCTCGACTTTGGTTTACAGTTTCCAGAAATTCGGCAATAAGATTATTAAAAATAATAAAATTGTATCATGTTGATAGCTTCTTACCGTTATTCTATCTTCACCGATGAATGAAATGTTTACTGAAATACCTGTTACTAACTTGGCCTATTTTATCATTTAGTGGTCTGGACTGCAATCACAGTGATAATGCTGATTATATATTGGCGAATCGTTTGAAGACCACGCCTTGCATTTCATATAGCTATACATCCGGCATAGCACCAAGCTATACAATAACAAACGGGGTCTGCAGTGCCTAGACATCAACCATCTTCTACATAACACTGTCATGTGTTCAGTTGCACCATGTTTAGAGTTCCAAAATATCGCGAAGCCCGTTGCTTTAATTGGCGTCAGAATTTCAGTTTAGTTATGAATTATGTCAAAGATTATGCCAGACGATGGGCCAAACATGAAGACGTGGAACCAGGCATTTTGTTTGAATGGCTAAAGGCTATACGATGGTAAATAAAATATCGTATTCGGAAAATTGAAGGAACTGCGAAAACACGTTATCCCTCTGTGATCCTGAAGTGGTAACGGAGCTGAATAGATTACATGACCAATATGTACTGGTCCAAGCAGACAAAACCTCAAATAATATAGTTTCTATTTGTAAGGCACATTTCTATATTTGTTTATTACAAGAACTATGGTTTAATAAGAATTCTTGTCAATCTACATACAACCGTAGCCCACTATCAAAGGACGAAATCCTTCAAAATCACGTGTCCTTATTACGTTATTTTGATGTACCTACAACCGATACTGATTTTGATGTTCATATTGGATAACTAAACTTCACAAGGCCCCCATAAAGCAGAGATACATAGCAGATCCAGCAAATGTTCTACCAAACCTTTATCTTTACTCCTTACCAAGATACAGCCGTTAAGGAGAAACTTCAACAATACTGTATAGCTGCTTATTCCAGAAGCGGTGTAAATCAGATGTGGATACATAAAAATTCTTAACAACTTTTGAAAAATTTTAAGGCACAATTTTTCTCTGATTCACAGTATCAAAACAGACGACTTCTCGACTCTTTCAAATTGGCATAATAGTCTTGTTTGCGACTATTCTGTTTCGCTAAGTGAAATGTTGAGTTGCCTTTCACGGCGGATGTGACCGGTCGACAGGGGATGCTTACTTCTCCATGGCACGTGATCCCACCTCTTGGTTTCCAGAGGTCCGTGTTTGTCCATAGATTTGTATTTATGTCCTATACCGACCATAAAATTTGCGGAACGTTGACATTAAAAGTGGTTTTCGATATCCCTGTGTCAATAATTTGTCAGTGAGTATTTTACCTCTGTATATGAAATCTTCATATGTTGTACACGCCCTGGCATATCGGATCATTTTGAAATATAAACTCCATATGCGGGTGACTGAGGGATATTACTACTTAAATGCGGAAAATTTACGATGGGAAAGCCGCAATCGCCGCGTTTGTCGGATAGATTAGTTTCCAATTTCCCGTCTGTGTCTTTATCAAGTAAAATGTCTAAGCATGAAGTGTGTATGCTTGATTCTGTTGTATCTTTAATTTCTAGATCGCTGGGATATATTGCATTGACATATGTATGAAAATTGTCATTATTAATTGACAAAACGATATATCTAAATGTGAAATTAAAGGACACCGCTAACATTTTCTCCTTTTGATTCAGCAGTTTTTGAATGAAGTCGGCTTCGTATGAATTAAGGAACAGGTCGGCCAATAAAGGGGCACAATTGGTTCCCATGGGATGCCGACAGTTTGTTGAAAGACCACGTCTCCGAACATTACAAATATATTGTCTATTAGAAATTCCAGCATGTTTTTTTTATATCATTTCAGTGTATTTATGTGTAGAATCAGAGTGGTGTTTGACAAAATAAGTATCCTGATAGCCAATTACTAGATATTCAAATTTTCGGATACCTAATAAGCTATATGACAAACGCGACGATTTCTGCTTTCCATCTTAATTTTTCACATTTAGGTGGCGGAGTCGCCCGCATATTGAGTTGAGTTCATGGGTGATCCGATACACCAAGGCGTGTTCAACATATGGAGAATTCATATGGAGTGGTAAACTACTCACTGACAAATTGTTGACATAGGGATATCGAAAACCGCATTTGATGTCGGCGTTCCGCAGGTTTTGCGGTCGTTTGCGACTCTCTGTTTCAATATGGGAAATATTGAGTTACCCGCTCGCGGTTGTTGAGACGTCTGTACCAATTATGACGAGGATTCGTTCCTCAAGTATTTCATTTTAATTTTACTATGGACTCATGCCCGGTGTGACCGGTCGACATGGGGTGCTTAATCCTCCACGGCACCTGATCACACCTCATGATTTCAAGAGGTGCGTGTTGTCCATTTTGTACCAGATTTGTACCTATATCCTGGTAATCCTAGTGAGTTATACCTTGGTATCTGAGACTTCTTATATTCTGATATAATATAAAACACATAACCAATAAAAGTTGTGTTTATATCGATATCCTACCTGTCTGTGACCAAAGACCAAGGATCGCGGAATACATTTCCATTATATAATATTATGAATTGTTATACCTTTTGTTAAAATCTCGTAATGTGATTGGCGGAGAGAAATGTGAAAATTTTCAATGTCACCGCTCAGTTAAGAAAACAAAAGAAGACATTCCAAAAATTTCACATGCGTCAACGTTATGCGCGTACGGTTCGTCCAAGTAAACCAGGATGACATTCCAAAATAATGTCACATGCGCCAGCTAAATGGAAAAACAGCTGCTTTGTTTACAACATAGGCGCAGACATTTTGGACACCCAAAGTTGTGCGAAGGGTAAAATGAGCCCAGCGATCTGATTGGTCAATAAATGAAAAAAATAGTTTTGCCATTAATAAGTGAAATAAAGGTGAAAAAAAAGATACATGAATATTGGTAGTACTTTAGAAATTATAGGGTTGACGGTTGAAAATTTAATGGGAGGGGTCATATGAGAATAGATATTTTACTTTGGTGTGGAATACTACGAGTTGTAAACAAGCGAAAATTTGAAGTAAAAATGCAACGGCAACCTATACTTTTGATTGCATATTTTGTTATAAAAAATATTATCTTTCAGCACAGGGTACTTATTTGACCCAGATTTAATAAACATGGGAGTGACAGTGAAAAAATGTTTTGTAAATTAGCATTAAGGCCTATGGGGAAATATTTGGTGGTGTCTGTCCTTATGCACCTACGGTTCGTCCCAGTGAGAGCTATTCGTCGTAGCCAAAACATTGTAGTCTATTTGTTTTGTATTTTTGTAGTCTATTTGTTTTGTATTTTAAGCTTACTGGTTAATAGTTGAGATAATAAAATAGATATTACATTTATATTTACAAGCTTCGGTTAAGATACTTCCTCGGGGTGAAAATATACAATATCACTCTCTGATGAATGTAACACTTATACAGTATAACATACTGGACGAGAAGTGATTCAGTGGTTAAAATATGATTATGTACGAACCACATTCACACGACGACAAACACCAACAAATTGCAATAGGCCATCTAATGCTAAGTCATAAAGTTCTATATGGAATAAGAGTTATCTCGCTTCATGGACAATTTGGTGTTCATTACAACAATTATTTAGTACAGTAAATCTTGTGTTTTCTGAAAAGAAATTATTGATCATGATAAAGTTAATGAGAATGTAATTCATTTTACATGACACTCAGCCTACACATATCAAAACTTATCAAGAAGGGGAGAGTCAAGTGACATTTCTAAGAAACACAATAATTAGATGTAGTTCAGTAGACGTTAGCTTATTTTCTGTAATCGTTGGTTTCACATAATAAGCTTTTATCGTGTTTTGCCCCACACTCAAAATTTCTATTTTCATTTATATGATTTATGGTTTAAATGGTGGCGAAAAATCCCAATTCCGACCACTTTGAACCGGAAGAAGACCGTCGGCCAGTTGCCAGTGAACAAGCAATATTCGGGTAAATTATTTTAAGAGAATGCTTTCTCCAGCGCGATCTAGAGGTTAAATTGGTGATGATTCAGATAGAGGGACCTTGTTTAACTTTTGAGTGCAAAATATGAAACTATGCATCATACATTGTTGAGGATAGACATTCAGTCAATGTTAACACAAAGTTAGAGGTTTTTATTATCCAACATTTATATGATATCGATTTTAACGTATCTCTATTATTCTTGTCGCGCAACTCTGTTTAGGTAACCTCACACGAGATCTGATTCAAAATGTTTAAGTTTCTTGAAAAATAATTTGGCTTGGTTGTTTTCATTGAAACTGAATTCTGATGAAATCTTAAAATACTCTTTTAGTTAGGGTCCTCATGCTCACATGTATTTGAAAATTACGTAATTATCTGAACACAATTACACCGCCTAAAGCAATAAAGCTACTTAAATGTCTATAGTTTGGCATTTTGCTGAAAAGTCCAATGTTTTCTATCAAATCGCGAGCTTCCTAATTGGCGATGCAAGATGTAGGACAATGAAGTAAATGGTATTTTATGCTATTTATTTATAGATATATTTCATGATAAAAAGTATTTAATAGAGTTTAGTGAAATTCTGTGGTTATGTGAATGCAAACATTTAAAGATCATACACTCATTAATGACATCACTTTTCTGTAAAAAAGTAAATTAAAGATTTTTACTATTTTGGGAGAGCCATATGTATTTGTAATAGAACAGCTATTTTTATGTCTATTTTCAAATCCAATCTGGTCGATGACGCTCGCAGTTGAATTTTCGTAAAGTAGTAGGTAACTGACGGGAAATTATATATATATATATACGACCGAGTTATCATGTTCGATAGAATTTTTGTTAATGTGTAGATGGCCGAGTGGTTAGGGCGTCGAGCATATATTTCTATTTCTCTACATGCATCGTTAGATCAATGTCATCTACCTTTTACCCCTGTCTCTACGACCAAGTGATCATGTACGAAACCCGACACTTCGAAATCGGATGTTTATGTTTCATTTTCCTTAGTTCATGCACCATTGATGCTTCTTCAAACATTGAAAATTATAAGCTACGGCATAAAATAAATAGAAATCAATTATGTAAATCGGAAATATTGGACATACACATGGATATGAAAGAAACACACAAAAGAAATTCCATAATTAAACATATTTCAATTATATCTGTGAATCACTAATATTTCAATTATGTACAGATGTAAATATCTGTGAATCACTAATATTTCAATTATGTACAGATGTAAGTATCTATGAATCACTAATATTTCAATTATGTACAGATGTAAATATCTGTGAATCACTAATGTTTCAATTATGTACAGATGTAAGTATCTATGAATCACCAATATTTCAATTATGTACAGATGTAAATATCTGTGAATCACTAATATTTCGGGAAGATTTTATATAACTTTTTCAAAGATTCGCAAGTACATGAATTTGCTATTTTAATTTTGCAAAAAAAATTCGATTCCTCGTGTTTCAATCGTGTATATTGTATATGTATTGCATTGATGTCTGTGGTAAGACAAAAATGTATTGTCAAGTTAAAGGAGTGTGTATGTACTGCTGTTTACAACTTATGTTGGCTGACATCTTTTTGTTAGCGGTGTCCTTTAATAATGACAATTTTCATACATATGTCAGTGCGATATATTCCAGCGAACTAGATATTAAAGATACAACAGAATCAAGCACACACGCTTCATACTTAGACATTTTACTTAATATAGACACAGACGGGAAACTAGCATATGGAGTTTATATTTCACAAATGATCCAATATGCCAGGGCGTGTATAACATATGAAGATTTCATATACAGAGGTAAACTACTCACTGACAAATTATTGACACAGGGATATCGAAAACCGCGTTAAATGTCAACGTTCCGGAAATTTTATGGTCGGTATAATTGTCTTGTTTGCGATTACTTTATTTCACTAAGTGAAATGTTGAGTTGCATTTTCGTTGTCGGTTGTTAAGACGTCTGTACCAGTTGTGACGAGGATGCACTCCTCACGTTTTTCATTGAACTTGACTGTGGACTGACGGCGGGTGTGACCTATAAATGGACTTTATTGTTAAAACCTCCCAATCTTTTGTTAATCAAACAGTTTCTAATTGGTAAATAAAAAACTAGCAATCAGAGATACGTTATCTGACAATTTTATCAGATGATGGTGACGAAAATACATTAATTCACCGTGGTAGACATTTGGCAAAGTGAAATACACAAATGACTGTCATAAATGTTTCTGATAAAATAAAAGACTTGTCAATGGATGGATGTAGTACAAAATGAAAAGTCAATAAATACTTGATATATCAATTTGTAGGAGATAAAAAGCATGCGCAGAAACGAACAAAAGAACTGCATAAAAAAAGATAGGAATTTGGTAGCTGAATGATCGGAGTCCTTTCATGGCTGGTTTTGATTGATTAACTCAAAGCAAATATAGATCAAGTCTTGATATAAAAAGCAATAAATCGATTGACATAAACATAATTTGGCGACAATAAGATTTTAGATGCATTCTTATGATGTATATTTAGATTTTTGTCATATTCTTTATTTTTACAATCTTATTCATAGTATCAGTGACTATGCAGACATAAAAAACTATTCAAATGTTTTTTTTTTTTGGTTACAATTCGATTCCAAATATGCTGAAGCAGAGAAAATAGAAAAAATAATTTCTGTAGATTGAAAGAAAAGTCAGAATGCATAGACGATTTGCTGTTTAAATGTATCGACGTATTGTAAAGTAAGATTTTATGATATTTCAATTATTTTAATCTGCTCTCAGTTTCAGTTTCAGCTTTTATAGCTTGCTCCTTATATGTATATGTCTTTACAGTTATTGTGGTTTTTATTTTTGTTTTACGTCATTATACGGTGGCGGGCAGTTTTAATGGTGGGAACCCTGTAACAATGTACCCAGGGAGAAATCACTGGCCTTCCGAAGAAAACTGTGAAACTTTCTAAGAGAATCAGCTAAGGTTTCAGCGGGACTCGAACCTGCGCTGACAATAAGTCAGAAACAATGTACGGTGCTCTAACCACTCGGTTAAGGAGGCCCCTTTAGCAATTATAAATACATGTACTAGCTGTTAGTATTACAAATGTATAAAAAGTGAAAATCACCAGGGTTTTTATTTTATTTCTCATAGTAAATTCTTACCGAATGAGATTTTTATCATCTCCAACACTTAAACAGTAATCAAAATGTCATACAAGTGGTTTAATAATTATATAATGGAATAATTTCCTTGTGCAAACTGTCACATTTCTTACAAATAACAATAGGCCTGAAAGATGTATTAGATCAGCAATCTTAACTACCAACATTAAGGTTTATCTGTGATTCCTGATATTTCTAAGCAACAATTACTCGGACGTTGAGTGGGTAATTATTTCTATTTTCATTTTTCAGCTGTCTAGTTTGTTGTTTGAATACTAACAAAATATTTATTTCAACATAAGAGAAAGGTGAATGTATTTCCGGTTTCATTGTTGCTAATAGTATATCCTTGATTCAATTTGATCAAATCTGACTGATATTCTAGAAATTCGTTATAGGAACAATGTAAAAGTTACGGAATTATAGCCTCAATAAAGAACCATTGATATGACATATGACATTGATCACATTTCGATTACCATTTGTTGATTAAATTTTTAGAACTCGTTGGATAATTAATTACATTATATTTTGAAATGTTTATTGTGACAATGTTTACTGTTCTTTATTTGCCAACGTTTGTTTTCTAATAAAGACGACCCCTGTCCTTCTCGCTACTCGTCACTACTCGGGATAAGTTCTCGGTATTTACTTATATTTGAGATAAAAATGACTTTTATATTGGGGTAATACAGATCATTACATTTTAATTTACTGTGTCAAACACTCTCACAACAATCAGCTTACGTTCCAGCTGACCACAAATGAGACTTCATAGCTGAAAGCGGGATGCTTACCTACTCGGCCACGGAGACCCTATACATATTAGACATACCTTCTTCTAGGTATATAATACAAATATTATAACCATAATACCAAAGTTACAATACAAAACAAATACATTAATTTACACCATTAATCTTAATGAAATGTTGAGCAATGCCCGAGCTGATAAATGTTCTCCTTTAATAAAATATAGAAATTTTCAAAGTATTGAGGCTTTTGTATTAGTAAGTTCGGATTCGTGCTCAGCTGGAACCGCAGCTGATGCTGCGAAAAAAACTTGGAGAAAGCTAATAGTCTCTAATCGTGTAAATTGTAACCACCACATGTGGTAGTAATTGAAATCTGATACTTAAAATAGTATTTGAATAAACAAGCAAATAAAATTCATAAGACCAATACCTTTTTCTGGTTTAAAATGCAGGTCGGTATAATAGACTTGTTTGCTATTACTCTGTTTCACTAAGTAAAATGTTGTGTTGCCTTTTCGTTGACGGCTGTTGAGACGTCTGTACTAATTGTGACGAGGATTCACTAATCACGTATTTCAAGTATTTCATTTAACTAGAATGTGGACTCACTTCTCGTGTGACCGGTCGACAGGGGATGCTTACTCCTCCATGGCACCTGATCCTACCTCTTGGTTTCCAGAGGTCCGTGTTTGTCCATTTTTACCGGATTTGTTTCTATGTTATGAACATTCTTTTGATTTATACTTTGGTATCTGAGATTTTTATATATTATCACATATTTTGACAAACTTTGTTTATGTGTCATCGGTAAAGGTACATCTTCATAAAATTCTGAGATTTTCTATCATGACAAATTTTCATTAATGAAAAAATACTAGCATCCGTACATTTATATGTTTTAAAATAAAAATCACAGATATAAAAGTAATAATCTATATAAAATACAAGAGACAACATATAGATCTGGTGAATATTTGATTAACAGTTGCCTTTTCGTTGGCGTTTGTTGAGACGTCTGTACCAATTGTGACGAGGATACATACCTCACGTGTTTCATTGGACTTGTTTCCAGAGGTCCGTGTTTGTCCATTTTAACCGGATTTGTATCTATGTCCTGGACATTCTATTTATTTATACTTTGGTATCTGGAATGTTTTATATATTAACACGGATCTCTGAAAATTCAGAGGTGGGATGAGGTGTCATGAAGTTTCCCCTGTTTACCGGTCTAACCCGTCGCGAGTCCACTGCCAAATTCAAATAACATCATCATATAAGACAGACGGGGAAGGAGCTATACTATCCAGTATACTAAACAAGTTCCATATATAAACTTGATACAACAGAAAAATATAAATCCCTTGCAAAAAATAATGTTATTAGTTTCAAGGTTATCTAATTATTTACTTTTTAACGTCAAAGCATTATTCATTGTATTCAATTTATCTATTTGTTACCAAAACATTTCGGTTTACGGAAAAAACAAAAACATTAGATCATGCGCATTTTTCACCCTGTATATTTATGTGATAACCAAACAAAAACAGTAGATCATACGCATTTTTCACCCTGTATATGTATGTGATAACCAAACAAAAACATTAGATCAGTCACAATTTTCACCCTGTATATGTGCTAACTCTGTATAATTAGTTAACATCAGAATAGAAGCGATTACATATTTCTATACGTGCACTTGATGGCTTTGCAGTCAATCTCATGATCAGTAATTAAGATAAATTACACAACGTGTCATATACCCTGATATATTAAAGATATATTCAACATACGGAGCGAGGATATGAACGTTCCATTTTGTAACAGTTACAAATCTGACTTAATAAGCGTTTTAAACTTAACTAATGAATACCAAGTCAATGACGCGACTGTTTCTCAATAAACTTTTCAAGAAGCAAGAATGAACCAAGAATGAACCCCGCTATCACATACTGGATTCTTCAACCACAAATAAAGGGCAGACGCTTTAAACATACATAAAAAGGGTTCAGAACTCCATTTCATAATGGCATCCAAGCTATTCAATCGCTTACACAACAATACTACTATCGTTTAACCGCCCTGCAAATATCGCGAATGTAGAATTTCAGTTTAGTCTGTCGTATGCTAATTGTGACGAGGCTGAAAGCCATACATGGTTGATAAAATCTCGAAAACTCACTTGTTTCAGAAGTAGTGGACTTGACCAATATATACTGACTCAAATAATATAGTGGACATCACGAATTCGGGTGTGGACGAGATCCTTCAAAACCACGTGTCCGTATTACGCTCGACAGGGCAGGATCCAGCTTACCAAACCTTTATCTTTACACCAAGATGACAGCACCTGAGAAGCCCAAATCAGATGTGGATACTTTTAGAGAATTTGAAGGAACACAATTTTTCTCGAATTCACAGTTTCTTCTCTACTCCTTACACTACTATTCCACATAAAAAATTAAAAGAAAGACTTTTCAGCATCCGTGTTTGTCCATTTATTTTGTTCTGATTCTACACATAAATATACTAAAGTTGATATAAAACACATGCTGGACCGTAATATTCGGATTTGTATTCCTATGGGAACTATTGACCGACCTGTTCCTTTATTCATACGAAACAGACTTCATTCAGAAACTGCTGAATCAAAATAAGAAAAAGTTAGCGGTGTCCTTTAATTTGACATTTACATATATTGACGACGTTTTGTCAATTAATAATGACAATTTTCATACATATGTCAATGCGATAATATCTAAAACTAGAAATTAATGATACAACAGAATCAAGCACACACGCTTCATACTTAGACATTTTACTTAATAAAACACAGACGGGAAATGAGCAACTAAGCTATACGATAAACGCGACGATTTCGGCTTTCCCATCGTAAAGTTTCCACATTTAAGTAGTAATATCCCACAGTCACCCGCATAAGGAGTTTATATTTCACAAATGATCCGATATGCCAGGGAGTGCACAACATATGAAGATTTCATATACAGAGGTAAACTACTCACTGACAAATTATTGACACAGGGATATCGAAAACCCGCGTTTAATGTCTACGTTCCGCAAATTTTACGGTCGGTATAATAGTCTTGTTTGCGACTACTCTGTTTCACTAAGTGAAATGTTGAGTTGCCGTTTCGGTTGGCGGTTGTTGAGACGTCTGTACTAATTGTGACGAGGATACACTCCTCACTTGTATTGGACTTGACTGTGGACTCACGGCGGGTGTGACCGGTCGACAGGGGATGCTTACTCCTCCATGGCACCTGATCCCACCTCTTGGTTTCCAGAGGTCCGTGTTTGTCCATTTTTCTACCGGATTTGTATCTATGTCCTGGACATTCTATTAATATATACTTTGGTATCTGAAATGTTTATATTTCTACATTTAGTCCGTAAAGCCACTGGTGAAATGAATTCCTAATATTCTCGCGCTACACACAAGAACCACACAATAGCAGTAACAGTGTGTGTGTGTGTGTGTGTGTGTGTGTGTGTGTGTGTGTGTGTGTGTGTGTGTGTGTGTGTGTGTGTTCAGTTTATCCTGGTTAAATTGACAATAATATATTAAATTTCTAGTAAATGTTTTTTATTTTCAAAACAATTTTCACAATAAGTAATATAATGACAGGAATAATAAAATTATTTCCAATCGTTGCGCCACCTATGGAAATGTCGCATATATCACAAGCTATCCATATGTAGGAAAGAGTATTATTTGCAATATTGACCGAGGCAATGTCATGTAATAACCGCTGTAATAATTTTGTCATAAATGTCGGCTTGTGTCAATAGAGGAGGGATAATCCATTGTTTAAAATGTTGACATTCTTACACAGGAAGTACCAAAACATTGGAATATAATTACCAGTGTTGGAAATGAGGTAATAGGAATACGACTGTCATGTCCAATAATAACGACAAATTAGGTCACAGCATACAGAACATCACTACAAAATGAGCCACACGAGTAGTTTCAGAAACTTAACTAAATTTTGAAAGTAAAGGTTATTGCTAATTATAGTAACACCGTGCGTATTTCATCAGAGAGGCAATGAACTAAAGTGATTTGAATTATATAAAAGAGTTATTGGGTTTCAGAAAAAAACCCAGAACGAACTGTGTATCGCAATATATATACTGCCATCTTGCTTTTAGATAATATACCTATTTGTTTGTTTGATTTTTGCTGTTTTACGTCACACAACAATTTTCTAGTTATATTTTGGCTTTCAGTTTTTAATGGTGGAGGAGAGAATTATAATGTACCCGGGAAGATACCACCGACCTTCTGTATTTCTAACACAACTGACACAGAGATGAAGGGTGCGTTTTATGGTGTTTGTTGTTGTTGCTGTTGTTTGCATTTCGAACCACACGGTATATGCTAGGTTAGTGTGAAATATTATCCTTGAAATAAATAATTCAAGAAAATTTTCCGCATATTTTAAAAACATTCATGCCCATGTGGGAATTTGAATAGATTTCAAGTGAAAAAGCGTACATATACACACTCTCACGCAAACATTCACTCACACACAACCAGAGAGTGAGTGAAAGAAATGCTACATTTTGCAAGTACAGCGTGATAATGCAATAGATAAATGAAAATGGAAATCAGACAAAAGGATAAATAAAAACTAAGCTCAAACTACCAACGAAATGTGAATTGAACTAGATCTAAGTGACAATAACAAGAAACTGCAAATGAATATAAAAAATCTCAGATACCAAAGTGTAAATCAATAGAATGTCCAGGACATAGATACAAATTTTGTAAAAATGGACAAACACGGACCTCCGGAAACCAAGAGGTGGGATCGGATGCCATGGAGGAGTAAGCATCCCCTGTCGACCGGTCACACCCGCCGTGAGTCCACAGTCAAGTCCAATGAAATAAGTGAGGAGTGTATCCTCGTCACAATTAGTACAGATGTCTCAACAACCGCCAACGAAAAGGCAACTCAACATTTCACTTAGTGAAACAGAGTAGTCGCAAACAAGACTATTATACCGACCGTAAAATTTGCGGAACGTAGACATTAAACGCGGTTTTCAATATCCCTGTGTCAATAAGTTGTCAGTGGGTAGTTTACCTCTGTATATGAAATCTTCATATTTTGTACACGCCCTGGTATATCGGATCATATGTGAAATATAAACTCCATATGCGGGTGACTGTGGGATATTACTACTTAAATGTGGAAACTTTACGATGGGAAAGCCGAAATCGTCGTATTTGTCGTATAGATTAGTTGCTAATTTCCCGTCTGTGTTTATATTAAGTAAAATGTCTAAGTATGAAGCGTGTGCGCTTGACTCTGTTGTATCTTTAATTTCTAGATCGCTGGGATATATCGCATTGAGATATGTATGAAGCTTGTCATTATTAATTGACAAAACGTCGTCGATGTATCTAAATGTCAAATTAAAGGACACCGCTAACTTTTTCTTATTTTGATTCAGCAGTTTCTGAATGAAGTCTGCTTCGTATGAATAAAGGAACAGGTCGGCCAATAAAGGAGCACAATTGGTTCCCATAGGAATGCCGATAGTTTGTTGAAAGACCACGTCTCCGAACATTACAAAGATATTGTCTATTAGAAATTCCAGCATGTTTTTTATATCAACTTCAGTATATTTATGTGTAGAATCAGAGTGGTGTTTGACGAAATAAGTATCCTGATAGCCAATCACTAGATATTTAAATTATCGGGTACCACCTTTAGTGAAAAAACAGTTGTCTATGATGCTGAAAAGTCTTTCTTTTAATTTTTTATGTGGAATAGTTGTGTAAAGAGTAGAGAAGTCATAAGTTTTGATACTGTGAATTCGAGAAAATTGTGTGCCTTCAAATATTCTAAAAGCTGTTTTGAATTTTTAAGTATCCACATCTGATTTACACAGCTTCTGGAATAAGCAACTGTATAGTATTGTTGAAGTTTCTCTTTAACGGCTGTCAATATCTTGGTAAGGAGTAAAGATAAAGGTTTGGTAGAACATTTGCTGGATCCTGCTATGTATCTTTGCTTATATGGGGTTTTATGAAGTTTAGGTATCCAATATAAATGTGGTATCCGTTGTAGGTATATCAAATGAGCGTAATACGGACATGTGATTTTGAAGGATCTCGTACTTTGAAAGTGAGCTACGTGTGTATGTAGGATTTCCAGAATTCGTATTAAACCCAAGTTCTTCTAATAAACAATTATAGTAATGTGCCTTACAAATAAAAACTATATTATTTGAGGCTTTGATCTACAATGTCAAAACACGAAATTCAACCTGATAAACTACACTTAATTTGGTGGATTTGATGCATAAAAGGTTCAATCCATCGTTCAGAAACAATATACAAATTCCAGTAATGGATGGATTCGGAACAACACAAGTTCGCTCCCAAAGGAAGAACGATGGTGGATTCCTGTTAATATGTGTTCGAACTCAAATAAGACCGAAAAAAATAGATACAGATTCCATTACAAAAAAGAAAATAAAACATGAACGAACTATGGCGGATTCGAGTTTGAATCAGTTTGAACTCGAATTATATCGCGGAAGGGTATCAGGCAAAATTCATTTTCGTGATGTCCATTGGCTTATTAATGCCTTTGGGACTAAAAGATTGAAGTCTGTGCATCAAAATTTTTTCTCTTCATTTTCTTTCCGCATCACTCAAATAAGGTTGTGATCAATAACCACGACTGCCATGTCCTCACATTTATGACCCTCAAGGTTGAAAAGGTCACCAACAGGTTCTTTGAGTTGTTTTAGTTTTAATGGTTGACCGGTGGTTGATGATGCGTCTGCCGATGTCTCCAGTTTCACCTACATATAAAACTTCTCAGATACCAAAGTATAAATCTTTATGATGTCCAGGAAACAGATACAAATCCGGCAAAAATGGAAACCAAGGTGGGATCAGGTGCTATGGAACAGTAAATACACCCTGTCACACCCGCCGTGAGTCCATAGTCATGTCCAAATGAAATACATGAGGAACGGAACCCCGTCACAAATGGCACAATCGTCTCAACAACCGCCAACGAATAGGCAACCCAACAGCCCACCCAGCGAAACAGAGCAACTGGAAAAAAAACTACCACACCGACCGCAAAGCCCGCGGAACGCTGACAACAAACGCGGTTTTCGATATCCCTGTGTCAACAATTATTTCAGTGAGCAGCCCACATCCGTGCAAGAAATTTCCACACGTTGAAACATATTGTTTCTGACAAACTTTACAAGTGATGAAATAGATGCAGTTGTTAGTGTTACATGATGTGCTTTGTTAAATCTTATAATTGCGTCCTGTGGTTTTGCTGCTAATGTTATTGGTATTGTTGCTGTATTTGCAAAGCAGGCATCTGTTGTCTAGACAAGTTTTGATGCTGGCAATAGTTCTGTAAAGAGAGCAACGTTTAACGCGCTATTACTTTAAACGGTTCTATTATGTGACCTGAAAGCGGAAAATGATACGTAATCTCGTGATATCTCTGCCTTATAATTAAAGTGATAAATGCATATATATACATTTTGTGATAACAACTATATATATATATATGTGTGTGTGTGTGTGTCACTAGTGCAATCTAAATACTCATATCATCATGCTTTTATTTCAGTTAGATTCTACACGGGATCTATTCTTATTTCTTGCAGAATCTGTTTTCAATCGCTTTATTTCACTATTGAATTTTCCGATATATTTTCCAACATAATTGTTTCTGTTTCACGAGTTAATCATGCACTCAAAGCTTTCCGATTGAGGTCGAGAAGGTGGTCACATAAATCGAATTCGGGTCTAATTAACTTGCTGTCATCGTGCAAAAAAATAAATGAAGCCTTATTTCACATGTTTAGACATCAAAATATAGTGTTATGTTCAACAAACCAAATTTCGAGACATTATGTAACACTGTTCTCTTAATATATAAAAAATCTCAGATGCAAAGTATAAATCAACAGATTTCCAACATAGATACAAATTTAAAAATGGACAAACTATTAGGGAAATTTCCGATTTATGCTAGTTCTCAAAGAACCAATTGTTTGAAAAAAAAGCACTCTGATTTAAAAAGAACACTGAATGTTGTAATCATTACACTCAAAGTTTTCTAGTGGACATGATATTTTAGGTTTTGCGGGAAAGTGGATCGACGGCATGTAAATCGAATTTTGCCCCTCTTAGCTGACATCCTTTTGTCTTCGTATGAATCGGAATTTAAAGTTTCAAAAAAAATAAATGAAGCCTTATTTCACATGTTTAGACATCAAAATATAGTGTTATGTTCAACAAACCAAATTTCGAGACATTATGTAACACTGTTCTCTTAATATATAAAAAATCTCAGATACCAAAGTATAAATCAACAGATTGTCCAGGACATAGATACAAATCCAGTAAAAATGGACAAACAGGGTTAGGGAAATTTAAGATTTAGTGCTAGTTCTCAAAGAACCATATTTTTGAAAAAAAAGCACTCTGATTCGCATAAAAAGAACACTGAATGTTGTATCATTACGATACTAGAGTTTCTAGTGGACATGATATTTTAGGTTTTGCGGGAAAGTTATTCTAACGGATCGACGGCATGTAAATGGGTTCCAATTTTGCCCCTCTTAGCTGACATCCTTTTGTCTTCGTATGAATCGGAATTTAAAGTTTCTGTTTTCCACAAATAAATAACAGTTAGGTGCATATATTAGTAGTAGTAGTATTTTATTAAGTTGAGGCTTTTATAACCTGTCATGTGTTGTTTGCACCGCTACATTTTAGGAAGATATCGGCAGTTTGTTTACATTAGCGACTGTCGTTGGCGATCAGCGTTCTGTCTCATTTTCGTTTCTCTGCCAGGTCAATATGTTGATCGTTACATTTTTATATTCGATATTTGCGAGTAAATTAAGTCTCGCATTTTAGTATTTAATAATAATAATAATAATAATTAAACAAAAAAATGGACTTCAGTTTATAAGTTCCGTCATTTACGCACCTTCTAAGACTCAGGCGCTGCAGCTGCCTTCTACTATGAGAGCTGTTGTAGCGAGTTATTATCAAAGAATTTATTTATTCTACTCTTGTTATGACTATGAAATACACTCATATCTGAATTAAATAAAATTAATGAATTGAATAAACTATTTCCGTTGTCATTTCATCCAACATCAGAAGGGCCTATGCAAAATTAAGAAACAATATATATATATATATATATATATATATATATATATATATATATATATATATATATATATATATATATAGTGTTGTTGGTTTTAGTAATTAAGAAACGATATGTATATATATATATATATCGTTTCTTAATTGCTAAAACCAACAACACTATATATCCTAGGGTGTCGGATTTAAGCAATAGATACAAGTCAGGAAAATAATATATCAAACACTAAAATGACATTTATTTTGTCCACGTCGTTAATCATTTTCGTGATTTATAGATACACACACACACACACACACACACTGTTTTTGCTATTGTGTGGTTCAATTTTCAAATTGGATTAAGATAGTTATTAGATATTGACCTGTACGGACGGACGGGTTTTCCATCACTTTCTGGTTTTTTTTTTTTTTCAATATATATGTTTTTTCCAAAATAGCATGTAACTGATAACGACATATTATGCTTAATTACCTATCCCGTTTGTTAAAGCTAAACCACTAAACAAAAGCTTAAAGTAAACAAGAACAGATAAGTCAATCTCAGGTTTGATTCTCATGACAAATTGAAATGATACTCAAACATAAAAACAATATAAGTGATACGTGCTGACGAGGTATCGGTGCCGGTCAAACATTTCAATACAGTTTCAAAGCACGGAATAAAAGGGCGGTGATATTTTGGATAATTTAACAAAAAATATCGCGTGTCAAAGTGTAGTTAATAATATTTCCCATACAATGTATGTCTTTAATTTTCTTTCTAATGATTTTCATAAGTTAATGATGCTTTTAATTCCTATGTGTAATCAGTATACAACACAGACAGGATGTACAATGTTATTTTATAATGGAGGATCTACACGTAAATGTTTGTTTCGCTGGTGTCTACGTGAATGCCGATATCTTCTTAAAAATATTATAAATATCATAAACATAATAACAAAGTTATAATGCTCAAGACGATATCGTTTCTGTCAATTAGACTTCATCAGTTGAGCTCCAATTTGAAAAGTATGTGTATTTTCTTAAGAGAAAGTGGTATCATACAAGCTAAATAATATCTATAAAAATATAGCCGGAAACCGTCTAAGAGTAACCACTGTTAGTATTAAGTAATATTGAAAGTAAGTCAAAATTTTCACGACAACTGCGGCCCTGCATCTGTTTACGGCAAAATGATACTGATTCTAACGTCATCAAGCAATAGATTACTTTGACGACCTTTTTGTTTTTGCGGGAATGCATTAATTTGTTGTCCAAATTGCAGAACTGAAGTTATCGTGTAAATAAGAAAAAACAAGCAAATACATAGATACACTGACATACTGATAAGCACAGTAATTTGAATAGAAGTATAAATCACGTGTCCTAGCGGACTATAGTTACAAGGAAATTGAAACGTCTTCTTTCTCTTTTTAGTCCAAAAATTTAAATGTTTGTATCATAATGTTATTTATGATGCTATCAGGGGAACTCCTAGGCTGCGTTTAGATAACAAATTTCTAAATCCTACAATCTCACCTCAAAGCAGCATTGAATTAAACCCGAGTGGAACCTAAGCCTATTTTATCAGAAATTTTGCCGGCTTAGTTCGGGAAGGCCGATACTCTCTGTCCCGGGCACATTGTAACCGGGTTATTTCCTCCATCATTAAATATTTTGAAAAAAGTAAAAACAACTACCACGCAGCTAGCAGGACACAGTTTGGATCAGCTGCGATGAAACCCTCCTTTTAAGGGTTTATAGACGACCAGCATGTAAGAAATTCTGTCGATTTGTTAATAAGTGTATTCGTAAAAGAAATGTGTAAAAATTATTGACTTAAAAACTTTATAAGCTGAGAATTTACAGTTTTCCGTATTCTGAAAAAGCGTGAAAACTACTCACGGCGGTTAAAGTGTACAAAACAGGTTTACCTGTACACATATGTAATAGAGTGTAAAGACCATATTTATTTAAATAAGAGTGTGTCTGTTCCAGTTTTTGTTTAGGTATAAATGTACATAAGACTGCGGTTATGGTTAGCCATATTTTAGATATGTTGCAGTAATTATCATGCCTGGAAAACAACATAAAAAAAAAATTAATTCAACCCAGACAGAGTATACAAAACGTAACAGGCAATCATCATCGGACTCAAATTTCGACGATCAGTCTCCAAATCCAAAGGAAGTGTCAAAACCAATTCTTAAAAAATTTAAAGTGGTTGAATCACAGACAACTTTAGACAAATTTACTAGATCTAGTGTTTTTGAAGAAAATCCCGAAAAAAACATGAACGAAATCAAAGAACAACTGAAAGCGATACAAAAAAACCTTGGCAGGGATAGTAACAAAAAATGATTTAGTAGAAGAATTAAAACCCCTGGTGACCGAGCAACAAATGGCTGCTATGAAAAATGAAATAACACAAAAAACTACTCATCTAATTGAAAAACTGGAAGGACTTGTGTTTGAAATGGAAGAAAAAAATGACAGATTACAAAAAGAAGTGAAATTCTTGTCTGAACAAATTGAAAAACAGAAAGAAACAATAGATAAATTGGAAAATCTAAAGGAAGCAAATGAGCAAAAAATAAACGATCTAGAACAGCACGGTCGAGCAAATAGCATACGGATATCAGGCCTGGAAGACAATAAAAACGAGTCAGCTGAAGAATCAGTAAATAATGTTCTAAATCTATGCCACGAACAACTTGACCTGGATATCAAATCGGATGACATAGATATAGCCCACCGGATAGGGAGTTTCAGTGAGGGTCGAAACCGGACTATTATCTGTAAATTCGTACAACGACGAGTGCGTGAAAAAGTGATTAAAAATAGGTCGAAACTTGCCGGAAAACGCATATACATACAAGAGGACATGACCTCTTTAAACAATTCTTTGATTTACATGGCAAAAAAACGTCCTGGAGTCGAAAATGCATGGATACAAAATGGGAAAGTGCTTATAAAACTCAGGTGGGGTGGCATAAAACGTATATACACGATAGGTGACCTTTATGACTTACCTCAACATAGCGAGTGAGTAATTTTTGACTTGGACATTTCAAATATAGTAAGACTGTTGTCGATAATCAGGTAATCTCGCTCGTTATAAAAAAAAATGTTTATATAGAGACACATTAATCCCGTTTGTACTACCACTTTATTTCATACTCTAGAAAACCTATAGGGCCTATCGAGTCCAACCATTACTCCCCAGCCTCATGTTTTTTTTTCTTTTCTCTCACCTAGCCAGAGAAGATATAAGTTACGCTTATGACTCCCTTCACTGTACGTACATATGTATCCACAAGTCACTACTATTCATCTGCTTATGTCATTTTTTTGTGACCCGCATTATATGATTAGGGCCTACAGGATTTTTACCTGTGACAATTTCTTTTTCTGTTAAATTTCGTATACATCATAGATGTACAAGACATGGTTTTCATACTTGATATATAGCTCAATACAGAGCGTAACAGACTATTTCAATCGTATCGTACTTGAATAAGTGGCTATTTTTTCACCTGGCTGCTTGTTTAAACTCGTCGTCGGGCTGTGTGTGTGTGTGTGGTGTGCGTGTGCGTGTGTGTGTGTGTGTGTGTGTTTCGTTCCTCGCTTTTAGTCTAGTTTTTCCTCCCTCGTACAAAATTAATCATCCAATTTATATATAAGTGATGATCCAGCAGACAGTTTCACCTTTTAATATGACATTGTGTACACTTATATGAGTATCTATATAGACAGTCATGGGCTATTTTATAACAAATGTGTTGTGATCGATATATATTATGTTTGTTTACTATATATAAATTTTTCATATATTTTTTTTTTCAAATACGCCCAATGATAGAAAATATTATAAGAGTGCACTTTCGAACACCGAGAAAGAATTATAATCGAACAGTCCCGAGACGTCTTAATATTGTGTTTACTTCCGGTGTTAGTAGCCTGTAGAGAAAATGTGTACACTGCAGTATTTTTTACGAAGTCTGGTTCTTCTTTACCCCCACGTGTGAAGGTTCACGTATGTACCTCATTATATCTTTTATTGTTTTTTTCTTCTTCCTTTCTTTCTCTTTCTTTCTTCGATATCTACTATGGATTTGGTATAGATTCTATTTATAGATATACAGTACTGTGCTCAAGCACCATGCCATATATGTGTCATAAAGTGTGTCAAATGGTATTTTTTAATATAAATTTGTCTTTTATTTTGGAACACACCAAGACTTATATACTTCAAACAGAGATACATGTATATATCTGTGCTTTATTTATTTTTTTTCTTTACCTACAATCCCCACCCCTTTATATTTACTTTCAAAAGACCCCTCACTATAGACCCCATTGTACATGTAGCCTATTCTCCTGTAAATTATGTTCCTCATACAGTCTCTACATAATGTCTACTATACTAATAACTGTATATAGGCAGCTGTTTGTATATACTCATAAATGTAATAATACAAAAATACATTTTTTTATTATACCATGATGGAGAACACAAATAATTTAACTATATTGTCTGTTAATTGTCAAGGTCTTCAAAATAAACAGAAAAGACTAGATGTATTCCATTATTTAAAAGATAAAAAAATTAGTATTTATGCCTTACAGGATACACATTTTACTAAAGATTGCCTCTGAATGGGGATATAAATGCCTTTTTAGTTCATTTTCATCAAATTCCCGTGGTGTAGCCATTCTTTTTAATAACAATTTTGAATGTAAAATTAAAAATACATTTATTGATAATCAAGGTAATTATTGTATTGTAGACTTGGTTATAGAACAAAATACTATAGTAAACTTTAGTTAACATATACGGTCCAAACATTGACTCGCGAGACTTTTATAAAAATATTGAAAATAAAATAAATAATATAGGTAACCCATAAAATAATAATGATGGGAGATTTTAATTTGACGTTAGACCAAAAATAAAGATACATACAACTATAGAAATGTTAATAATCCTCAAGCTAAGAAAACAGTTATAGATATGATAAAAAATATGGAATTATGTGATCCCTTTAGAGAACTTTTATCCAGATCTCAAACGTTATATACATGGAGAAAAAAAAAATCCCATTAAACAAGCAAGGTTAGATTTCTTTTATAATTTCGGATACTTTCATTTCGACTGTTAAATCATGTAAAATTTTACCCAGTTACAGATCAGACCATTCTATGATCACAATAAAAATTGAATTAAATGAATTTAAACGAGGAAAGGGCTTATGGAAATTTAATAATTCCCTTTTAAATGATCCAAATTATATTGAACTAGTCAAAAAAACTATTTTAGAAACAAAACAACAATATGCCATACCAGTATATAATCTTGATAAAATATCTGATATTACAAATGATCAATTACAATTCACAATCAATGACCAACTATTTTTTGAAATACTATTAACAGAAATACGTGGTAAAACAATTTCGTTCTCATCATTTAAAAAGAAACAAATTAACATACTTGAAAATCAATTGGTTAAAGACATAAATAAATTAGAGTCCAATTTAAATGCAACAAATGTGAAAACTTAGATCAATTAAAAGTACAATTAGAAAATATACGAAATGAAAAAATGAAGGGTGTTATTATGAGATCCAAAGTACAATGGTTAGAAGAAGGAGAACTACCCACAAAATACTTTTTGACTCTAGAAAACAAAAATTTCACATCCAAATTAATGTACCTTCTAGAAAAAGATAACGGTGAAATTATAACGAATCAAGAAAAAATTTTAAATGAAAATCCAGCTTTTTTATACAAATCTATTTGCTAACATTGATGAAGAAATACAAGAAAATTTTTCCTTAAATGAAACTTTTAAAAATATTAAGATTAATAAAGTGTCAGAAAAAGATAATAAAAGAATACAAGGGGAAATAACAAATAATGAAGCATTAAACGTTCTAAAAAACATGAAAAACAACAAAAGTCCAGGATCTGATGGTTACACAGTTGAATTTTTTAAAATGTTTTGGACTGAGATAGGTGAATTTACTATTAGATCGATAAATGAAGGTTATAAAACAACAAATATGTCAATAACACAAAGACAAGGTATAATTACCTATATTCCTAAGGGCAATAAACCTAAACAGTATTTAAAAAATTGGCGACCAATTACATTACTAAATATAACTTATAAAATTGCTTCAGGATGCATTGCCCAAAGAATAAAATCAGTTTTAAATTATTTAATAAATGAAGATCAAACTGGCTTTCTTTCAGGAAGATTTGTAGGTGAAAACATTAGAACTGTATATGATATTATGAATTTTACTGAAAAATATAATATACCTGGAATGATTTTTTTAATAGACTTTGAAAAAGCCTTTGTTTCAATATCATGGAATTTTATATTTAAAGTGCTAAATTTCTTTAATTACAATAACTCAATAATAAAATGGGTAAAAACTTTTACAAATAACATTTTTTCAAACATAAACATGGGTGGCAATCTATCTCGACCAATCAAAATATCTAGGGGATGTCGACAAGGTGATCCTGTCTCTAGTTATTTATTTCTTTTATGTGCAGAAATATTATCATTAAAACTTAAAAACAACAAACTTATTAAAGGTATAAAAATTAAAGATACTGATTACATTTTAAGTCAATTTGCAGACGACACAACAATATTTTTAGATGGATCCCAACTATCATTAAAAACAACTTTAGATGAAATTAAATGGTTTGGCCAAATATCGGGTCTTAAAATAAATCTGACAAAATCTCATGTAATCTGGATAGGCTCTAAAGCATTTAGTCAAGATAAATATTTAATTTGTGAAAGACTATCATGGAACAACACAAAATTTGATGTTGATATAGAGAATATACCAAATATTAACTTTTCCAAAAAAATTAAAGAAATTGAACAAACAATTAGTCAATGGAAACAACGATTCATAACTCCAATTGGAAAAACTACCATCATAAAATCACTTCTTTTACCCAAACTTATACATTTATTTCAAACACTGCCAAATCCATCTGAACAATTTTATACCAATTTAAATACATTATTATATAATTTCATTTGGGATGGTCCAACTGATAGATACTAATCAAACAATATTCAGAAGGAGGTTTAAAAATGATAGATATAAAAAAAATTGCATTAGAGATCAAACTTACATGGGTTAGGAGAATATTGTCTGACAAAAAATGGAAAAATATAATATTAAGCGAAATAAATACAACTATAAAACAAATAACACTATACGGAAACAATTTTCTACGTAAAATAAGTAAAACAACAAAAAAAATGTTTTCTGGAAAGATGTTTTTTTAGCTTTTATTCTTCTCAATCAACAAAGTCATAAATATAATTTAATTGATTTTACAAAATATCCCATATGGTATTCAGATATTATCCAAATAGACAATAAACCAGTTATGTTTAAAAACTGGATTGAAAAAAATATATTTACTCTCAAAGATTTAATTAAATCGGAAGATAATACACTTAAAACATTAACTTATATTGAAATGCAAGAAAAATACAATTTTAAGCCAAACTTTATAGAATATCTTGGAATAGTTAATAACATTAAAAAATTACAAGCTCAGTTAAATACAAATGAAATAACAAATAAATTAATAATAGGACCAGATATACCTTATAATCTAACAAATTATCATGTCAAATGCAAAAGGCACTAAAAATATATATAATGCATTAATAAAAACTAAACTAAATATATCAAATAGTCAATCAAAATGGGAAGAAAAGTTAAATAGAAATAATTTAGAATGGGAAAAAATTTATGATTTACCATTTCGACTAACAATAAATCCAAATATAAAATGGTTACAATACAGAATAAATCATCGCATACTAGCAACAAATCCGTATCTCAATAAAATAAATATAACAAACAATGATCTTTGTGATCTATGTCATACAGAGCCAGAAACATTAAGACACTTATTCTGGAATTGTCCCAAAACTAAAATTTTTAATATCAGAAATTCAGAAATTGGCTAAATGTATCCTTAAATCTTAACATTATGTTCACAGAACTAACCATAATATTTGGTATTACAGATAAAATACAATACTTTGAGATACTTAATAATATCATTTTAACAATAAAAAAATATGTATATACCACAAAATATAAAAAGAAAACACTGTATGTAAGTCAAGCTAAAGCTGCAATTAAAAATTTAATAAAAATAGGACTAAATCAAAATAAACCACCCAAGAATATTGAGTTCTTTGAAAAATTAATGAAAGAAAATTAGTAAGTTATGATATACGTATAGGTAAATCATTATAGATCTCAATATAAAAATAAATGTATAACATCTAACATTTCATTTTGGTCTAAACTTTCTTCATTAAAGCATGATTCAGAAATATACATGTACCCATAAAAATCCAAACAGTGAATCAGAAACAGAACATAAACAGCTATCCCTCTCAGCACAACACATATCTAACTATCAATTCCTTTCTATATTACTTTTTGGTCAGAAGTACAATGTCCTACCTTTTGGTAATTTTCTAATTAAATATTAAAATATATATGTGTGTAGTGTATATATCTACAATTTTATAGGTATGTATGTACATGTTTATGTTAATAGAATGTTATATAAGAGACAAACACCCAGGATATGTTATGTATATATATGCAATGCATGTATATGTGTATATGCATGTATATGTGTATATGTCTTTGTATATGTATGTATGTATGTAGGTGTGTGTATGTATATATGCATGTATGTGTATGTATTTCATGTACACTTAAATATTACTAATTAATAGATACAATATTACTCAATATGTTCAAATAGAGTGGGATTGCTCTATGTTATTATTTTTTATATATATTTTCCTTTCGTTTGTGTGGTGCTTTATTATTCAAATCACTCTCTCTCTCTCTCTCTCTCTCTCTCTCTCTCTCTCTCTCTCTCTCTCTGTCTCTCTCTCTCTCTCTCTCTCTCTCTCTCTCTTTTTTCTTAGTACTTGGTCAATCCATCTAACATATGACAACCCAATACTCCCTAGTCAGGTGGAGCTGTAGGGATTGATGTAAAAAGCCTGACCAAATACCATAATAAAACATAAAAAAAAAAAAAAAAAAAAAAATATTTTGAAAAAAGTTTGAGTCTGACCTGACATTAATGGATTTGAGTTTTGATTATCGATTGGTTCTTCTTCAATTTTACATTAAACACAAATCAAAAATAGAAAATTAAAAGAAAGACTTTTCAGCATCATCGACAACTGCTTTTTCACTAAAGGTGGTACCCGAAAATTTTGATATCTAGTGATTGGCTATCAGGATACTTATTTCGTCAAACACCACTCTGATTCTACACATAAATATACTGAAGTTGATATGAAAAACATGCTGGAATTTCTAATAGACAATATCTTTGTAATGTTCGGAGACGTGGTCTTTCAACAAACTAAGTGAAATGTTGAGTTGCCTTTTCGTTGGCGGTTGTTGAGACGTCTGTACCAAATGTGACGAGGATACATTCCTCACGTGTTTCGTTGGACTTGACTGTGGACTCACGGCGGGTATGACCGGTCGAAAGGGGATGCTTACTCCTCCATGGCACCTGATCCCACCTCTTGGTTTCCAGTGGTCCGTGTTTGTCCATTTTTAACTGATTTGTATCTGTGTCCTGGCCATTCTATTGATTTATACTTTGGTATCTGAAATTTTTATTTATAATATAGTTTTTATTTGTAAGGCACATTACTATAATTGTTTATTAGGAGAACCTTGGTTTGATACGAATTCTGGAAATCCTACATACACACGTAGCTCACTTTCAAAGGACGAGATCCTTCAAAACCACGTGTCCGTATTACGCTCATTTGATATACCTACAACGGATACCGATTTCGAGCTACCACATTTATACTGGATACCTAAACTTCATAAAACCCCATATAAGCAAAGATACATAGCAGGATCCAGCAAGTGTTCTACCAAGCCTTTACCTTTACACCTTACCAAGATATTGACAGCTGTTAAGGAGAAACTTCAACAATACTGTACAGTTGCTTATTCCAGAAGCGGTGTAAAACAGATGTGGATACTTAAAAATTCAAAACAGCTTTTAGAATATTTGAAGGCACACAATTTTTCTCGAATTCACAGTATCAAAACGTATGACTTCTCTACTCTTTACACTACTATTTAACATGAAAAATTGAAAGAAAGACTGTTAAGCATCATAGACAACTGTTTTTTCACTAAAGTTGGTACCCGAAAATTTAAATATCTAGTGATTGGCTATCGGGATACTTATTTCGTCAAACACCACTCTGATTCCACACAAATATACTGAAGTTGATATAAAAAACATGCTGGAATTTCTAATAGACAATATATTTGTAATGTTCGGAGACCTGGTCTTTCAACAAACTGTCGGCATTCCTATGGGAACCAATTGTGTTCCTTTATTGGCCGACCTGTTCCTTTGTTCATACGAAGCAGACTTCATTCAGAAACTGCTGAATCAAAAGAAGAAAAAGTTAGCGGTGTCCTTTAATTTGACATTTACATATATCGACGACGTTTTGTCAATTAATAATGACAATTTACATACATATGTCAATGCGATATATACCAGCGAACTAGAAATTAAAGATAAAACAGAATCAAGCACACACGCTTCATACTTAGACATTTTACTTAATATTAAACACAGACGGGAAATAAGCAACTAAGCTATACGATAAACGCGACGATTTCGGCTTTCCCATCGTAAATTTTCCACATTTAGATAGTAATATCCCTCAGTCACCCGCATATGGAGTTTATATATCACAAATGATCCGATATGCCAGGGCATGTACAACATATGAAGATTTCATATACAGAGGTAAACTACTCACTGACAAATTATTGACACAGGGATATCGAAAACCGCGTTTAATGTCAACGTTCCGCAAATTTTATGGTCGGCATAATATCCTATATATATCCTGAACATTCTATTGATTTATACTTTGGTATCTGGAATTTTTTATATCACGATCATGTCCAGACGTTATATACATATTAAGTATTTAATGTAAATTTCGTTATTACTGTTTGCAACCATGATTTTGTCCAAACGTTATGTACATGTTAAGTATTAAAACAGACCAGTGAATTAGTCTTGATGCCATGAATAGTCAGATTTTTATCAACGTTTTGTATGTACTCTCCATTTACTTAATAACGGTAATAGAATGCTGACGATGTTCTAGCTTAAATACTGAAGAATACAAAATAGAAAAAGATGATTTTGATATTTTGAAAAATTTACTATTATTTAGAGCTGAACTTATTTTTGTTCAATATATGAGGTTAAGGCTTTCTGGGGAACACATTTTTAATTGCAGATAGGGTCCATATATTTATTTGTCAAAACATTGAAAATTCTTGTTTGTGTTTGAGCTACAATGACGTAATGTTCATACATATTTAAAGGGACATTAGCTGTATTTACCAAAAAGAAAATAACTTTTTTTTCTACTTTTACTACTTGTACCTAATGTATAATAACAAACTAGTGCTATATACAGAAATAAAAAAATCTCAAATTCCTATGTAGTGTGAAAATAAAATCAGGTCCAATGTGGTAATTATAAATAATAGTCAGTTCATCAATTGCAACTGAAACAAGTGTCATACCGGTGTTTCTCGCCATTTTAAAAATAAATAGGAATTTAAGAATTTTACAACTGCGTTTATCTTCTTTTTGTTATTTCATATTAATCTAAGTAGTAAAGAAAACAACAGTAAAATATTAGGGACAAAACACACAGCTAGTGCTCCCTTTACGTAATCAAAGACGTCATGACCTCATTGTCAAAGTACAAACGTATCTATTGCCGTATATGTGAACAAATCAGTAAACACACTCTAAATTCGCTGTAAATGTATCCGATTACTGTTTTTGGCATTACGACACTGAATTGTTTTACAATTATTGTCGTATATTAACCTCTCTGTGATGTGTGTCAACATCCACCAGTTTAGAAATAACATATTACATGCTACACAATTGTCACAATGATAATTATCGCATTTATAGCTATTAGAAACATTGTTCGATCTTTGCTCATAATGTTGTGATAAGTTTCGTTTTATATTAATGTCACGTTTTGCTAAAATTCTAAATTAGAAATATTAATATTATAAAGCATAATACCAAAGTTATAAACTGAATTTTTAATTGATAGTTAATAATTCAAAGTAAAAATGAAGTACCAATGGATAATCGAAGTCTTACGTCCATTCCAATACGACAAATATGATATAAAATGGTCTCAACAGGACATGAAGAGCTATATAAAAAGTCGCAGATACCAAGGTATAAATAATTATTTTTTCAAATCCCTTCTGTAATGATATTATATTGTAAACTATGCTTATGCCAATCTATGAATAAAATATGTTTAAACTAAATAATTAGGATGCCCATGATATATGTACAAATCTGGTAAAAATGGACAAACACAGACCTTTGGAGATCAAGAGGTGGGATCAGGTGCCATGGAGGAGTAAGTATCCCGTGTCAACCGGTCACATCCGCCGTTTGTCCACAGTCAAATTAAAATGAAATACGTGAGGAGTGAATCCTAGTGACAATTAGTACAGACGTCTCAACAACCGCCAACGAAAAGGCAACTCAATATTTCACCGAGTGAAACAATAAAGTAGATTATTGTACCGACCGTAAAATTTTATATCTCTGTTTCAATAATTTGTCAGTGAGTAGTTAACTTTGCATATGGAATGTTCATATGTTAAACACGCACTGATCATTTGTGAAATATAAACTCCATATGCGGGTGATTGCGGAATATTACTACTTAAATGTTGAAATTTCCCGTCTGTGTCTAAAGTAAGTAATATATCTAAGTATGAAGCACTAATGACACAGTTTGATTCTAATTTTACGGTCGGTATAATATTCTTGTTTGCTTTGTTTCACTAAATGAAATATTGAGTTGCCTTTTCGTTGTCGGTTATTGAGACATCTGTACCAATTGTGACGAGGATTCATTCCTCACGTATTTCACTTGGACTTGACAGTGGACCCACGGCGGGCATATGAAAGGCCGTTTGGGTCACAAACGTGACGAACATACGCGATGAACACCTTTACGTTAAAATTCACTTTTTACGCGTTAATACTCACTTTTAAGGCTTTAAAAGGGACAAGGTGCTTGATTCTCTTTCCCTCCTTTGGATTTTCCAAAGTTCGCATTTGTGTGCCTCATTTGATTATTGACCTCTGACTCTCCTGGACATTAATACTTTGGTATCTGTAATGATATATATTAACATATTTCATCAACTAAACATATTCCTGAAATATTTTTAGCTTTTATCTTAACTTTTGAATATGTTAAAGTAAGAATTATTTATTAATATGATTTTCCAAATTTCACTACAGGGAGTACTATGCATATAGAATAATAGATAGCATCATTCCAAAGATAATGACATGTTTGTACATCATTTGATAAATTAGCAGGTAACTGAACTAATTTTCTGGCTGTGGTCATAAAAATAATATCTGCCCACATACTACCCACATACTAGCAATATTATCTGAGCCGAGTTCAACAGTCGACAGTGGCAGGTTGATTTCCTGTCTTTTGGATGAGATAGTAAAAACCGAGGTCCCGTGTCACAGTAGGTGTCGTCATGTTAAAGAACCCGTACTGCCCAATGGCCATAAGTGTCGAGCATAGGTCAAAATTTGAAGCCTTTCATAGGCATTTTGATGACGTCTCCATATGAGTGAAAGATTCTTGAGTGGGATGTTAAACAACAATAAACCAACCAATATTATCTCTTGACATCACACATCCATGTGAGTGCCAAAAGTGTGAAGTGGTGTTGTAGGTACGTGAATAAACAAAGTCATTTAATGTTATGAGAATATGTCGAATCAAACATTTGTAAAACAATCATTGTCTTCAGTTTCACACATGTAACTTTCTCTCTCTGCACATACAGGCGCAAGCGTGTTTACAATACAATGATATATAATCTTACATCTTATGCAAATCATTTTATATATAGTGTCGCTTTTGTATTCCCCTGAACAATTTTTATTGAATCTGGTATTTCTTTTTCCGCTATTGGATTCCAAACTAGCACGTGCCTACAGACAGCGCGCAAGTTAGTGTTTGTTTCTGTTTCCATCGGCGTGCTTGTGTAACGTTTCACCCTAGCCTGAACTACACACGTAGATAAGGATGAATTACAAATTACAACACGGGTCCGACTGCCCTTTTCGATAGCAGATTCCTGGCCGGCTAGCTCTTACAGAATAAAATAAAACAAAACAATCAAATTTACCTTAGACACTAGTACATTTATTAACAAAATAAATAAATGATAATTTAAAGAAAATACGAAGAGACAGCACACATTCACATAACGGACAAAAACATCTGAACAGGCCTAAATTAGCTGTCCGCAGGTTTAAGCCTAGGCACACTGGGTATACAATAAGTGAAAAACCCGGTCACACACCAGAGCACGTTTTATTGGATACACATCGTACCAAATAAAACAACCATAAAAATAACCAAATTACTTATTCATTTCATTCTTCCTAGAACTGAAGACTGAAAATGAACATTAACAATATCACTTAACCCAAACTATTTCACATGTATCTCATTGACCGTGTTAAGCCAGACGTACGGCATTTTAACAACAAGAGCGACTTTATAAAACTATACTTAAATCAATAAAACCATTACGACATACTCCAAATACACAAAGATACACACAATGAGTGTCCAAAATAACATTTTATTATGATGACAAGGAATGATGGCAACAAAATGAATAAGGATGAAATGGATAGAAAAATCAAAAGTTCACCTAATATTCATTTCTCTAAAAGAAATAGAGAATATAACACTGTATCACACGTGTTTTATAAGGATAATTAATGTATTCAAACAGAACCTGGCAAATCTCGCTATATGACGCTAGCTCCGCCAAAGGGAGGTAATTAGTGAATAAATGAAATAGAAATGAACTGATAATTATCTAAAGGATAGAGCAAAAAAAAAAAAAACACTAGCAAGGCTAGGCAGGTTCGTCACATTTGTACAAGAGAAAGTTATCTGGCATAAACCAAAACCCTCCATCCCTACATTTTTGAGTGGCATGATCTTTCTATTGCTTAAAACCAGTCTATTATGGCCTGTCTGGTCGAAAGGTTAAGCATAGGGCAGTGTGTGTGCGCGCGCGTGTGTGTGTGTGTGTGTGTGTGTGTGTGTGTGTGTGTGTGTGTGTGTGTGTGTGTGTGTGTGAGTGTGTGTGTTAAACGAATCAACTTACGTTGTTTATTTGACGGTTAGTAATATGACGGATTTTCCAAATGTGTTGAAACTGTTTCACTGCAAATGACCAGAAGTGAAAATGCGATTTCGCAGTAAATTGAAGATGGTTATTTTATATTATATACTTGTAAATTTAATTTGGAATAAGCATACAGTTTTAGATTAGGAAAACTAAATTTAGCTTTACCGTCTAGTATTGTGATGCAATGCCATTTTTCAAAGTGATAACTTTGTGTTTAACGTATTTCAGTGCTCACAACATTTTTTACTGTTCCATGGTTCTAATGAAAGTTTTTTTGGTAGTAATGAATGATTTTAAATCTTAGATCCCCACTTACTCCGACAGATAAACCATTTATGCATTTATGTACCTAAAACAAAGATTTTTGTAGTTTTACAGGCCTTTATGTTTGTTGTTTTACAGGCCTGTATTTTTGTTGTTTTACAGGCCTGTATATTTGTTGTTCTACAGGCCTGTATATTTGTTGTTTTACGGGCCTGTATATTTGTCAGAAACTTTAAAAACAGACATGATAGTTGATAATTTTGTACACGCCAACATAGTTGACAGTAATTTTGAACAACCCTGTGTAGTCATCAGAAACTTTGCACAGACCTATACAGTTGACAGTAATTTTTTACAAGTTTGTATGTTGAGTAAATAGTGTATATCCTCGTGTAAGTATGCTATTCATCATAATCAAAACTTGTCGCAACATTACGACAAATTTCCGCTCTTAAAGGTTGGAATAATCGAAATTGATTGGCTTCTTTTTGAAAAAAAACGAACATACTTCTGCTTTCTACATTGTGGTATCACTTGAAACCACGTAATCAAAGTCATTCGCGGATATGATAATGGTGATATTATTTTATGCTGTCATACATCATAAAACATTGTCTTATGCCTTGCATGCTACACAGTCGTTGTGTCACGTGTAACTGCCTGCTTTACATCAATGGCAATGCATTACCTATTTCGCAATGGGGTCATTAGTATGAATAATGTTTCGTAATATTTTATCCTCAATTTTGTTTTGTCTCCGTAAGATTCCCCTTAAACAAAATTTCAAATATCCGGTATTGCCATTACTTTTCTATAATTGATCTAGTTGAATTTCCTGAGAGTGGATGTGGACGTAAAAGCTGCTATTTTCGATTTATTTACTATTTCATTCAGGATGTCGGGCACTTATTAATTTTGCTAAAAGATATTTCCGCACTAAATCAAAAATGGTTGTTTTATTAGGTTGATATGGAAATAAAAAAGTGTCACATGACACCTGAAGTATGAAATACCGCAATCTTCATTTTTGTTCTCCTTTTAATTATACGGTGCAATGATTGAATTGAAAAGGTAGTTTCATACTTCAATGTTTTTATGTTCTTCAAAAGAAATGACAACAAAATTTGAATTTATGAAGAAATGAAATCTCGTCAAACGTGATGTATCGCTAGCTTGGGGTGACACCATATAGTAAAGTATAGTATGTAGTATACATTTACTAATTGTCTTCACAAACTGTCTTTCGACCAAACAATGACCTTACGGCAATTTATAGCATTAATAGAATGTTGAAGAGAAAGGGCAAATTGTTCATTGTTCTTTACAAAAAGTAATCTTGGAATTCAATATATATTCGTTTTATATAATGAGCTCTGTATATCTGAAATGTGAGTTTGATTAATGGTATTGACAATGTAAATATATACTTTCATTGAGTCCTGTTCTTGCATGCAGTACGAGTAACCGGTTAACCGAGTTTTCATCGGAGAATCCGATAATCGAATACTAAAAGCAGAAGGCCTACTCGGTTGCTGGAATGGAATTTGAAAATCACGGGTATTTTGTATTTTTGCAATATTAGAAAAAATTAAACATTTAATATAAAAAAAGATGTTAGATGATATACCTCCTCGGGCAAATAAATATCTCTTTGCACCTCCCATTTGACTAGTAACTGGGTCTGAAACTGCAATCTTACACAAGTAACCAAGTACTTGATAAAAAAAATTTGGTTAACCGGTTAATTGAAAGCGAAAAGCCTAATATATATATATATACAAACCCCAGTGTATCAAGACTACAAAGTATGTACTATCTTCTTGTAATACTGTCTGTTTTATTATTACGTGTAATATGTGTAAAACATAAGCATGAAGTTGTGATACGGGATTTGGATAGATAAAATGGCGAAATATTCTGTGTAAATTTCCCCTAGAATGCGAGTCGCTATCATATGTCGGTTTCCTTCGCAAAAGGACAGAAAGGTTCGTTGTAAACTTGAAAATTTGTCTTTTAAAAACCAGAAAAGTATATAGATTATTAACATTGCCAATATATATAATGTTTACAAAAAACAAACATGCTTTAGACGATCGTTTCTGTCAATAAGACATCAACTCAACTCGAATTTAATGTAAATGTATTTTTCCGAAAAAATGATATGTACGATTTAACAGTTTTGTATTGAAACTTGACCACCGAGTCCCAAACAATGCTCTATTATTATCACATACTACCACTAACATGCTTATTTGTGTACCTGCTCTAACACAAAAGGATTTTGATACACAGGGAAAGGATAATACACGTATATTATACTAATGACAGTAATGACGGGATATGTCACACTCACTGTGTGTCGCTCAGTGGTTACAGCATCCTGCTTTTAAACGACATCACACTTACTGCTTGGACATGTTACACTAATGGCATTAATGATAGTGTATTTCACACTCTGAATAAAAATTATTATGAATTATTATAAAGATTTTTATCGTGAATAGATGTCTTCATAACAAAGTGTACTAATGGGATTGATTCATGTACCACGTGATAACCAATTATATTTGTGCGATACTAGTATCTTCAATGGTGATGGAACGTAACTGTACGAAATCTTCCCGCTGAAATGACGTTACCGCAGGATATCGTATGCTAACGTCATTCCATCACTAATAGAAACAATAGTCCTGCACAAACGATATCGGGTATCACGTGGTACATGAATTAATCCAATTAACACTTGATCCAGATGTATTGATAGCGAGTAAAACTGTATACGTAGCACAAAATATACATAAATGTTCTGTAAATAAGTACTTTTGAATACATAAAGTTATTATGATGTTATTATGATGTTATTATGATGTTATTAAGTGGTCATCATACTGGAAGAAAATGATATATTAAAGAGCAGATAGAAGAAGGAACACAACGGGTGTCTCCGTGGACGAATGGTTAGAACATTGCGCTTTATATCTAGAAATTAACCAGAAATTTAAGATACAACAGAATCAAGCACACAAGCTTCATATTTAGACATTTGTGTAACTATAAACACAGACGTTAAATCGGCAACTAAGCTATACGCGACAAATTCGGCTTTCCTATCGTTAATTTTCTACATTTAAGTAGTAATATCCGACAGTCACCCGAATATGGAGTTTATATTTCACAAATGATCCGATATGCCATACGTGTTCAACATATGAACATTACATATGCAGAGATGATAAACTACTCACTGACATGTAATTGACACAGTGATATCGAAAACAGCATTTGATGTCAACGTTCCGCAAATTTTACGGTCAGTATAATAGTCTTGTTTGCGACTACTCTGTTTCACTAAGTGAAATGTTGACTTCCCTGTTCTATGGCGACTGTTGAGACATCTGAACCAATTGTGACGAGGATTCGTTCCTCACTTATTTTATTTAATTTGACTGTGGACTCACGGCGGGTATGACCGGTCGACAGAGGATGCTTACTCCTCCATGGCACCGTAGTCCAACTTTTGATTTCAAGAAGTCCGTGTTTGTCCATTTTTTACCAGATTTGTACCTGTATCCTGGACATCCTAGGTCGTTGCCAATGCTGGTGGACCGTTTGAGTCCCCGAGGGTATACACAAACCTAGTATCTGGTATTTCGGTACCAGCTGTTCATCTTATACTAAAGTAATATTTGGCACTGTTAATACCATTTAAATTCGAAAATATTTTAAAGCTAAGATAGTAATTTTTTTTTTACAGTGGTTACTCTTAGACGGATTTCGGCTATACTTTTAGAGATATTATTTGGCCTTGTATGATACCACTTTATCTTTAGAAAATACACATACTTTTCAAATTGGACCTCAACTGATGAAGTCTAATTGATAGAAACGATATCGTCTTGAGCATTATAACTTTGGTATTATGTTTATAATATATATATATACCTTGGTATCTGGGACTTTTTATATCATGGACTATCTCTCCTTTCCTCTCCGCTGGAATCTGCACTGATGTGGTGCAAATGTTGCCAGTTTACTTGTGGCAGGCCGGTGGTCTCCTAACGGGTGCGTTGTAACAGGGTTCTCCACACCGTTAGTAATTACTGGCCACTACCGTTTAACTAAATATTGTTCAGTTCAGCATTAAAGCGATATGAGCTGTCTTAGGTGAACAATTTTACAGGCCAATTTTAAGTGATATTTTAACTCATATATATTCCAAAGAGACCATCTGGTGGGTAGAATAACAAATGCATGTGTAAAATCTTGCCAAATGTAACCCGTAATATCAATTATTTTTTGTCCGCCATACTTTGAGCCTTGGAAATTAACTTTCGTTTTTTTTTGGCCGAAAATTATCGAGTGACCAATACACACGTGCTATTTACAGTTAATATACATTCTATTCTTATTCCCTTTTCGTTTATTTTCTACATCATCATTTCATACCTAAATCAATCAAAGTGTGTCTTTCTCTCCGTTTCAAAACATTCGTTTTTAAAAATTGTCCACCTGCCGGGTATATCGGGTGATCTCGACCCATTTTTAACTCGTCCCACCGCATTCTCGGCTTTACAGTTATATTGTTTTGATTTTGTCAACGTCAGCATTCAGGGTAACATTAAAGATAGAAAAAAAATGTTTTAGTGACCCGATATATTTAATAATATATTCTACCGATTTTTTCCGGTATCTAAAACAGTGTTGAAAAGCATATATTTTACATAATACATGTACTTTCCAATAAAAATTACGTCCTGTATTTTAAAAATAAATATAAAGCACAAAAAAATCGGCCGACTTTAACATAGTCCGAGCAGGTAAAGGATCGAGATCCGATTACCGAATTACGATGTACATTTGATACCGCGATAGAGTTTATCTGAAAGGTCATTGCATACGCAAATTCAGTTGTATTTTTTACGGTACGGGACAACTTAAATTGTAATAAAACAAATAACTTCGAAAAGAAGATCTTTTGCAACGTTTTACATGTTTGATAATGTATTTGAACACACATTTTATCATATTCTCGACTATATGTCGGGGGACAAAATTAATCATTGTGACAACTTATATTACTTTGAACACCTAGAAAACAAAAGCAAAAAGTTAAAATCGTTTGTTATCATGATGAAGATTCATAAATATAATCGTCATTATAATCGGATACATTAGCGTCGATAAACTGAATCAAAGATGGAATGGATTATTTGTTGATATAATAATGATCCGAGAATGTAATCCATTAGATCATTGTGGTTCCATTTAATTAGATTAACCGAACACTCTGAAAGTCTTATTTACGAGCATTGTAAGAATTCTAATTTCTCATTCATCAAGTACTGATAAACGATCCGAGATAGAAAGCTAGTTACCACCATCTCAGGGATCACAGACACAATGAAATGACCGTTCAAAGAACTATGAATCAGACCCGAACCACAATATCCATATCTTCGTCATGTATTGATTACCACAGTTTTATGTATATGACACGATCTCTGATTTGTGTATTTTGAAATCGTCAAATAATTTCTTTTAGAAGTGTATTGCCTTGGTTTTAGGTTTTTTCTACTATCTACAATGCCCAACAGCAATTCCCTTCTAAAGGCAATATTGCAAAACAACTGAACAATTTCTTTGTCTTTATGTGTTCAGGACATCAAATATTTTGTGTTAGATGTTAATCACGCGGTAAAACAAAAATGGTGCGAGCATTTTAAAAACAAACCTTGCATGTTCTATGCATTTTAAAATGAATAATAGCTAGATTTGCTTCGTTGGTACTAGCAGTCTAGATTGAGAGTCTCAGTTGCTCAGTAGCTACAGCATCCTGCTTTTGAAGGACATCACATTTACTGCCTAGACATATTATACTAATAATACTAATGATAGGGTATTTAACACCCTTAATATAAAACATATTATAAATGAACACTATAATTGATATATAATTGCCATGGAGGAGTAAGCATCCCCTGTCAACAGGCCTAAAGATATGAATTTTAACTTACCAAATTTACTTAGTACTTCAGCGCAACGTTATTCATTTGACTATCTGGTTGATTGTTTAATGACAAATTAGGAAACACATTAGTATTCCAATGAACATAAAAAAGACATTGGGTTAGTGTAATTAATGATTTTCTTGTAAAAAATGAAACCATCATCACTATGATGCTCAGAGTTTGAATATGCATTCAGAAATATTTTCTAATTTGTAAAATTGTTTTCTTCAAATGAGCAATGATTTTAATAATGTTTTACAATGGGACTGACTCATGTACCACCTGACAACCGATCATGTTTGTGCTGTACTAGTATCTCCAATGGTGATGGGCCGTAATTATACGTAATCTTTTCGCTGAAATGATGTTAACGCAGGGATATCGTCTTCTAGCATCATTCCATCACTGATAGAAACAATAGTCCTGCACAAACGTTATCGAGTATCACGTGGTACATGACTTAGTCCCATTTTATGTCACTATATATAAAAAATATAAATGTCATAAATAGATAAGTGAGCTGAAACACATATAGCTATTGAGTAAATTTCCTGACTTCCGGTCCAAGTCTCCCATTGATTATGAACTGCATGGGAATAATTTGAATTTTTATTTGTGTGAAGGCAAATATGTCACAGACACATGATTTGTAGACCAATATACCAACCGAGACACCACAGACAATAGACTAGTTTTGGGGAGGTAAACAAGCCACAGTAAATACATAGTAACGCATATTTCATACTTTGAACCTTTTGACCTCGTAGCAGATGGATTACTTTATTCTACCAACATCCTGTATCGATTTGTGGTTCAGATGAAGTAGGAACGATATACAGTGATAACAGGATATTACGGTAGATAATGTAGATAATAATGAAGATGACACGATCACCAAAACGTCAAAGCAAAATGATGTCGTCCACATGAATATCAATATCCCAATTATTTTACGAAGCACAGAAATCAATCCTAAGTACTTTGTACCAATCTATTACAAAATATTCAATTGATTACCATATCTAACACGAGTTTCAGTAATGACTAATATAAACAAGAAATATGAGAGGCATTATAATTGCACATGTCCTATTTAATAAAGTATGAATTGATTTGATTTGAAGTGGGCACTTCTAACCTCAGTGAAACTGATACAGGGATATTGCAAGCTTAACATAAGACAGTGTGGCGACCGCATTTTGATAGCGATATGTGATTTATATACAACAGGAATATAAAACGACGAATTCTTTGAATGACAGCTTCTCATAAAAGAGATCCTGGTAGATAAATGTGAGACAGAAAATAGCAAGTGTTAGTTATGATCAGAGAGCGTTGTTCATTGTTATAGTAGACCACTACACTTGCTATAGATAATTATTGTGCCGACGTACAAAGTATTTTAGTCTGTTACGTCGGTAATCTGAGGTAATTAGGTACATCTTAGTATAGGAAATACCACCTTCTGTTTCCGAGCTCTAAATAAATTTAAAGTTGGAGCACAACTGATGAAGTTTTATTGACATAAACATTTGTCTTTAGCATTTGTTTTGGATTTTAATTTTTCTTGCAAAAGTATATCTTGGTTATTTTGTTTATAATATACTATAACATCTACACGATTTATATCAGAAAAACTTAATACATCACGGTTCGTTTTATTTGTTTGTTTTTTATTTTGTGTTTTGTTTTCGTTTTGTTTTTTTGTACAAAAATTTGTATCTGAAAATTTTAGTTTGACGTCAAATTCCATTTTCAAAATACTATGCATATTCCGTGTTTGTCCATTTTTACCGGATTTGTATCTATGTCCTGGACATTCTATTGATTTATACTTTGGTATCTGAGATTTTTTATATACGAATTCAAAAATCTTATATTTATTTAGTTAGTATCTTTGTAAATGTTTTTGTTTGTGTATTCGTTTGTTTTATTTGGTGTTTTACTTCTGTGTTGTTTACATTACTGTATACAATTGCCATCAATTACCATTATGTATTTAACTCGATAATTCACTTTTCCCCTGTTCGTTCATATGTTGTTTAAATATTTTTATACACACACACACACACACACTAACACACACACACACACACACACACACACACACACACACACACACACACACACACACACACACACACACGTACGTAAGTCTCCAGATTTTCGACTTCTTCTCCACAACCGATGAAGGGAGTTTGATGAAACTTTATAGGAAGCAAGTATTCATAAATTTTGTGTCATAAATTTGGACATATGCTATAAACTAACGCTTATGCATTGAGGATTCTTTTACATGCCACATCCGTCAGGATACAGGACCTCGGTTTTAAGTCTCAACGAGATAACCTCTTATTGAGGAAAGTTCCATGGTAAATTGAATGTTCTCTTTGTAAAAGTATTGATATGATCCAGAACACACACACACACACACATACACACACACACACACACACACATGCACTTGTTTTGTACTGAAAATATGTTTTATGATAGAAATATAGAAATAGCACTACACAATTGTTTAACTTAATTGACACAATTTGGCCTTGGTATTTTTGGTTTACGAGCAAGTGGATTTATGTGTTGATCTGATATATTTCAGAGGCGTGTATGATATATGAATGACCCCTGCCGTTCATGATATATTAAATATTATAACGTCACAAAAAATGGAATCCAATATATCATTATTTATACTTTGGTATCTGAGATGTTTAATATTATAAGTTTCTGGTTTTGGCTGGCGTCAATTACTATTTTACGATCTAAATAATTAATAACAATATATATATCAAATAAACAGTCACATTTCTTTAATATTGTAACCAGTCAATTAAGTATGTAAAAGGTTCTAAGTCAGAATACATGGTAAATGTTTTTGTTTTTCCCTTGTAATTGCCTGTAACAATCAAGGTACTTATACTATCAACAGTTTTAACAAGGACATATTCTCATCAGCGGGGAATTTACTCTTTTAATTCGATTTCCCATATTTTCTTCCTTTGAACTATAATCGTTATGCAAGTGGAGTCTTTATTTTCTTCATATATATATATATGTATGTATATAATGCGTGCATATTTCAGTTACAAATGATTTAAGTCTTTAGATTTGAATACGATGTAGTCAACAGATTCTAAAAGAAAGCAACAAGATATATTATACAACTAATATATATGGTTCATCCCTAAACCGTCATGTAGGTGTGCTATCACCTGCTGATATCGATTTCTAATCAACTTACTCCTGTATCTCTGATAGAATGCTGGCCAAGAAAACCAATCACAAACCTCAATTTCGATAACTGCCTCTGATTGTAGAATACCTAATATCGCATATTAAATGAATCAATTCTGAAACGCTTGCTGATTGAACAAAATATTTGTCAATATAAAGCTATAAACTCCTCCAAACCTACACAGCACAGGAATGACATGCGTTGGTGAATTTAATGATTGGAGTTATATATAAATTGAGGCTTCATTATATTTATTTCTAAAAGGATATCTTATCATATTACTACGCAAGGCCTATGTATACGAACACTAACATTCACTACGATGCATTAAAAGGAAGAATTGGATTCGAAAAGTAATTATTGCAGCCTCTACTTGCAGACTTTCAACACTCTATTTTAAACGAAAAGTAAAATTTCGATACTTTGACAAAGAGGTGACACAGAGAGAATTATGCATTACAAATTTGAGAATACATTTTACAATTTGCAAATTTTTGTTCTAATCATAGGTATTTCATTATGTTGTACGGAGTTATCTAATACGGACACACAGAGTTCAGTGCAAAATGCTGATTCAACGAGAGATAAACGAGATTTGAACAGAATACTGCTTTCCGAAAATGAAAATCCATCATCGTTAGTTGATTCTAGAGCCGATGAGAGCGAATTGTCGTCTCCTAAGGAAATATCTGACACTGCAAAAGAAAGCGATTCAGAAGAGGATTTACGCACGCGTTTGCAGAGTCTACTTGATGACAGAAGTAACGAGGATCTTAAACTAGCCAAAAGAACGAGGTATTTTCTGGGAAAGCGATATCTGTCTCCAGATGAAGTTCAAAAGCGACTGAGACTTTTTCTTGGAAAACGAAATGTTGACACTGAAAAAAGAATGAGATATTTTGTCGGCAAAAGGGACGGAGACGATGAGAACGTCGATAAAAGAATGAGATATTTTGTCGGTAAACGATCTGAGGACGACGATCTCAGTGATTACGTCAACAAACGTATGCGCTACTTTGTCGGAAAAAGAATGCGATATTTCTTGGGTAAACGAGACGGCAGTTATTTACAGTCAGGACTGGGGATGAATGAAAACAATCCCGATAAAAGAATGAGATACTTTGTCGGCAAACGACAACGTTACTTCTTGGGCCGACGTTAATGGATTTCGCTTGAAAATGTGGCAATAGGAATAAAACGATTTGAAACTGGAAGGACATATAGATAACGTTCAATTGATGAATCAAGATATATAAATTTAACATTTGCTCTTTTCAAGTAATGGTACACGAAACGTCGACATTCTTTCGGCTTGACAAATATGTACTAGAAGATATGTTTCACATTAAAATGATAAACAATTGATAAATCCTGGATTTCTTTTTGGACAAAAAGGTAAATATTTCAATCAAATTATCGATAATGTAAATACCAATTGAACATACATATATATATTGTAAATAAAGATTGCGAACTGCGTAATATATCTATATTTTCAACACAATGTTTGTCATGTTTTACTCATTTGTAAAGACGTAAATGATTTGTTTTACGGAGCATAGTTCTATTTGACGATCCCGAAAGACAACAGATAATATTTAAACACTCAAAATAAAGATATGACTTCACGTTATTAAAATTCTACAAAGTGTGAACCAGTACAAACCATACGTTACATATAGTCATATATAAGTAAAATACTTAACAACTATGTATAAAGCTATAATAACAGAAAACACCAGCTCATATTTTCGCTCTACACATACTTTCAAATGCACTATCTAACATTTTAAAAGATTATTCAGCTGTACTTTCAAAATTTCATTTTAGAAGATTCATTTATCAAACAGTATTTAGAGACTTGTTTATATATGGTTGCTTCAAAGTGACAAGTATTATAATCATACACAAGAATAGGCAGAAAAGCATACTTCAGTGAAAGTATTTGGTGTGAGAGATAACTAACTCACTTTAAAATACTATTTTGTGTTGTGAAAGTATGTAAAGGTATACGAATGGTCATCTGTTTGTATATAAATCGGTCAGTACGACACCAGATACAAGATACAAGATACAATGTATACAAATACTATTATTATTATTATTAGTATAACCGATTATACTTAACAGTGAAGCACAAAACTGAGGAGATGTAATCTACTCAAATATATTGATTTACTCGCATTTTGAAAATATCTATTAATCTCTCTGTTAATAATGCGCTGTCAAGTTAAGTTTAAGAACAGATATAACGTCATATGGTTTACCGACTAAGAAATGTTTCTGTGTAATTCAGATGTTGCACATGATTTGCTAGACACAATTCTATTTATGAATGACATTTTCTTACTGAAAAGAAAAAAAACTCACAGCTAACGGCAATGTACGAGAACGGAATCGACAAGGATTCTTTCCCTGAGATTTAAAAATTATATTATAGATATGGATTGAGGAAAACTATAAAATGCATTTACAAAAATAAAATTGCAGTAACATGCAAGAACGTTTATAACGGTTATAATAAAGATTTACAAGAGAATTCTTAAGGATTTGTTCTATCTATATATTTTTTAATTATCATTATAACTGTGATTAGGATGATAAGGATGATGATGATGATCATCATCAGCATCATCACCATCATCATCATCATCATCATCATCAACAGTCTATTATTTCCAAAACGACGAGGAATTAAAACGTGTTTGGCTGAAGTTATAATTTATGTGCTTTATCTTCTCGTAAGAAGCAAATGTATTGCTTTAAATGCTGATGCAGAACCCTCTAAATATCAGCAATATGAAACAATTTTACTTTATATTTCGTCAAATGAAAATATTGCAAGTTAAAAAATAACGCATAACGCGATGCGAGTTCGTTCGTGCGTTTTGGTTTGTTTAAGTATCTACAGAATAATAAATAAATAGATACTATTAGCCTCTTCAAGCTAGCTCACTTGTCCTCAGATTCCGCGATGTAAAGCCCATTCATCAATTCATTTGTAATTACTTGGATCATACCACAAATTGCAATGCGTCTTCATTGACCTACACGTATTTCAGTAAAATGTCAATTACCAATTAGAAAGTGATAACATTTGCACAGGAAAATACACTGGGTGTTTTAGCGTATCTATAAACTAAACAAACTTTTACTCCCTTGATATTTACTTTACATGTAAACAATCTGTAATGGATTACTTTAATTTAATTCCTGTTTGTTTGGCAAAAACAAAGAAACTCGCTGTAAAGTAGAATAATAAATTATCCCTCTTAAAATTAACAAACGGTGGCTTTGTGAGCATGTGCTCTCTCTATTTCAAAATTCACCTTAATATTGTAAAGCAAGAAAAGATTGAATGATTTCATATAGTTCATGTCAGTTCTATGCTTGTAGATTTACTGTTTGATAACATTAATTGGAAATACGCGCTTAACTAATCGGATATTATATTAACTGTTCTGTCGCTGGCGGGTAAATTATCAGTGAAATCGTTTTCCAATAGTTCATGCTACACATAGCGCTTCCGTCGCTTTAATCTCATACTGTTTAAGGTATCAAAGGGTGTGTTGCAGATCCACTACAAATTAGGATACATGCAAAGATGTATTTTACAAGTACAATTCACCTGATACTTAGTTGTTTTGTGTACTAAAACATGAAACTGTTGCATTAAACTACTTGATCACAGAAAATAATATGTCTTATTATATCTCTTACTGGCGTTGTCCAATTACTTAACAGTTTTAGAGGTATTATTCAACCATATACGTCCAGGAATGGGTCTTGTTTGCGACTACTCTGTTTCACTATGTAAAATGTTGAGTTACTTGTTCGATGGCGGTTGCTGATACGTCTGTACAAATTATAACGAGGATTCGTTCCTCGCGTATTTCATTTTAATTTGACTGTGGATTCACGGCGGGTGTGACCGTGTTTGTCCATTGTCTTTTTTATGGATTTGTACTTATATCCTGGACATCCTAATGATTTATACCTTGGTATCTCAGACTTTTTATATGTTGAGGCTGTGGTAATATTAACCTTTTCAACACTACAGACATTAATGGACTGGTCTTACACAATAAAAAGGCATACCATTTAGACACTTGAAAATAGATGATGCGCCCTATAACGTTGACACGTCATGCAAAGGTTTTGTGTTATTGTGATTTGTTGAGAATAACATATTTGAAATTCGGACCATTATTTCATTGTTTAGGATATGTAATAATAAAGTTATTAAATGTGTATGTTGCAACGGATTCAACCCCAGAATACAAACTGAACTCCATTATAATGGACATTGCTAATCACAGACTGTTAAAGCCTACACGCGTTACAAACGATGACTGTTATGTACGGAAACGTATTTTCCTAAAATTTAAATATACAAGTAAGGCTTTAAACATTGGCATTGTTCTAAATAAAAAAATCCAGTCCTGCTGTGTTCTGCCTTATTTTAAACTAAAGACCACGCCTTGCATTTCAAAACGCGTTTTGTAAGCTATCCAAGCTATTCAATTACAAACGGGTTTTGCAATGCCTAGACATCAACCATGTTCTACACAACACCGTCACATGTTCATGTACATCATCTCCCTTCAATTATGATCCTATCGGCATGTCATCATCGGCGATGTTTCAATTGGTATTATGTTTATAATATTTATAACCACTAGGTCGTTGCCACGGCTGGTGCACCGTTTGAGTCCCCGAGGTTATACATAAACCTAGTACCTCGTATTTCGGTACCAGCTGTTCATTTTATACTAAAGTAATATTTGGCACTGTCTGTTATCACCATTTAAATTCGAAAATTTTCTAAAGCTAAGATAGTCAATTTTTTTTTACAGTGGTTACTCTTAGACGGATTTCGGCTATACTTTAGAGATATTATTTGGCCCTGTATGATACCACTTTGTCTTTAGAAAAACACATACTTTTCAAATTGGAGCTCAACTGATGAAGTCTAATTGACAGAAACGATATCGTCTTGAGCATTATAACTTTGGTATTATGTTTATAATATTTTGTTAAAATGAATACCTCAAAAATCTTATTTTAAGAGGTCCTAAACACCGCAAAGCCAGAATTTCAGTTTAGTTATGAATTCTGTCGATAATTATGCCAGACGATGGGCCACACATACAGACGTGGATTCATACACTTTATCTGAATGGCTAAAATCTGTTGATAAAATCTCGTATTCGAAAACTTAAAGGAACTATGAAAACACGTTGTCCCTGAACTGGATAGATTACATGACCAATATATGCTGGTCCTAGCAGAAACAACCTCAGATTATATTGTTTTTATTTGCAAAGTACATTACTATAATTGTTTATTAGAAAAACTTGGGTTTAATACGAATTCTGGAAATCCTACATACACACGTAGCTCACTTTCAAAGGACGCGATCCTTCAAAATTACGTGTCCATATTACGCTCTTTTATTGTATCTACAATTCTACCTATTTATATTTGATACCCAAAGTTCATAAAATCCCACATAAGCAGATGTACATAACAGGATCTAACAAACGTTCTACCTTTATATTTAATCCTTACCAAGATATTGACAGCCGTTAAGGAGAAACTTCAGCAATACTGTACAGTTGCTTGTTCCAGAAGCGGTGTAAATCAGATGTGAATAATTAAAAATTCTAAACAACGTTTAGAAAATTTGAAGGGACACAATTTTTTCTCAAATTCACAGTATCAAAATATATGACTTCTCTACTCTTTACACGGCTATTCCACATAAAAAAATTTAAAGAAAGACTTTTCAGCATCATAGACTACTGTTTTTTTCACTAAAGGTGGTACCCTAAAATTTAGGAATGTAGTGATTGGTGTCCTTTAATTTCACATTTAGATATATCGACAACATTTTGTCAATTACTAATGACAGTTTTCATACAAATGTCAATGTGATATATTTAAGCGAACTAGAAGTTAAAGATACAACAGAATCAAGCACACAAGCTTCATACTTAGACACTTAATTTACTATAGACACAGACGGGAAATTGGCAACTAAGCTATACAAAAAACGCGACAATTTCGGCCTTCCCATCGTGAATTTTCCACATTTAAGTAGTAATATCCCACAGTCACCCGCATATGGAGTTAATATTTCACAAATGATCCGATATGTCAGGGCGTGTTCAACATATGAATATTTCATATACAGATGTAAACTACTCACTGACAAATTATTGACACAAGGATATCGAAATCTACGCTTGATGTCAACGTTCTGCAAATTTTGCGGTCGGTATACTAGTCTTGCTTGTAGATAGAAATGTTAAGTTGCCTATTCGTTGGCAGTTGTTGTGACGTATGTACCAATTGTGACGAGGGTTCGTTCCTCACGTATTTCATTTGGACTTGACTATGGACTCGCGGTGGCCGGTCGATAGGGAATGCTTGCTCCTCCATGGCACCTAATCCCACCTCTTGGTTTCCAGAGGTCCATGTCCATTTTTGCTGGAGTCGTGTTTGTGTCCTGAACATTGTCTATATTAATACTTTGGTATCTGATATGTTTTATATTTAGCCATTATTGACATTCAAACAAACTTCTGTCAAATAAAATCTTCCACTTCCACAAAATATAAGCAATACGGCAGCAAAAACAAAAGACTAGCGCTTGCAAGGTTTTGTCTTCTTAAATAATTTCTATTTAATTACATCGTAATATTAGAAAGATTACAAATATTTTTTAAAAACTTTAGTTAAATATTTAATGCAATCGTAGATTACATTTAAAACATTACAAATTATCCCATTGTATGACCAAGTGAAAGATCGGTTAGCATGGTAAACAGTACTAGCCTGGTTTTACCATTAATCTGAACTTCCACCAAATATTTCATTTTCATTTTGTGATCTTTGTCCCGGAATAGAACTTCAAACATGTCGTAAAATGTATATCCTCACAACCCTTGACCTGGGCATAGAACATCCATCACGTCGTAATATTTACACTAGCCACAGTTGACCTGTAACCAAAACTTCTCTCGAGTTATATTCGCCATTCCGAACTGGTCCTATGGCAAAACGTCAGTTTCAATCAAGATCCATTGAAGTGATTGTAGAAACAGTCGAGCTGAAATATCAGAATCCTTCAATCCGTAGAGACTTTAGGTCAATCAAATTTGTCATTTTATGAATGACAAGCGACCATGTACTCCTATATTACAATATCTAAATGATGTATTACTTACGTATCTATTACTTTGGCTTTGCCAATGATTATCACTTTCAATTAAGCTGTCATTTTGTTTATACAAAGTAAAACTACGATACATGATAATGGATAAATTATAAGATGATAAAATAAATATTTTTTACATATTTATACGAGTGTTGGAAAGCAAATGATAAAATATAAGTAATCTATTTTAAATTATTTATTTATAACTATAAATTAAATATATAATTAAAAATTTATCATTAAAATTTTTAAATTATTAATTTAAAAATAAATTTCAATATTTTAATTAATATAAGTATGATAAAATGATAAAGTTTTTTGAAACTTTTGAATTTAGTCAAAAATGTACTTCTAAAGATCTTCATATTTGTAGTCGAGAAACGGTTTCTACAACGAAATTGGAAAAAGAAACGACAAAGTTTTCATGACAAATAATGAAAATAAAACAACTACTACTACTACTACTACTACTACTACTACTACTACTACTACTACTTCTGCTGCTGCTGCTGCTGCTGCCTGTACATTAAGTATCTTACTTTTGGCCAACGCAGGTTTGAGCCCCGCAGGAACCTAAGCTGTTTTTTTGTGAGAAAGTTTGTCAGTTTACTTGCGGAAGGTCGGTGGTCTCTTTCCGGGTACATTGTAATCGGATTCTCTCCTACACCATATATAACTGACCGCCATATAACTGAAAAATTGTTGAGTGTTGCGATAAACACTATCAAGTCATTACACTACTGCTGTAGCTGCTGATGCTGATGATGAAGGCGCATATCATGATAATATAGGTCATTTTTATATCTAAGACAGTTAATGCACAATACATTATTCATATTTCAGATATCAAAGGTCAGCGGACATGAAAAAATATGTGTTTGTTTAATTAATTTCTTTGAAAATACAACTTTCAGTTATGTCTAAACAAAACAAAAAATGTTTTTCAACTCCGATTAACTATATCAGGTATTAAAAGGTATCCAGATGTAAGGTTTGAATTAGCTATTCCCGTTTACTTAATGTAACTAAACCGGAAGTGACGTACACGCGGCGGTTCTTTTATAATATGAGCTTTATACAAAAATCCTCTGCAAGGCTTGATACCATGAAAAGATAGGCCTAGATATATTGTTAATTCTTAATCATGTATAAAATAATACAATGCACAAAACTCCAACGGATCCCTACTATTCCATTCTTATCTTTGTCAGATATTATCTTATATTCCACTCATCTAACCCATAGGGACTTGTTAGCTTGATAATGATTTGTACAGCAACATAAGAATTACATCGTATGCTTTTAGGGTGATTCATTCGCGAGTAAAATAAAGATGCATTTACCTATGAATAGAAATCCTGTCTTCATTATATAAAACTGATTCACTTCTCAAAGTTAAGATATTCACTTGACAGTGGGTACTCTTAGATGATTTGGTAAGTTATTATTTGACCCTTTGGAAATATACATTCGTATCAATTTCGAGCTCTTATTGTCTTATTGACAGAAACGATCGTTTTCAGAAATTGTTTTGACCTGTATTGTAAAATTATAAATTTGAAATTGTTAATAATATTTACCTACACACATTTTAATACCAAATGATTTGCTTTACAAAGGGTATTGTTAAAGTAAAGAATGATCTTTAAACAGATACATTCTCATATGGGACTATGAAAACACGTTATCCCTCTGTATTTAATGGTCCAGAAGTAGTAACGGACCTGGATAGATTACATGACCAATATGTACTGGTACCAGCAGACAAAGCCTCGAATATAATATAGTTTTTATTTGTAAGGCATATTACTATAATTGTTTATTAGAGAAACTTGGGTTTGATACGAATTCTGGAAATCCTACATACACACGTAGCTCACTTTCAAAGGACGAGATCCTTCAAAATCACGTGTCCGTATTACTCTCATTTGATATACCTACAACGGATACCGATTTTGAGCTACTACATTTATATTGGATACCTAAACTTCATAAAACCCCATATAAGCAAAGATACATAGCAGGATCCAGCAAATGTTCTACCAAACCTTTATGTTTGCTCCTTACCAAGATATTGACAGCCGTTAAGGAGAAACTTCAACAATACTGTACAGTTGCTTATTCCAGGAGCGGTGTAAATCAGATGTGGATACTAAAAAATTCTAAACAGCTTTTAGAAAATTTGAAGGCACACAATTTTTTCTCGAATTCACGGTATCAAAACTTATTATTTCTCTACTCTTTACACTACTATTCCACATAAAAAAAATTAAAAGAAAGACTTTTCAGCATCATAGACAACTGTTTTTTCACTAAAGGTGGTACCCGAAAATTTAAATATCTAGTGATTGGCTATCAGGATACTTATTTCGTCAAACACCACTCTGATTCTACACATAAATATACTGAAGTTGATAATAAAAAACATGCTGGAATTACTAATAGACAATATATTTGTAATGTTCGGAGACCTGGACTTTCAACAAACTGTCGGCATTCCTCTGGGAACCAATTGTGCTCTTTTATTGGCCGACCTGTTCCTTTATTCATACGATGCAGACGTCATTCAGAAACTGCTTAATCAAAAGAAGAAAAAGTTAGCGTGTCCTTTAATTTGACATTTAGATATATCGACGACGTTTTGTCAATTAATAATGACAATTTTCATACATATGTCAATGCGATATATCCCAGCGAACTAGAAGTTAAAGATACAACAGAATCAAGCACACACGCTTCATACTTAGACATTTTACTTAATATAAACACAGACGAAAAATTAGCGACTACGCTATACGACAAAAGCAACGATTTCGGCTTTCCCATCGTAAATTTTCCACATTTAAGTAGTAATATCTCTCAGTCACCCGCATATGGTGTTTATATTTCACAAATGATCCGATATGGCAGGGCGGGTACAACATATGAAGATTTCATATACAGAGGTAAACTACTCACTGACAAATTATTGACACAGGGATATCGAAACCACCTTTAATGTCAACGTTCCGCAAATTTTACGGTTGGTATAATAATCTTGTTTGCGACTACTCTGTTTCACTAAGTGAAATGCTGAGTTGCTTTTCATTGGCGGTTGTTGAGACGTCTGTACCAATTGTAACGAGGATACTCCTCACTTGTTTCATTGGACTTGACTGTGGACTCATGGCAGGTGTGACCGGTCGACAGGGGATGCCTACTCCTCCATGGTACCTGATCCCACCTCTTGGTTTCCAGAGGTCCGAGTTTGTCCATTTTTACCGGATTTGTATCTATGTCCTGGACATTCTATTGATTTATACTTTGGTATCTGAATTTTTTTTATATCCTTTGTATAACTGATATTTCTTCTATACCCGTTTTCAGTTTCGTTATTCCCACGTTGCTTCGTTGTTTATTTTATTCGGTGCATTGTCAACTATGTTGTCCTATCTTCAACAAAGCATGATAGATATGGTTGTTTTGAATTTGAAAGAAAGCAGTTCACCTATTGATAACGATGATATTGTCTATGTTTTCGATCTCTGTATTCATGGGAGGATTTTATCGGACATTTGTTTTCAATGTTATGCGTTCCTTGTATGTCATAATCAACTCTTTATACTTTAACTTAGGGAGACATGGATCATATTTTAAATTTTACAATATCTATAATGAAAGACAAGAAAATCTGAGCGAGTAAATTCATTAAATCAGTGACAGTAAATTTGATTAGGATATGAATAAGAACTCATTGAAATCACTTTATATCGGAATGCTCTTAGTTATTGGCGAACTAGTATTACCCATACCCTTCGTAATCTAAGAAAATTATTTGTTAAAGTTATTTGAATTATTGCTGACAGTTTGTTTCCATCTGATTTAATCTTTATTGCATCAAACTATGGTTTAAAAAAACAACCTAGTCTCTTCTCCAGTTGCTGGTTATCGCCAATGTGCAGTCCTTAACTAATTATCATATTGGGTCATTGTCACTGCTAGTGGACTGTTTGAGTCCACGAGGATGTACATAAACCTAGTACCTTGTATATCGGTACAACCAAATTGTTTTATCCTAAAGTCATGTTTCGTATTCATAGCAATGTTTAAATTCTAACTCCTCGATAAATAAGATCTTCTTTTATAGTGCTTACTCTAAGACGGATTTGACAATATATCGACTTTCCACCGATTTAACATTTGTATGATTAGGCTGAGTTTACTTGTGTTTTACAAATTATTTCTATAGAATTAAGTTACCAGTCACATTTTTATCTCCAAGTGACCATTTAATCCAGTTGTATGTTGCTCAGAACAATCAATGGACAACTAAATTTAAGAATTAATTTTCCTCAAATACAGTTCCTTTGTTTTCGTACTACTTTCTAGAGATTGTATAGGTCAGACTCAGGTTGACGTTACAGTCGTACTAGGACGATGGTTTCTTCCCAGGATACATTCCACCATGATGCCCGCCCTATAATTATGAATTGACCGCAAATTAGTGTACAACATCATTCTAACAAACAAATCTTGTTAGTCCATGCCAGTTGGAAATTACACATGTACGGAGGTATGTAGGTTTGAATCACATTCTATCTACTACAAATGGCGAACACACAAATTGTGTAAATAAGCCTCAATAGGCACGATATGATTACAGATTTACAAAACGGAATCCGAACAAATATATAAGGCGAGGCTTAGTTCTAAAAATATATATACTCGTTTCTCCTCTATTTAATTATGTTAACTACATTTTAAAAGGTATCAATGGGCTCTATGGGGATTAAAAAAACATCATGAAAACATGGATACAAAAGTGTTATTCATAATAAAAAATAAACAGAAACAGTCGACAAAGATAGTGAATACTGGTCCTTCGGAAAATAGAGATGTAGAATCGGGTACCAAGGAAAACATTAGCATCTTGATTAAACTCTGTTTTAGATGTTGTAAACGAATACCCATTATTTTTATGTTTATCCGAAATAAGCATTAATACAAAAAGTAATAAATTGTATATATAGCAGTTGTCTTTGGTAAATAAGGGTTCTTTATTGATAAGGAAATCCATTCTAAGTGCTATATTTACATTGTATAATCTAATGGTTTGAATGACTGTTTGTGTACTGACGTTCTGTTGTGGTATGGTGTGGTTCGTATGTCTACTTTATTACCGATCAAACAATTGATTCGCAATTTGCAAATTTCTCAACAAAATAAACTTTGATTAACGAAAGGTCATACAATGATAGTAAACATGTAGCTAGGATAGATAAAACGCTTACCGTAATGATTTCATTATTATCACGCCAGACTACATTTGGAAGCTTACAATTTGCATCCATGAAACGGAAGTAATTTCATCTGTAGTTGGTAGTAGCAGATTTATTGATACAATTTGAATTGTAACTAAACATCAAAAGTAATATATGGCAACAAAATAGGAAATAAACCAAAGGTCCATATATATATATATATATATATATATATATATATATATATATATATATGCTAAAGATTTATACTATATATATATATATATATTAGTATAAATCTTTATCATGTCCAGGATATAGATACGAATCTGGTAAAAACGGACAAACACGGACCTCTAGAAATCAAGATCAGGTGCCATGGAGGAGTAACCGTCCCCCGTCGACCGGTCACACCCGCCGTGAGTCCACAGTCAAGTCCGATTGAAATACGTGAGGAACAAATCCTCTATACTATTGGTACAGACGTCTCAACAACCGCCAACGAAAAGACAACTCAACATTTTGTACAGTCAGTTATTGGTATTAATGAATAGTGTTCTATAATTGTATACAGTATGGGGGTTAGCTTGTCCGTCGTTCTGACTAACTTGTACGTGTCGTTACAGATATAAGTATGTGTCCGTTCTGTCAGTACGATTGACATATAAAACCGATCAACATAATATATTACCTATCAAATATCAATGAAATATTGATCATGGGTTAACGGTTTGATACCAGACACCACTTATTAATAATTATGGAATACTGAACGTTCAGTAGCTTCGACTACTGCGTGTTGAAAATAGAAATCAGAATAATTAGTTAGATTCTACTTTGACATTTTAAACTACTTTAAGCTTTCTTGTGATCTCATGCGATTAACCATAACTATCAAATTAATACTTTTTCCTAATCACAACATTCGCTTCTAATTTAGAACACTTTATCCTAATAAACTCAAAATATCGTATTATGTCTTGTAACAGAACTATATTGAGTTTGCGTAAAGATTTTTTTCGGCGACGTCCACTACAGTATTGGCATTCATGTTTTTTACATCATGTCCAACATCGTTAATATTGCAAACGTTACATTTCTAAAAACAAAATCTAAAAAATCTGAAATAGTTAACTTTCAAAAACTACACAAAACTACACAAAACTACACAAAACTGACCATGACACACTAAAATTCCATTATAAATTTACTAATCAGTCTTATTTTGGGCAGTCCAATTAAGCCTCCTTTTGGTCTTGGTTAAACTGATTTTTTACGAGACCCTAGGTTTAACTTAATTTAGCTTATTGTTTTCTCAATTAAACAGTTTATATCTAGTTTCTATCTAGTTAAAACGAGTTAATGAAAAAACGAGGTTTAGTAGGAGAAAAATTAGGTTTAACTGAGTAAAACCAGGTTTGAAAAGGGAATATGGTTTTGTCGAGCCATGAATTAATACAAAGAATAAATAAGAGAGTTATGTAGTCATACCGGATCAAGCTTGCCACTGTTCATATACATGTCAGATATGACATCTTCAAACTTACCAAATATAAGTTATTTACCATTTAAAAATGATCAAACAGACTTCAAAACAGACCATTGCAAGTTCATTACAATACGATAAATTTGTAATAACAAACGTCTAAACAATTGCGAATCCTAAAAGGGGTGAACCAGGGGCCCGAAAGGAGTGATCGTCCCCTGTTAGCATATCATATCCGTTACATAATAGGGTCATCATAATCTACCGACTATTCCGCATCTAGAGGCATGAACAGTTCAAGTATCTTACAAAAAAGTTTTACGCAATGCAACGATCTGTTGCTATGGCATGATTCAATAAAAATCGGATTAAACATTGACAAAAAATATATCTAAGGAAGTTGCATTACCATTGACTTTTAAAATATCTTTAAAATCTTTCACAATCGTCATTTGATGATATCCACTTTGTGAACATCCATGCAGTAGTAGTTAGGGACAGTAATAAGCTTTTCAACCCAATGCAAATATATTGGCCGACGATATGAGAATACGTTACACAATATTTCCATCAGAACGTTAACTATCATACAACCCATAGGTTCGAACTAGTTTAGCCTTCACACAATGATTCAATCATGGTTTATTCTTGGATGCTGCAATTTACAATATATAAAATTCGTTTGCGCTTACATATATTTTGCTGTGGAACATATTCTGATGATAAAATAATATACAATTAAACCCACTGACATTGAACCCTCTTATATAGACACCTCGCTATATTTCAAACTACTTTGATTACCCTGCTAATTTTTTATTACCCTTATTAACTGCTTATTTTGAAATCCCTGTTTATTTGAATGGAAAAATCATTCCCCTTAGATTTTAACATATCTAGTTCGATTACATACCAATCTTTAGATTACATCATTCATGAATATGCAATCCTTTAAATTGTATTCAAAAATGTAGAAATGCTTAATATTACCTCTCAATTCGAATTCAAAAATGAGTCCATATGAGTAATCAGTTGTGAATTTTAGTAGAAATAAGACAACACATATACCTGTGCGTTGGGGTGATGCCAATTAAGTGAGAGTTATTCTTACGCTCCACACCTACCGTGACTCGGGCCCTTGGCCGTTTAGTCTCATCCGGAAGACCTGTGACTTTCACCTTTTATGCCGCGCACTTGGCCAATGAATAGTCATTACCATTTTAAAAATATCTGGTATAATCCGGTACCGGAATGTAACCCAGAACCTTCTGCAACTGGAATACCGAAAGCGGTAAAATGACAATGGACAACCGAACTGAAAAAATTGGAACCCCTTGAATTAATGCACACAACGTTTCATTGAGTAACTGACGCACAAATAAATATTTTATCAATAATCTACTTAGCATAAAGAAAAGATGATGATAAAGGCTAACAGTTAGACTGAAACCTATAATTCTTTCTCATTCATCAGTTACTGATAGACAATCCGAGATAGAAAGCTAGTTACCACCATCTCAGGGATCACAGACACAATGAAATGACCGTTCAAAGAACTATGAATCAGACCCGAACCACAATATCCATATCTTCGTCATGTATTGATTACCACAGCTTTATGTATATGACACGATCCCTGATTTGTCACTTTGACATAGTTAAATAATTTCTTTATAGAGGTGTTTGCCTATTTTAGAGTTTCCTTTCCAAAGGCAAAATTGCGAAATATCTGAACACTTACTTTGTGTTTATAACGTTTCTGTGTATTGAGGACATTTAATGGTTTGTGTTAGATGTGAATCACTCGGTAAAAACTAAATGGTACGAAAGTATTGCAAACACAAAAACATGCATGGCATTGTATATATTTGACAAAGTTCTATGCATTTTTAAATAGATGAATAATGTACTTTGCTTAATAAATATCCTAGACTGTGAGTATCAATCATGGGGTGATTAGAGCATCGCTCTTTATACTGTGAGATATCATATTTTGCAGTTTAAAGACAATGAGTGTTTTTATGGTGAGAAGTTCAATCCAGAAGGATCATGGCCTTTGAGTGGTCACGCCACACGTTAAATCAACTCAAGCATATCGCACGTCATGTTGACCATGATTTTGTGTTACCGAACTTGTATCATTCGTCACGAGCACTAGTTCGGAATGACAAATGAGAATATATGTACAGTCATTTCAACACATGACTTGTAATTTTCTGATGTCACAATGTGTGATCAAATTTCTTAGATATGTCAAGGAGGTCGTCGGTAGGGTTATTTAACACAATTACGTATTATGCAATTCAAACTCCAATTTCAGTAGATACCTTTTTTATTGGACTTTGAATTCGGACTCATGCAGTGTATGACGGCATTAAAGGCATTAAATGCTAAATACTTCACGACACCGTGTTTGTCCAATTTTCACTATATTTGTATAGTGTTGGGTTCCATACTGTGCGTACTCTGGTACCTGTTGTTAAAATCTGAATAGAATTTCTGAAAAATTGACAATTTCTAAATCTGCACTATAATGAACCTTTATGTTGCCAATTGTGTAATTGTTATTTCCGGTAAACGGAACATATTAATATACACTCTTCTTCATCATCTAGCTATTAAAATGTTAGAAGGAATCAATAAAATTTATTTCAACAAAATTCTATCTAAGTTTGACAGATTTTGTTGAATAGTATATATTGATAAATAATTTACATTTACTTTATATAACTCTATGATATGGAGTTGTTGTCCAATTCCAATTTCCAATTTTGTTCATTCGTACGCTTAAACGATTATTTGCAACGGACATATTATCAGTTAAATGAAAACACACACACACTCACACGCTCACACACAGACAGACAGACAGACAGATATACATACATATATATATATATATATATACTACGCACTTCTGCAATCATAGTGATAATCCAGGAATATTTCAGTGATATGGTGGTAGCCAGTTTTAATGGCGGAGGAGAGACCCCGGGAACAATAGCCTGGGAAAAGACCACTTCCGCAGTATAACAGAATTCAAGTACGTAATGTTCGTTGTTTATCCTCTATGATCGTAAATAAAACAAATGATCCCCTGCGTTCCAATGTAAATATCACTCATGTTGTTTTTTCATGGCATCATATATATAACCAATACGCAGGTTAAGCATTATAAGTTTGGTATTATGTTTATGATATTCAATAGTAAAATATAAAACCGTATCAGTTTCAGTTAATGCATATTCATTCAATTGCTTTCTAAGTTTTAAGGCTAGAAATCAAAACAAGGTAATAAAATAACAATTTACCACATTGTAATTTACATAAAATATGATTTTAAAAATGCGCACTTAAATATTCTGTTTGAAAGTATTATTCGATTGATAAAGTGAACGATCAACTGCATTGTTCGTTCTACGTGCACATGTCATGACTGTTATAAATAAGAACAAAAAAAGTTTGTGATGAATTAAAAAAACAACATAAATCATTACTAAAGAGAAATATCATGGAATAAGAGTCTCATATCAGTGTCAAAGAGAATCTGAAATAAGTTTCAACTTTGGTATTTACGGTAAACAGGTGGTCATTGAGATAACACGTGTAATCAAGCCAGCAAAAGCGTTAACTACTCGATAATCATTATCTGTCCAATCAATACAAAGACAGGATTTACCGGAAACTTGCTTAAGTGACAAATAAAAGATAAGAAATCGTTTGAGCAATATTTTTACATACGAATCCATTTATCATATGATAAATTGTAATATGAAATAAAAAGCTCCGTTATATATAAAGAAAACTGTATTGAAATATAAACTGTGTTTGTTTTGTATCTAATCGTTCACCATAATCAAATATTTAATTTCAAGAATTGCTGAAACTTGATAAATGTCGGTCTCTTAATATTAAATTTGCATCAGCTTTGCTGCTTTCATGCGGCTGACTGATCACAGATATGAAAGCTTTGCAATATATAACTGTTCGATGTTACTTGTTATCATTGCAGATTTTGTTATGCCTACAGGTACTGATGACTTTTGAAAATTCTCTTATCTCCATTTCCAGGGTCCCTATTAGCTACTGTTAAACATGTAAGTTGCAAAGTTTTATTTGATCAATTTCATCAAAACCTGGAGATCATAGCTGCAAGATACACAAAAAGATATTAAACAATTGATCCACTTGCTTATAATGAGATAATGGACCTTATACTTTATCTGTTTCTATGTAAATGGCCTTTGCATTAAATTACTTTAATTGACCATGAAATCCATAAACTGTGTGACGTGATTACTCTTAATATCCCAGAAGATGCGTGATCCTAGAAGACTAATTAGCATAATTAATGCACTAGCAGCCTAGCGTCAAGAATGGTTAAAACATTGCAGTGATTCAAAGTATGTTCTGTCAAAGATGGTCATGCATAAACATTATATTTTTCGCTTGAACTTATGTTTTTGGCGATCGCTTGATATGTTGAACACAATTCCGTTCAAATTTAAGAAATAGAAATAGAAGTGCTTGTTATTTGACAAATGTCTGTTGTTTATATCCTCTATTAAAATGATATAGCTTTTTCACCATGTCCGCCACAGAGGACATTTTTCCAGTAAATGGAGACATTTTAGAGATTTTAAAATAAAGATTTTTGAAAGTGCACCAGAGTTTGATTTTGTTTAAACATAATTAAAATTTTTCCTCTATGATATTTTATTACCTTAATGCTGAATAATATTCCAAAACTAATGTACCTAGGATGTTTAAAATATTTAAAATAGTATTATACACACAACTGAAATGACTAATTCAAAAAAAAATCATCATTGTTCACTAAAATACCCTATTCCTGTTAATAACATATTCCTGTTATTAATTTTCTCCGACATTTTGACTATGCGATTAAGAGGAATTCAATGTATTTGTTTTCAATGAATTATAAATCCGCTGCCAAAAACCATTCATCATAAAATATCAAATATCAAATGATATAAGTCGAGTAAAGTGGATAATTATGTGTGTATGTGTGTTTACGTCTTTCTGTTTTTTGTGTATGTGTATTTGTGAATTTTTGTGTGTGTTTGTATATACGTGTGCGTGCGTTTGTCTGTGTGTGCTTGTATGTGTGCATGTGTGTTTGTATATGTGCGCATGCGTACGTGCGTTTGTGTGTGAGTCAGTGTGATATCTTTATTGCGTAGGAAATTTGCCATCTGTTTGCTTTCCAACTGTATTCCCTGCTATCCTTTTAAACAATATCAAAATAAAACTCAATGAAATATATAAGCTTTGCTCTGTAAAGTTTATGCAGTGAGCACGAAATTACCAGATCTTAGAAACCTGTTATGATTCCGCAAATTGTTGTTTTTTAAACATCAATAGTGATTCAATATTTTTGTGTTATATACGATAGTCAATGATAATGCCCTAGTCACGTTAGTTTAAACACAGTCCCTTCACGTGTTAAATTAAATCTGTGGATATCTCGAATTAGCATAAAAAATATGAAGTACAGGTGTCAAGTTACGATGATGCAGTTCGTTGATGAGGAACAATACAAGTGTTATGTATTGTTGTAATATCACTAATCAATATCTATAACAGTCAAAACAGTCTTTATGAAATGATCTTTAATTCATAAAAAGCATTCATTTATTACTCCCAGTCAATCAAAGATAATAGTAGTAGATGAACACGCTGCTTATATGATTTAACATAGGAGCATAGACGTGGGTGCTGCAAAATGCTAAGAATAAGATCTGACCAGTTGGTTTGTTTTTTATGCGGCCGTCATTATTGTTTACATTCCGTCCACCTGCCGGTTCTTTATGCTTTCTTGTAATCGTTGTAGCAATTTTGATAAAACCGTGTATACCCATTCATTAGCAATGAACTTTGTACGAGCGCAGCAATGATCTGTTTCGAATTAAAACTTAAACATTGATTTTCCCAGAAATGACATGTCTTACATAGATAATAAGTTTCTTATCTGTCATGGTATTTTGCTGGTATTCGGTACAGAAACTCCAAAAGTAATATCTAGAGTATGTTATGGGATTTTCTGAAAGCTTCCCCAGATTTTAGTTACAGAATGGAAATATGTTCGAGGGGAATTAATTATGAACTTTGGCCCATTGTATTAATTCACTAATTCAATGATGAGATTTGTGAGATTGATATCCAAGGTCATAGTCTACATCATGTATGACACATCAAAATCACTTAAATGAGTTAAACCTAGTATTTCTTAGTTAAACCTAGTATTTCTTAGTTAAACCTCGTATTTCTTAGTTAAACCTAGTATTTCTTAGTTAAACTTATTTTTTCTTCAGTTGAAAACCAATTTTTACTTAGTAAATCCTAGATTTTCCGTGATTCTGGCATTGAAATTTGAAGAAGCAATAGAAAAACTAGGTTTATCTAAGGAAAACTAAGTTTAAATGCACCAATACCCATTAATGTAACTTTGCGCAATTAAACTTAGTTTTCTCAGTCAATGTAGGTTTATCTCGAGAAAAAACTAGGTATAACTAATTTCTGTGCTTTTGCCATAGTTTAACCTGGTTATTCTCTGTTAAACCTAGTTTACATCAATTAATTCTAGTTTTTCTTTCAATCTCTGTATAGTCTACGCGGATCCTGTCTTATAGAGATAGTTGATGGTCTACATAGAATTTGTACCGTAGATGTTGTTAAATTGTTACATATAGTTTGTCATGTAGAGGTTGTTAAATTGTCTACATCAGTTTTGTCCATTAGATGTTGTTAACCTGTCTACGTCAGTTTTGTCCATTAAAGTTTGTTAAATTGTCTTCATTAGTTTTGTTCATTAGATGTTGTTATATTGTCTACATCAGTTTAGTTATCAGAGGTTGCTAAATTGTCTGCAACAGTTTTATCCATTATAGGTTGTTGAATTGTCTACATTAATTTTCATCATTAGAGGTTGTTAAATTCTCTATATTACATTTGTTCATTAAAGGTTATTAAATTAGTTTTGTCCACTATAGTTTGTTAAATTGTCTACATCAATTTTGCTCATTAGACGTTGAATTGTCTACATCAGTTTTGTCCATTATAGGTTGGTAAATTGAACACATTAGTTTTGTCCATTACAGGTTGTTAAATTGTCGACATTATTTTTGTCCATTACAGGTTGTTAAATTGTCTAAATTATTTTTGTCCATTACAGGTTGTTAAAACGTTACATATGATTTGAGGTTGTTATAATTTCTACATCACTTTTGTTCATTAGAAGTTCTTAAATTGTCTACATCAGTTTTGTCCATTATAGGCTGTTAAATTGTTCGCATTATTTTTGTTCATTAGAGGTCGTTAAAATGACTACATCAGTTTTGTTCCTTAAAGGTTGTCAAATTGTCTACATCAGTTTTCTTCCTTAAAGGTTGTCAAATTGTCTACATCAGTTTTGTCCATTTGTTCGCATTATTTTTGTTCATTAGAGGTCGTTAAAATGACTACATCAGTTTTGTTCCTTAAAGGTTGTCAAATTGTCTACATCAGTTTTCTTCCTTAAAGGTTGTCAAATTGTCTACATCAGTTTCGTCCATTTGTTCGCATTATTTTTGTTCATTAGAGGTCGTTAAAATGACTACATTAGTTTTGTTCCTTAAAGGTTGTCAAATTGTCTACATCAGTTTTCTTCCTTAAAGGTTGTCAAATTGTCTACATCAGTTTTGTCCATTTGTTCGCATTATTTTTGTTCATTAGAGGTCGTTAAAATGACTACATTAGTTTTGTTCCTTAAAGGTTGTCAAATTGTCTACATCAGCTTTGTCCAGTACATGTTATTAAATTGCCTTCATCCTCTTTGTTCAATAGAGGTTGTTAAATTATCTACATCAGTTTTGTTCATTAGAGGTTATCAAATTGTCTACTTTAGTTTTGTTCATTATAGGTTGTTAAATTGTCTATATCAGTTTTGTTCATTAGAGGTTGTTAAATTGTCCACATAAATTTTGTTCATTAGAGGTTGATAAATTATCTCTACCAGTTTTGTCCATTATAGATTGTTATAATGTTTACATCAATTTTGTTCATTAGAGGTTTTTAAATTCTCTACATCTGTTTTGTTTATTAGCGGTTATTAAATTGTCCACATTAATTTTGTCCATAATAAGTTTTTAAATTGTCTATATCAATTTTGTTTATTAGAGGTTGTTAAATTGTCTATATCAGTTTTGTTCACTAGAGGTTATTAAATTGTCTATATCAGTTTTGTTCATTAGAGGTTTTTATACCTTTTTTGTCAAATATTTGGTGTAATAAATAATTTGTTCTCAGATGAAACTTGTCTGATAACAACCATGATACGTAACACGTATACACACTCACTCTAGAACATGATCGTCAATACAAAATAACGGAAGATAAATTACATTGGAATAAATTATATTTTGAAGTCAATGTGTCGTAGTTTACCTTTTATGCTTTTGTGTACATTACATAAGAACAAATATCAAGTTTGAATTGGAATTGTGAAAAGCATGCGCATCTAACTTTTATTTGAAATATTTGCTGATATTATTCATGAAGCAAGAATTGACTACAAAGAGTTGTCATTAGAAGAACACATGTATTGTCTATCGACACACAGTTACGTAATGAGTCAGGTCAATTTTGTTTATAACATGAACCATTTAGAAATAATTGCTATCAGTATTATTGTATTGTTTATATACGTGTATTTTAGTGGTGTATAGCCTTAATTACTATAAAAGCTGTCAAAAGGTACGTTTTAACACAAAAACAGTATAGCAAATTGTGTTGAAATCAGTTGAAGTTTGCCACGTCTACTTTAAGTCAGTAAAACAACCTACATGTCCCTGAAAATCAAGAAACTATCAAAGTAAAAATGAAGAAGTATCAATTAATAATCGAAGCTTAAGTTCATCAGAAAACAATGAATTAGATGTGCAATGGCCTCAACATGAAGAACAATTGCAAATCCCAAACGGGATAGGGCCAGGTGTCCTGAAGGAGTCAGCTTCCTCTGCTGGCATGCCACAGCCGTCGTAAATGTTCCACGGAAACCTTTCTAGAACGATGAACGGGCCAAATTCGGTGAAAAGGTCAAGTTTGGTGAAGAGGTCAAGTTCGGTGAAAAGCACGATTGGGGAGTCACCGTCTGTGGCCATGCTCCAGAAATCTATCTAATGTTATTGAGAGGGGGACTTCATAATGTTTAACAAGAATATAAAATTTCTTAAACGGCGATTTCTAGCGTTCAACAACGTAACCTTGTGTAAGTAGTTTATTGGCGAGTCGTTTCGCTCTCAGAATAAAACATTCGTGAGAAGAGCATGCCCTGGCAAAAGGTATAAGTTGTAAAATGAAAACGCCATAGGCAGAAGATGGATATTACTACGTAGAAATGGGAAGTTCGTGATATGGAAATTTAAAGCGTCGCGTTTGTCAGGGAAGTGTGAAGTTGACCGTCCTTTCCAATCTAGGTAAGAAGCTGGTGTATTGCTTTCTGTCGTCTCATTGATGATTAGCTCACAAGGATATATCTGACCGAGGTTATTCTGAAATTCTAAATTATTTATGGACAGGACGTCATCGATATACCGGTAAGAAAATTGAACCGAGATGCTAACTGTTTGTTTCCTTTGGAGAGCAGAAAGTGTATAAATTCCGCTTCATATGAATACAAAAAGATGTCAGCCAAAAGAGGTGGACAATTGGTACCCATTGGAATGCTGACAATATGTTGGAAAACATTTCTCACAGAACACCCCAATATAATGACAAATTGAGATTTTAAGGGTTTAATTTGGTGTTAAACAGCCTAAATCAATGTTGAACAGCTCCTATCAGTCACATATTCAAATATCCACATAGAAGACAATGACCCGCTATAGGACTTGTTTACCCTAAGTGGTATTAGTCATTATTTAAAATGACCGTGTAGAATGCAATATGATCGACACGATGACAAACACTGAACAATATGACCAAATGGTATACATCGCATTGCTTAATTGTAGGAATAGCTGACGTATCTTATTACAATACATCTACAGTCTATGGAGACAATTTTTTTCAGCAAACTATTGGAACCAACCGTGCGCCTTGTAGGTGACATGTCCCTTTACTCATATGATCCAAACTTTATTCATATGATCCAGACTTTATTCATATGATCCAGACTTTATTCATATGATCCAGACTTCATTCATATGATCCAGACTTTATTCATATGATCCAGACTTTATTCATATGATCCAGACTTCATTCATATGATACAGACTTTATTCATATGGTACAGACTTTATTCATATGATACAGACTTTATTCATATGGTACAGACTTTATTCATATGATACAGACTTTATTCATATGATCCAGACTTTATACATATTATATAGACTTTATTCAAATGATCCAGACTTTATCTATATGATCCAGACTTTATTTATATGATACAATTTTTATTCGGATTTCTAAATTAGAAGAGGAAAAGGCAGTGATATATTTCAATTTAGCATTTAGATATAACAACGATCTTTTGTATGATCTTCAATCAATAGAGCCGGTTTTCAAACTTATGTGAATACGATATGTCTTAAGCGATTCGAAATTAAATATACCACACAAATCCAGCACACGTGCTTCACACGTGCACATTTGAATTGATATAGACATGGGTGGGTATTTAGACTTTCCAAAGAACTTTACACTTTCATCTAGTACTATTTTTTGTCACTGTCATATGGTGTTTATATCTTCCTAATGAACTGGCATGCTAGACGTGTTCAACATCCAATCATTCTATAACATTTGATCTAAATACCACTGCCTGTTGACTGCAGGACCATTTCATATGCATGATTAAAGTTATTAGTGACAAACTATCACCACAAGTATATGAAAAGTTGTGTTTGATCAAATGACCTTATACAGTTTCACACTGAGTTCGAATGTTAATTGATTCTTGTTTTACACTAAACTCATTTTAAGTCATACGGTACTGGCCAGTGTTTAATGATGGATGAAAGAAACTGGTTAAAACTCGGGAAAAGACCAACAATCTTCCGCAAATAAACTGATAGACATTCTCACAAAACCAGCAGAGGTTCTAGAAGACCTCGAACCCTCAATGGCTAGGGGCGAAAGGCGTCAAGGTTTAAAGGGTCTGTTTTAACCACTCGACACGGAGGCCCCTAGTTACATGTTAAAGATAAGTTGTCGAGTTGTCTACTCTGATTGAGATCAGAAGTTATCTTAATATGTGTTTGAATTTAAATTTGACTGAGGACTTTCAGCATTGGATGCTTACTTCTCCACGACATCTTATCCCATACTATTTTCATTATTCAGTATTCAGTATTCAAATAATAGCAAGATATCTAATTTTACACCACACTTTCATATATTTTCAGAAATTTCTTAATTATTGAAATTCCAATGAAAATTCTGTAACTCTTAACCATCAAGTAACTTAAGACCTCAATCACATTGAATTATTATATGAAATATTTTACATGAATATTGTCATCTTTTTATATGTATTTTTATGTATAATTGCCAAAAACACCTTAAATGGTTAAGCATAACCACAAGTGTCAATGAATTATCTCCCCTTACTTGAACTCTCAGTTTGTAAACAGAGAGTTATCATAGATAATATGCAATGTCACTTTGCACATTTTACTGGTATTTGTGGAGGACGATATCCAAATTATGATGACAACACACTTGCAATACCTATTTTACAGTTCATTTAAACACACAGGTCTATATTTCAGTGGACTGCAGTGTCTATAATGATGTTATAAAGTGAACCTATTTCCAAGGGCAAAAGGGGTCTTGAATTTCGCAATAACCATGAAAGTTTACTTATTTTACATTTTTACCAGAGGAATATCAAACTTTTGAAATATTTTTAGTTGCAGAAATAGTACAGTTTAACTTGTAATGATCTCTTTGCCTCGATGATTTTTAACCAGTAGACTTAATGATGGTATATTGATGCATATATAAATTGTGTGGAAATCTACTACATGTTTATCTGCATGTACATTTTCCCGCCAAATTTTCGATGGATAAATGTTATACAATAAATGCACAGACCTATAATTTTTTTCTCTCTTTGAATTTCTTTATTAATCCTTTACATGCTGGGATTTCTAATAGACAATATATTTGTAATGTTCGGAAAGGTGGTCTTTCAACAAACTGTCGGCATTCCTATGGTAACCAATTGTGCTCCTTTATTGGCCGACCTGTTCCTTTATTCATACGAAGCAGACTTCATTCAGAAACTGCTGAATCAAAAGAAGAAAAAGTTAGCGGTGTCCTTTAATTTGACATTTAGATATATCGACGACGTTTTGTCAATTAATAATGACAATTTTCATACATATGTCAATGCCATATATCCCAGCGAACTAGAAATTAAAGATACAACAGAATCAAGCATACACGCTTCATACTTAGACATTTTACTTAATATAAACACAGACGGGAAATTAGCAACTAAGCTATACGATAAACGCAACGATTTCGGCTTTCCCATCGTAAATTTTCCACATTTAAGTATTAATATCCCTCAGTCACCCGCATATGGAGTTTATATTTCACAAATGATCCGATATGCCAGGGCGTGCACAACATATGAAGATTTCATATACAGAGGTAAACTACTCACTGACAAATTATTGACACAGGGATATCGAAAACCGCGTTTAATGTCAACGTTCCGCAAGTTTTACGGTCGGTATAATGGTCTTGTTTGCGACTACTCTATTTCACTAAGTGAAATGTTGAGTTGCCTTTTCGTTGGCGGTTGTTGAGACGTCTGTACCAATTGTGACGTGGATACACTCCTCACTTGTTTCATTGGACTTGACTGTGAACTCACGGCGGGTGTGACCGGTCGACAGGGGATGCTTACTCCTCCATGGCACATGATCCCGCCTCTTGGTTTCCAGAGGTCCGTGTTTGTCCATTTTTACCGGATTTGTATCTATGTCCTTGACATTCTATTGATTTATACTTTGGTATCTGAATTTTTTATATTAGTAATTTATATAAGTCTGTGTAATGAAAGGCTTGCTATTTCTAAACTGAGCAGTGAACATCTTATCGAGTAATAGCTCCTTCAAATGTGGTGTTTTTACATCCAGTTATATTATTATTTGCCAACATTGGATTTTATATATTTTGCAGATATATGACCATGGTTTTCGAAAAAATAAAAGCCATTGAAATATTTTCACCACTTTAAAAACTATATCAGATTAAAAATTGGTAAATTTCATCATTTTGGCAGGGTATGAGTGAATACAGGGGGGAAATTAATATATAGTTTTACAACATTATCTTACCAACAAAACTATAACATGATGTCCAACACTGATATTTTGTTAGCTAAAACTGCTGAAATTGCCTAATTCCCAAGTGCATTTAAATCATAAATGACTGTATATAGATGGCGCTCTATACAGAGATTCCTGTTGAATATTTTTTAAAAGATATTTGCACAGAAAGTAGTTGTCATAAAGGTATCTTGTGTGTCAAATCTCAGCTCAATATGATAACATTGCTTTTTGACCCTATTTTCCGGCAGACTGGCTTTAATTGTCGTCGATATCAAATATGTAAACAAATTAAACGAAATGTACTTAGTCTCGGAAAATGGGCGACTAAGGATATATGGAACATCACGTTTACAGTCGTCCTAGTTTGAAAACTAACTATCGTAAAGAAATATTGAATGTGTAATGCGATTAAAGACTAATTTACAAACATAAATTAGTTGTCAATTTTACAAAATATAAACAAAATAAACATTCTTTATCAAAATTATGTAAATTAAAATAAGATTAGTTTTAAGCTTAGGATGAATATATAGTCTAGTGAGTCTTTGTTGTTTGTGCCTACGATCAGAGAGAGAGAGAGAGAGAGAGAGAGAGAGAGAGAGAGAGAGAGAGAGAGAGAGAGAGAGAGAGAGAGAGAGAGAGAGAGAGAGAGAGAGAGAGAGAGTTTTACACTTTTACAGTGTGCATTTCCATCTTAAGAATATAGAAGAATAAGAGTTTAGCTAATTTTGGAGCTATCAGTTATCATCATCATCATCATCATCTTATTATTATTATTATTATTATTATTATTATTATTATTATCATTATTATTATTATTATTATTATAAATCATGTCATATCACAATAGTTTTAAGTCTTATCTGGGAAATCTGTTCCTTTTTTTTAATCAGCGTGGTATACGTCAGGTAATTAGGTAATTGAACAGTCATGCCCGAGTTCAGTGTTCTGACCTAGCAGGATTCTACATAACTAAAGGTTATTCCGAAGAAAGGCTGTGAAATAGAGTCTTTTTCGATTAAGATATAACAATTATTTATCAGCTAGCGGTGTCTTTTAATTTGACATTTAGATATATCGACGACGTTTTGTCAATTAATGATGACAGTTTTCGTACATATGCCAATGCGATATATCCCAGCAAGATAGAGATACAACAGTACCAAGCACACACGCGTCATACTTAGACATTTTACTTACTATAGACGGAGACGGAAAATTGGCAAATAAGCTATTAGGTAAACGTGGCGATTTTGGCTTTCCCACATTGAAGTAGCAATATCCCAGTCACCCGAATATGGAGTTTATATTTCACCAATGATCCGATATGTCAGGGCGTGTTCAACATATGAAGATTTCATATACAAATGTAAACTACTCACTGAGAAATTATTGTAGAAAATTTCGTTTGATGTCAACGTTCCACAAATTTTACGGTTATAATAGTCTTGTTTGCGATTACTTTGTTTCACTGGGTGAAATGTTGAGTTGCTTTTTCGTTAGCGGTTGTTGAGACGTTTGGACAAATTGTGACGAGGATTTGTTCCTCACGTATTTTATTTGGATTTGACCCTGGACTCATGGCGGATGTGACCGGCTCCTCCATGACACCTGATCTCACGTCTTGGTTTACAGAGGTCTGTGATGTCCATTTTAACCAGATTTGTATCTATATTCTGGACATCATAAAGATTATTACTTTGGTATCTGAGAGTTTTTGATGTGCAGTTTTACCAATTGTTTTAATCACATTTTAAGGAATATTTCATAAGTAGATTTGAAGTTATTTTGTTGATGATATGTGTGTATACATCTTATCTAACGTCCTACAACAATATAACGGAATCAGTTTACCAACACTTAATATGTATAAATTCAATTGAAATTCATTTCACGTATTACAATAATTTTCACTTAGACGCTGTTTCTTCGATCTTGTGTGTGGAAACCATGAAAATTAAATGAAACTGAAACATCTTCTTGTTCTGTATCTTGCAGTAGAATTATGCTAGACACGATTCTTTCATCCAGGTTTATTAGAACACTGCTTTGGTGATGTCATTATATATCATTTCACCGGTCGACAGGGGATGCTTACTCCTCGATGGCACCTGACCCCACCTTTTGGTTTCCTGAGTTCCGTGTTTGTCCATTTTTACCATCTTTACCCTGGACATCCTTAAGATTTATACTTCGGTATCTGAGATGTTTTATATTCACTCGGATTGCAACATGTCAATTTTAATCTTCTCCAAAGGTAAAATAGTTATCCTTTGAGACGGACTTGATAATACATTTGGGTTTATTTATCCTTTGAGACGGACTTGATAATACATTTGGGTTTATTCATCCTTTGAGACGGACTTGATAATACATTTGGGTTTATTTATCCTTTGAGACGGACTTGATAATACATTTGGGTTTATTTATCCTTTGAGACGGACTTGATAATACATTTGGGTTTATTTATCCTTTGAGACGGACTTGATAATACATTTGGGTTTATTTATCCTTTGAGACGGACTTGATAATACATTTGGGTTTATTTATCCTTTGAGACGGACTTGATAATACATTTGGGTTTATTTATCCCTTGAGACGGACTTGATAATACATTTGGGTTTATTTATAATTTTTTTGCCTTGTAAGACACCACTTATTTCGTTCATTTATATTATATTCAAGGTCAATTGATGAAGTCTTATTGTAAAACTATAACTTTAGTATTGCTAATAATAGTTTTATGTTTGACGATGTACGTAATTAAAAAGTGAAGAAGACCCGATAAACAGTATTGATTCCACTGATACTGAATTCTGTTACATTGGAATGTTTTAAATGATCTTAATTTCCCGGATAAATGTATGTATTGCCATCTTAACCATGTAGCTGTGAAAACACGGATTCTTTTAAAGAAAAATATCATTCTTATGTGATTCCAATATATCCGGGTTCGACTTTTTCTTTTTAATTTGTAAACTTTTGATTAAATAAAAAATCAGATTAACCTTCACCTGAATTGTATAATGAAAATAGCTTGAAATATAAAACCTCTCAGACACCAAAGTATAAATCTTTAGGATGTGCAGGACACAGATACAAATCTGGCAAAAATGGACAAACAAGGACCTCTGGAAACCAAGAGATGGGATCAGGTGCCATGGAGGAGTAAGCATCCCCTGTCGACCGGTCACATCCGCCGGGAATCCACAGTCACGACCAAATAAAATACTTGAGGAACGAATCCTCGCCACAATTGGTAAAGAAGTCTCAACAACTGCCAATGAAAAGGAATAGTTGTGTAAAGAGTAGAGAAGTCGCATGTTTTGATACTGTGAATTTGAGACAAATTGTGTGCCTTTAAATTTTCTAAAAGTTGTTTAGAATTTTGAAGTATCCACGTCTGATTTACACTGCTTCTGGGCCCAGGACCATAAAACTATTCTCAGACAAATCTTTAACTCAACTTCAAGATTTTAGACAAATCTTGAGAATTTTCTCAACTTGGGTAAAGTTGTGGACCATAAAGAAATTCTTAGACAGATTTCTGTTTCAAGTGATAAAATACTTAAGTACGGCATGTAGATGACTTAAGTAAATCTTAACAGCGAAAATGGCTGCCTCGGATAAATAAATGCAAATGCCCATGTGATTGTCGCCCTAGAGTATTTCGGGACATTGTTAATTCTTTGCCTTCCGGAAACACTTTTGAGCGAAATAGGTTTAGGAGACCAACATTTCTTTCTCTGTTAGCTTGTTTTGGACATACGACGTTTGTTAACATTGACAATAGTGACAGTGTAAATTTAGTCCAGTGTATGTTCTTAGTCATTCATTTTAATTAATGTTCTATGCTAATTTACTTGTGTCTTGGATATCGTGTATTATATACATTTTACATATTATATGTATAAATTACTTAATTCGGTCATGTATTGGCATCTTACAACACGTGTTTAATGTTTTTAAAAAGGTATATATCTATTCCCCTTTTTATGCCCCAAAACGTGGTGCCTTCTTGATTTTTAACATATTCCATACCTCTTTGGTTATCAAATAATTAATTAAAGATTATGGTAAGAATAATGTATAAACATCGAAGTTAAGTGAATCGGGACATACATTGGGACAAGATTAACACTGCCCTTGACAATCTTATCACAGTTGAGAAAATTCTAAAGTCCTTTTATGGTCCGCGAGTTTTCACGTTTAACTCAGATGAGTAAATTCTTAACTTTTGAGAATAAAATTTGTCTCAGAATTGGTCTCGGACCCTGGAATAAACAACTGTACAGTATTGCAGAAGTTTCTTCTTAACGGCTGTCAATATCTCAGTAAGGAGTAAAGATAAAGGTTTGGTAGAACATTTGCTAGAACCTGCTATGTACCTCTGCTATGGGGTTTTATGAAGTTTAGGTATCCAATATAAATATGGTAGCTTAAAATTAGTATCGGTTGTAGATACATCAAAAGAGCGTAATACGAACACGTGATTTTGAAGGATCTCGTCCTTTGAAAGTGATCTAAGTGTGTATGTAGGATAACCAGAATTCGTATTAAACCCTAGTTCTTCTAATAAAGAATTATAGTAATGTGTCTTACAAATAAAACTATATTATTTGAGTATATTGGTCATGTAATCTATCCAGCCCAGTTACTTATTCTGGATCACTAAATACAGAGGGATAACGTGTTTTCATAGTTCCTTTAAGTTTTCGAATACGAGATTTTATCAACCATCGTATAGCTTTTAACCATTCAGAAAAAGTGTCTGGTTCCACGTTTTCATGTTTGGCCCATCGTCTGGCATAATCTTCGACGGAATTCATATCTTAATTAAAATTCTGACACCAATTAAAGGAACAGGCTTCGCGGTATTTAGGACCTCTTAAAATAAGATTTTTGAGGTTTTCATTTTCAACAATAGAAACGTCGCCGATGATGACATGCCCGATAGGATTATATTTGAATGGAGATGATGCACATGAACATGTGACGGTGTTGTGTAGAAGATGGTTGATGTCCATGCACTGCAAAACCCGTTAGTAATTGAAAAGCTTGGGTGTCTTGTGAAATGTAAGGCATGGTCGTAAGGTTAAAATATGGCGGAACATAGGATTGAACTTTTTCGTGATTTAGAGCATTGCCGATGTTTAAAGCGTCTATACTTTTATTTGTAAATTTAAGTTTTATGAAAAGAATAGCTTGGATGCGATGCTAGGTATATAGCTATATTAAATGCAAGGCATGGTCTTCAGTTTTAAATATGGCGGAACACAGAACTGAACTTTTTTCGTGATTTAGAACGTTGCCAATATTTAAAGCGTCTATACCTGTTCAGAACAGTCATCGTTTGTAACGCGTGATAATCAATGTCCATTATAATGGAGTTGAGTGTGTATTTGAGAATTTCAACTTTCATATACATTTTTAACACTTGAAATAACACGAACAACGTATTTTTAAAATAGCAATGCAAATTTTGTATCCGTTGAATGTCAAATATCCATTTAAGTTTTGTAAACATTTAAATGTCAAATAACTATCTAAATTTTGTAAACATTTAAATGCCAAATAACTATGTAAATTTTGTTACACCTGAATGTCAAATAACTATGCCCATTTTGTCACGCTTGAATGTCAAATAACTATGTAAATTTAGTTACGCTTGAATGTCAAATAACTATGTAAATTTGGTTACGCTTGAATGTCAAATAACTATGTAAATTTGGTTACTCCTGAATGTCAAATAAATATGTAAATTTGGTTACTCCTGAATGTCAAATAACTATGCAAATTTGGTTACTTCTGAATGTCAAATAAATATGTAAATTTGGTTACGCATGAATGTCAAATAAATATGTAAATTTGGTTAAGTTTGCCAAATAACTATGTAAATTTTGTTACGCCTGAATGTCCAATTAATATGTAAATTTGGTTAAGTTTGCCAAATAACTATGTAAATTTTGTTACGCATGAATGTCAAATAAATATGTAAATTTGGTTAAGTTTGCCAAATAACTATGTAAATTTGGTTACGCATGAATGTCAAATAAATATGTAAATTTGGTTAAGTTTGCCAAATAACTATGTAAATTTGGTTACTTCTGAATGTCAAATAAATATGTAAATTTGGTTACTCCTGAATGTCAAATAAATATGTAAATTTGGTTAAGTTTGCCAAATAACTATGTAAATTTGAATGTCAAATAAATATGTAAATAAAGTTTGCCAAATAACTATGTAAATTTTGTTACGCCTGAATGTCCAATTAATATGTAAATTTGGTTAAGTTTGCCAAATAAATATGTAAATTTGGTTAAGTTTGCCAAATAACTATGTAAATTTGGTTACGCATGAATGTCAAATAAATATGTAAATTTGGTTAAGTTTGCCAAATAACTATGTAAATTTTGTTACTCCTGAATGTCAAATATCTATCTAAATTCTGCTCCACTTGTATGTCCAATATTCATGTAAATTTTGTAAACATTAAGATGTCAAACAACTATGTAATTTTTTTCACGCTTGAATGTCTAATAACAACTTGAACAATATATCTTTGTAACGCTTGGATTAGAATAGCAATGCCAAGTCTCTAACGGTTAAATTTAATGTAGAATACATATGAAAATATGGTAACGATATAATGTGAAATAACAATGTAATTTTGTTACGCTTTGAATTGAAATAGCAATGCAAAGTTTGTGTCGGACGATTGTAAAATAACCATGTAAAAGTAGCAACGCTTGGATGCCAAATCACCATGATTTTGTAGCGCTTAGAACAAAATGATCATGTCAAATTTGTAGCGCTGGAATGTCAAAGAACCATGTAATGTAAAAGTATTTTAGACACAGAAACTAGTTTACTTACACAAATGAAATTGATTCACCAGGAACTTAACTAACGATATTAGCCACATATTATTACAATTTCTGCGGAATATCTTGTTAAAAGAGAGTAGTCGTTGGTGTTTTATCGTTTCTACACAATTTGTGTCTGATCGAAGGCTATAAATATTTACTTATCGTCCCGATATCAGTTCCATCTATTTCATATAAAATAATTGCAACAAATGTTCTGAGTGTTTATAGCGGCGGTATATCAGACAGACACATAATTATAACCATTACTTAAAGTTTCCGTTCTGGACTAAGATCTCTTCTCCTATATATTTGGCATTAGCTATTAATCACAACGAATTGCATTTGCCATTACAAGGTCAATACGTCTACCTGTTATTATCACGCTTATATTTTCTTATCTCTCAAGTATGGAGCATCAATATTACCTTTTGTTGCTAAGCAAACCCCACCAACATATAAATACGCAAACACTTTCATATGAACGCAAAAAGCCTAGCTTAGCCTGTTAATGATATACGTTAACAATATAAACTTTACTCGCTAATTGAGAACTCCAAGGTACCATTCAGTACAGGAAGCATTTGTAAACATAAGGTAGTAAGCCTACAATGTACGTATACATTTTACATTGTATATCGTTTTAAAACTTTTTACATAAGATTGGATACTGTATATGTCTACTGAATCAAATTGGAACATATTTACAAACCTTGATTCGTAACAGGTGCGAAGGACTTATTTTCGGTAACAAAGATAAAAAAGCTGTAGTAGTGCATAGAGTTACAATTTACTGGTGCATCCTTATTTTTGGAAAATAGGTCGTACTGTTTTCATTTTTAATAGAACCCGGATATGCCACCTTACATCGAGGGACCTATGAATAATGTTAAACCATTGTGAGGGCGTTTTATTACATTTCGAATGGATCGACACTAGTGTTATATAAAGGAAACACATCACAAATATTTACAAGATCGAAATTGAAGTTTAAATTCCTTTGTAGCAGGAAAAGCAGTGTTAAATTAGACTATGTTTCTTTTTGTTTGTTTGATTCCCGGTCAGAAGACTGGCAACATCCCACAATAATCAATTTAGATTCTGAATTTATGATAAACAAAACAAATCAAATTTTCTTTAAATCAATACAATATGTAAATGATGAAGAGTGTGACGATCTTAAACCATTAGTGAGGTCTGTGCGGAACAGAGTGCCGGTGTTAAATGTAAAATTGAAGAAGTACCATTCAATAATCAAAATTTGAAGTCATTATAACACTACGAATTAGATGTGCAAATGGTCTCAACATGAAGAACAATTATGAAACCTAAACGGGATAAGACCAGGTGTCCGGAAGGAGTCAGTGTCTTCTGCTGGCATGTCACACCCGTCGCAAATGTTCCATGGAAACCTTTCTAGTTCGATGGACGGGTCAAATTCGGTAAAGAGATCAAGTTTGGTGATGAGTTCAAGTTCGATGAAAAGCATCATTGGTGAAACGGAGTCACTGTCGGTGGAAGCATCATTGGTGAAACGGAGTCACTGTCGGTGGAAGCATCATTGGTGAAACGGAGTCACTGTCGGTGGAAGCATCATTGGTGAAACGGAGTCACTGTCGGTGGAAGCATCATTGGTGAAACGGAGTCACTGTCGGTGGAAGCATCATTGGTGAAACGGAGTCACTGTCGGTGGAAGCATCATTGGTGAAACGGAGTCACTGTCGGTGGAAGCATCATTGGTGAAACGGAGTCACTGTCGGTGGAAGCATCATTGGTGAAACGGAGTCACTGTCGGTGGCCCTGATCCATAATACTATCTAATATCTTTGCGAGGGGGACTTCATAATGTTTAACAAGATCCCCGTATCGACCATAAAACTTCTTAAACGACGACTCCAAGCGTTCAATAACGTAACCATGTGTAAGTAGTTTATTGTCTAGTCGGAACTAAAACATTCATAAGAAGAGCATGCCCTGGCATAGCGTATAAGTTGTGAAATAAAAACGCCATAGGCAGGAGAAGATGGAATATTACTACTTAAAAACGGGAAGTTTATGATATGGAAATTGAAATCGCCTCGTTTGTCATAGAGGTATGTGTGAAGTTGACCGTCTTTTCCAATCGACAGGAGCAAATCTAGGTAAGAAGCAGAAGTGTTGCTCTCTGTCGTCTTATTGATCTCTAGCTCAACAGGATACATCTGGCCGAGGTAATTCTGAAATACCGAATTATTTATGGACAGAACATCGTCGATATACCTGTAAGTAAAATTGAACCGAGATGCTAACTGTTTGTTTCTTTTGAAGAGCAGAGACTGTATAAATTTCGCTTCATATGAATACAAAAATATGTCAGCCATGAGGGAATGTTGTGTAAAGGGTCGAAAAATCAAAAGACTTGATGCTTGTAATATGTTTGAAATTTTGAGATTTTAAATGTTCCAAGAATTCCTTTGAATTCTTTAGGATCCACATCTGATTGACTCCGCTTCTTGAGTAGGCCTTTATACAGTACTTCTGAAGACCTTGGTTAATATTTGTTAGAAGTTTGGTAAGCAAAATAGTGGAACACTTAGATGACCCCGCAATGAAGTGGTGTTTATAGGGATTTTTGTGCATCTTCGGAATCCAATAAATATATGGCAATTCAAGCTCCGTGTCACTTGTGGGTATTCCAAACGAAGCGAGAACGGATTTATGATTACCTAATATTTCAGAGGTAGAGAAATCGGTTAGAGAGTATGTATAATTTCCAGGAAGTGTGGTTAGTCCAAGTTCCTCTTGTAGGATGCTGAAGTAGTATCGCCTGCAGACAAATGTGAAGTTGTTAGATGCTTTGTCAGCAGGAACGATGATCAAATTTTCATGGAGACGGGAAAGTTCTCTGACATCAGGGTCACAAAAAATGAATTGTGTTTTGTGTTGACACAATGTTTAAGTCGTCGAATTCTTCGTTTAAGAACATTACTGATTAACTTAGAGTATCAGGTTCAACATCTTCTTTCTTAGCCCAGCGTATGGCGTACTCTTCACATGCGTTCATAATAATTCCAAAGTTTTGGCGCCATATAAACGATACAGGTTCCCTATATTTTGGACCTTTGCATAAAAGATCTCTCCGTTTTCTGTTGCGAACACTGTTGAGATCACCTGTCACAACATGGCCACATGGAGAGTACCTTAATTCAAATGTAGAATAGGTACAAGGTGGAATGTTCTGGGTAATTGAGTTGCTGCAGATTTGCCTTGTAATTAAAGATCTTAGAGGCAACTGAACGTGTATAGCTAAAGAAATACATGGAGAATCTTTGTATTGGAAGTATGGAGGGATCTTTGGACGGATTTTTGGTTCAAAATATTGCTTATATTCAAAACGTCAATGCCTTTATTAGCAAATTTGACCCTGAGGAACGGGCGATTACTCGTTTCTTTATGTTCATTAGTCCTGACAGCTTTGAATAATCTGTTGTATGAAATGTCCAAAATGATACCATGAAGTCGATACTCTAAAAAAAACCAGAATCGGTAAAACATACTGTCATCGCAGATTTGTACAAGTCATATAATTTTTTCAACGGGAGTAAGTATAGTTTTTTACGAATATAATGCAGACCTAATTGACGAATGGTAGAAGACCATCGAATGAGACATTATGAATCCCATAGACTTCCTCCGCACAGTTCCCTACCTGAAAAAAAACGGAACCGGGTTTCACTTTCCCCATCGGGAAACCGCCCAGCACAGATTTCCCCTGAGAACCCCCTGGATAGAATTTTCCCTATTATTTCCGTATTTCAAAATAGAAAATAGAATTGCATTTAAAACATGACTGACATGATGCAGTCTAGATTTGAAAACATATGATATTTTCCAATGTTTCAAGAAGTAACATCTTTTAAGTATTGTTTTTAGGTATACACGCTGCATCAACAAATTTTAAGCTGTTTATTAATAATATATAATAATTTTGTAATAGGTTGACAAAATATGAATACTGTTATCAGAAAAAAAAGATGTGCTTTTTCTTCTATATATAAATAAAGCACAAATATCACTACAACATTATCATTTGCTATGGACCTTGGAATAGAAATGATACTATCTGCATACATCAATCCTATATAAAGCACAATTACAGAAATAACAAAGTACCTATAAACTCAGTGAGTTTATAGGTATTTTATTATTTCTGGTGTGTGTGTGTGTGAGAGAGAGAGAGAGAGAGAGAGAGAGAGAGAGAGAGAGAGAGAGAGAGAGAGAGAGAGAGAGAGAGAGAGAGAGAGAGAGAGAGAGAGAGAGAGAGAGAGAGAGATTACTCGGTAATGTTACAAATATTTGATATCGTATCCAGAATATTTTACTTGATGGAAATCAAAAAAGTATGATAAGATTTTGATTTTTGAGGTTTCATATGAAAATGGTCATGTAATAATAATAATAATAATAATAATAATAATAATAATAATAACAAAAATAATAATAATAATAATAATAATAATAATAATAATAATAATAATAATAATAATAATAATGTAATTATATAATTATATATACATATTACACAAACACCCAGAACCGAAAACTATAAAGCGAAGATAAAAATATCTGAACGATGTGCGGGGTTAAAAATGGTATATAATCTCCATTGTCAAAAATTAGGTGACAAAACTAATTGAATGCCTCTTCCACACCCAATTGTTTGATTCATAGCGGATAGATGTTAATCCCACTACGCTCAAATTACCAGCAGTTTGTCACATTGCCTTTCGTGTTTTGACTTTGTTTGTAGATAAATTTATTATGCACTTAGATCTAGTTCACATTACCGTGGTAGTTTGAGCTTAGTTTTTTTCGTTATCCTTTTGTTGGATTTCCATTTTCATTTACGTATTGTAGTATCACGCTGTACTTGTAATATGTAGCATTTCTTTCACTTTTGTTTGGGTGGGTGTTTGCGTGATAGTGTGTATGTGTACGCTCTTTCATGTTATTTCAATTGTTTTGTCCTGATGAAGGGACAGGTCGTCCCGAAAATTTGACTTTTATTTTGTCCGTGACGTTAGGCATTTTAGTGATTTATATATTCTCTTCTTGACTTGTATCTATTGCTTAGATCCGACACCCTAGGATATATAATAATAATTATTATATTTTTCTTTTATGTATTGTTGAAGCAAATTGAACTTTATTTGGAAATATTTACTTATTCTGAACTTAATGTATTAATTAATACATTAATCTAATTAGATAAGTCCAGAAAGACTTCAGCTTGTACATAATGAATTTTGATACCAGATTTTGCGATTTTAATATTATTTCTAAAATAACTGTTGACTCAAGGCGGGTGTGTCCGGTCAACAGGGGATGCTTACTCCTCCATAGCACCTGATCCCACCTCTTGGTTTCCAGAGATCCATGTTTGTCCATTTTTGCCGGATTTGTATCTGTGTCCAGCACATCCTAAAGATTTATACTTTGGTATCTGAGATGTTTAATATTTAGCCAAAATCAAAGTTGATCTATTAGTATTTGATCCATATGGATTGAAATATTTCTAATAATAGAACCGCAAACGGATAGATAGGTAAAATGTGATAAGGGGGAAAGCATACTGTCTTGAGGGAAATTCTATACTGGGGCGTTTTTTCATAGGGGAAAGTCCGGCAAGTTTGAATCTTCCTCGAAGGGAATTCTATGCATAATTTTCCCGTGAAAAAAGTCTAACCCTGTCCATTATTCTGAGGGGACATATGCGGGAATGTATATGTTACAACACTGGAATCTTAACTGGCTTTGCGAGAGTTTGCCAGTTCACTTGTCCGCGATTCTCTTCCGGCGTACATTGTAATCGGGTTCTTGTCTTCCACAATTAAATAACTGGCCACCATCATAGAACTGATACATGACTACGTGTTGGATTAACACCTTTTAAACAAACAAATTGTTTGACACACCTTCCTCCGGTTGTTTTGTTGTTCTTTTCCTGTTTTGTTCAGTCAGTATGCACTCCTTTCATTTTTCATTAATATATGCGTCACATTTCTGCTGTTGTTAAAGCTGAACTAAGACGATAAAAAGCTTTTAACTTTGAATAAAAAAAATGTGTTTAAAAAAAGTTTTGAAACATTCCCACTTCATTTCGTCACACATTAGACACATTTGTAATTGTTTCACTGGGAAACAAGTCCCACAACAGATTTAAAAGGCGGATTAGTTATATTGGTCATAGTTGTATAGCTGTACTCGCGACGCGGAACGTGCGAAGTTCCAATAAAAAACTCACGTCGGACACTTACTTGTATTTCTCAACAAAAATAAACAAATGTGCCTCGAATGAAGTTTCCTGCAAACAACAACAAACATAGAGTATTTAGTTTATCCATAATAAATCCAGAAGTTGAATTTTGCCGTTAATCGAAATATCTAAGTTTTTCAGGAACAGCAAAATAGTTAAGACGAGTTCATCTTAGTACATAAATGTCCCCGAATAATATATAGTTGTTTTATCCAGTGTCATCATCTCGGCTAGACAGAAATTTTGACAGTCAAGTACTTAGATTTCTTTCTAATATTGAGTCGATCAATGGATACATTTATATTTGATATGCCAAAATCCTAATATCAGTTAAACATAGTTTTTCTCAGTTCAATCTAGCTTTATCCCAGTTAAAATGAGGTTTTCTCCAGTTAATGTTAGACTTAACTCATTAATGCGACTTTGGCGTCACAAAATGATTTGATTGTAGAATAACTATGATTACCTAAGAAAAACTAGGTTTAACGAGATATCCGTTATATTAGTCGTTTAAAAGGTACAATATGAAAAATCTCAGATACCAAAGTATAAACCAATAGAATGTCCTGGACACAGATACAAATCTGGTAACAATGTCAATCTCAAATGTCATCAGCTAGCGAGAACGAGTTAAATTTTCTCACAAAAAAACATAATTGTTGTATCCCATCACACAGAGTATAATAGGTAAAGTATAATGGGTAAAGTATAATGGGTAAAGTATAATAAGGTCGATGATTTATATTAAAATGACGACATAGAAAAGATTGTTGATGAAATAAAATTGAAACTGATTAGTTATAAGCGATGACATTAGTTAAGGCGAGATGAGAACATGTATCGTATGAGCTGTACCAAAATAAAGGGTTAGGGACTAACTGAAGATTAACATATTGACAATGTGCGGGGTTTAAAAATAGTATATAATTTTTTATTGTCATCAGTTAAGTGACAAAGCAAATTCAATGACTCTTCCACGCCCACACAGTGGATAGATGTTAATCCCACAAACATTAGAATATTTAATCAAGTTAAATATTCTAATGTTATATACATATAGACACACACACACACACACACACACACACACACACACACATATATATACATATATATATATATATATATATATATATACATATATATATATATACACACACACACACACTCACACACACACACACACACACACACACACACACACACACATATATATATATATATATATATATATATATATATATATATATATATATATATATATATATTAAAACCTGTCATAACGGACACCTTGGATCCGTGGACACTCTGTGATAACGGACAATTTGTCTAAGTGCCGATTTACATATAATATTAAGACTATTAACGTATGTTTTAAATAAACGGAAACCTCTGTTGCCCGAACAACGGACAAATTTATTAGTACAAAAATGCATAATCTCTGTATTTTTAACCTTGAATTAGCGAACAGTCTTCCTATGATCGACTTTCATTGCCAAAGGTGATTTTTCACTAAGCTGACTTCTATCTTGAAAAACACTGCTGCAATATTTTGTTTTGTGTTTGTGCTTGATATTTTTACCCTTGCATTGCATCGTAACAGTTGATAACAAGAACAATTTTGCTGGTTTTTCTAGAAGTGAATGGTTATCCTTCAACGGATACCCCTCTATAACGGAAATTTGATAAGTCAATACAATGTCCAGGACATATATATAAATATATATAGAAAACATTATTGATTTCTATCAAGTTAAATATTTTGTTTATCTCCAGGTGGTATCATATGAGACACCATACACCCAATTATTTGTTCTGCATACGATATCAAACATTTGACATTAACAATGACAATTTTCATATATATGTTAATGCGATATATCCCAGCAAACTAGAAATTAAAGACACAACAGAATCAAGCACACACGCTTCATACTTAGACATTTTACTTAAAATAAACACGGCTTTCCCATCGTAAATTTTCCATATTTAAGTTGTAATATCCCACAATCACCGGCATATGGAGTTTATATTTCACAAAGGATCAGATATGTCAGGGCATAATGAACATTTTATAGGTAAACTACTCACTGACAAATTATTGACACAGGGATATCGGAAACTGCGTTTGATGTCAACCTTCCGGAAATTTTAGGATCGGCATAATAAGCTTGTTTGCGACTACCCTGTTTCACTAAGTGAAATGTTGACTTACCTGTTCGATGGCGGTTGTTGAGACGACTGTACCAATTGTGACGAGGATACACTCCTCACATATTTCATTGGACTTGACTGTGGACTCACGGCGGGTGTGACCGGTCGACAGGGGATGATTACTCCTCCATGGCACCTGATCCCATCCCTTGTTTTCCAGAGGTCCGTGTTTGTCCATTTTTACCGGAGTTATATCTATGTAATGGACATATTCTAAATCACATGTTCTAAATCACAAAAAAGTTCAGTCCTGTATTCGACCATATTTTAAACTGAAGACCACACCTTTCACTTCATATAGCTATACACCTAGCATCGCATCCAAGCTATTCAATTATAAACAGGTTTTGCAGTACCTAGACATCAACCATCTTCTACATAACACTGTCACATGTCCAAGTGCTTCATCTCCTTTCAAATACAATCCTATCGGGCATGTCATCACCGGCGACGTTGCTATTGTTGAAAATGAAAGCTTAAAAAATCTTATTTTAAGGTGCCCTAAATACCGAGAAGCCCGTTCCTTTAATTGGCGTCAGATTTCAGCTTAGTTATGGATTCTGTCGAAGATTATGCCATACGATGGGCCAAACATGAAGAAGTAGAACCAGACACTTTGTCTGAATGGCTGAAAGCCATACGATGGTGGATAAAATCTCGATTTCGAAAACTTAAAGGGACTATGAAAACATGTTATCCCTGTGTACTTAGTGATCCAGAAGTAGTAACTGAACTGGATAGATTACATGACCAATGTGTACTGGTACCAGCAGAAAAAGCCTCAAGTAATATAGTTTTTATTTGTAAGGCACATTACTATAATTGTTTATTAGAAGAACTTGGGTTTAATACGAATTCTGGAAATCTTACATACACACGTAGCTCACTTTCAAAGGACGAGATCCTTCAAAATCACGTGTCCGTATTACGCTCATTTGATATACCTACAACGGATACCGATTTCGAGCTACCACATTTATATTGGATACCTAAACTTCATAAAACCCCATATAAGCAAAGATACATAGCAGGATCCAGCAAATGTTCTACCAAACCTTTATCTTTACTCCTTACCAAGATATTGACAGCCGTTATGGAGAAACTTCAACAATACTGTACAGTTGTTTATTCCAGAAGCGGTGTAAATCAGATTTATAATTCTAAACAGCTTTTAGAATATTTGAAGGCACACAATTTGTCTCGAATTCACAGAATCAAAACTTATGACTTTTGTACTCTTTACACAACTATTCCACATACAAAATTAAAAGAAAGACTTTTTAGCATCATAGACAACTGTTTTTTCACTAAAGGTGGTACCCGAAAATTTAAATATCCAGTGATCAGCTATCAGGATACTTATTTCGTCAAACACCACTCTGATTCTACACATAAATACACTGAAGTTGATATAAAAAACATGCTGGAATTTCTAATAGACATTATATTTGTAATGTTCGGAAAGGGATATCGAAAACCGCGTTTAATGGCAACGTTCCGGAAATTTTACGGTCGGTATAATAGTCTTGTTTGCGACTAATCTGTTTCACTAAGTGAAATGTTGAGTTGCCTTTTCGTTGGCGGTTGTTGAGACGTCTGTACCAATTCTGACGAGGATACACTCCTCACGTATTTCATTAGACTTGACTGTGGACTCACGGCGGGTGTGACCGGTTGACAGGGGATGCTTACTCCTCCATGGACCTGATCCCACCTTTTGGTTTCCAGAGGTCCGTGTTTGTCCATTTTTACCGGATTTGTATCTATGTCATGGACATTCTATTGATTTATACTTTGGTATCTGAAATTTTTTATATATAGGTCCAGTCAGATTAAATTCAGTACATTCATTTTATGTGTGATTTTGGTCGAAACATTTCAACATGTACTCGATAAGAAATAGCCGATACTTCTGTTTCAGGTTGAAAATTATGCCCTGATCGTGAGATCTTGACACTGTCGTTATATAAATTACAATGAATAACTATAGTCGTACGTGAGTTGTTTTCGCTTGCAAATAAACAAAAATGTATTCTTGCATGTTAATATGTCTTACCATCGACTTCCTTGAAAGTGTTGAAAACTCCGCCGGGGACCTCATCAGCATATCGCACAATGCGATATTTCGTACACAGCGACTTCGTAAATACAGGTAAGTTTTGTATACAATTATATAGGGGCTCAGTAGTGGATTCGTCAAGACATCGTAAAATCCGATGTATAGTTAAATGTGACTTCGTAGAATGTGTATATACATATATATGTATGCCATCAAGATATAACGCGTTTTAACTCACTCCGGTTGTGCTGTGAGCACGCATGCATGTGTGTCCTATGTGTGTAATTTTAAATATTTTGTTTTGAGGAAAGGACAGGTCGTCCCGAAAATTTGACCACAATTTCGTTAGTCAGTGTCACATCCGTTGCGAGTCCATATTCAAATTGAAATGTAATAATCGAATGCAAAATACTTGTCACATCGGTAAAGACGATTCAGTATTCACTAAGTAACAATTTCATTCAGCAAAATAATGTAATTATGGATAAGACTATACTACTGACCAAATCACCTCAAACATTCAACTCGATTCCGGATATCTCTGTCTATGAATGTTTGATTTAAATGTTTATATAAGTACAAGAACACGGTTAATAATGTCGAGATTTTACTATACAACGTTCCACTGCTGTGAAATTTTCAAATGCAGATTTCGATTTCAAATCTTCGTTTTTGAATAAGATAAAAGGAATTTTATTACTATGCTGACGTTTTTCAATCAATACTGTAGAATATCTGTATTGTCGAGTTTTGGCCATATAACCTTTGTTCTTTTTGTTAAATGTATATAAACACAGAAAAACCACAAATATTTAAGAAAATGGAAGCAACATAAATGAATTTTAATAAATACAAATGAATGTTTTATAGACAAATGAAAAGTAAACTGTTATCAGTTTCCACATAATACTGTCTATTTCAGTTTCATGTTCACCTTTTGAGCGTCACTGTGTATATCAAGCAAGCAGTAATTCCAAGTTAAGATAGTAATTCACCCGTTTTTTACGGCATTGATGCACATAAAATACAAATATGTAGTGTATGAATGTGTGCATGACAGGTTAATGAATGCTCTCTCTCTCTCCTTAAAAATACTACATCATTTACCAATTTTTTGCAAACTTTATTGCTCACAAAATTGCGCATGCGTAATAAAAGCATGCAGACAGACATGATAATGTGATAGTTTTGTCTTCTAACTAGAACTTCAAACTTTCGGTAAACACTATGATTTCTCTGGGTTCCAGAACAATTCTGTTAATTGATTTCTAATAAGAAATTTGTTAGTAACAATATTCTTAGTTGGGGGACTTCTCTATCATATGATGATATCAGTAATTATCGAAGTAATATTTTCCGACGACGTGTTTTTTTTTTTTTTTTTTTTTTGGTTTTTTTTTTTTGGCAGTTGTATTTAATGGATACTAGACAAAAGACATTAATGTGTTGGCCAGACTATATAAATAAAAGCAAAATGTACTCTTTAGGTACAAATGGAATAACATTCAATATGAAATATCATAATTACCCATCGTAACAGAGCTGGGTGTTGATTAAGTGTGTAAGAAACGTTTATTTGTCATGAATGTACTTTTATATACATTTACGGCGGATATACAGCCATGCCACTTACATAACAACTAAATTCCGTTGTTCGTTTTTATTTTGCATTTCATAAATCATGTCATAATTTTGATGGTTCAAGTGTATTTGAATGAACCTTTTGACACAGTACAAAACCAATATAAAGCATATCTGGAGAACAACGATACACCGATTAACACTCGCAATTAAATTGTCAGCTGAATGGAAACGCTTATTTTCTGGAAAGAGAATAGGAAATCGATTCTTAAGTGAAAATGACTTTTTAATTTATCAATAATATCATAAAAGGTTTGGGTAAGATTGATGTATCTTTTGAAAGCCGGTAAGTCAGAAACCATTTAAGATTAATATCGGGCCCATCTAGTACAATTATACTTTAAAAGTGTTATTGAAGTTAGTGCATAGCAATACATTAGACAACAATTTCAGTATACAATAATATTTAACAGGTAGAAACTGACATGAAACATTGTAAAGCGGTATCTCATTAGATCCTAAAATCATGACATCGTGTCAGCAGACGTCTGTTCCTACGATTATTAGTGGTGATATTAATAAAATGTTGGGTTTTCCTTCCGCCATTAGTTTTTCGTTTATATTTCAACATGTTTCAATATTACAGAGAAAACAAATTAACTTGCAAAATATACCGAGAAAATCTCATCCGCACCCGGGCTGAATTTCTTAAACATCTTACTTCATGCTAGCCGGTGGGGGTTTTCCGGATATACTGCTACCGACCTATCTTCGCCACCATTAAAAATACTGGCCACTACCATATAACCCCCAAAATGTTGTATGTGGAATTAAATACTATTTAAAACAAAAGATAAAATATACCTGATCTGATTCCCACTTCTAATGTCAAACGTTTGGCAAACGGACAGTAAATACATATGTCACTAAGTCTAGAGAATCCCAAACAGGAAATGGGACATTTTTATCCTGTGGCAAATTCCAAAGACAGTGTCATCTGTCCTTATCAAAATAATTTTTATCTTTGATATTAAAATATATATATTTTTTAATAAAATCTTGCAAAATAAATTCAAAAGCGAATGAATAGTTTCAATATTACTTTGTTTTAACCCCTTGACTTTTTAGATTTTGCAATGCTTTTCAATGGTTTACATATGTATTTTGATTTCTAGATTTTGTTCAAATCTAGAATGCTTTTGAATGGTTTACACACGCGCGCGCATATATATTTTTATAGATAGATAGATAGATAGATATCCCTTGATTTTTATTTAGATTAGTAAAGCTTTTACATGGTTTACATATAAACATTTTTTTATTTTGATTCCTTGGGTTGTTATGAGTTTTTATGACTTTATATGGTATACATTTTGATTACATGGTTTACATATATACATTTAGTTTGATTCCCTGTTTTTATTTTTTTTATTTTGTTTTGTAGATTTTTAATGCTTATTTTGATCGTGAAATTAAGGTACATTAATCACATATCATTTCCATAATTACACTTCAAATTGATACCTTTGAGAGATAAGATATTCGTGAAAGCGCTGGCAAGGAATTCATTTTGGATATAATTAATAGTTCTAGTTCTGCATTCAAACAAGCAATTTCATGGATTTCTAGAACGATTTCTCTTCAAAACGATCCCAATGAGAATACTTGAGAATGAACTACAACATATTGAGGTATTTAAACTGGTTTGATTTAAGTGCTGATTTCAACAGCAAATGTTTGAAATTCACTTCATATCACGGTGTCATAAAGTACATTTAGAAAGAGCAAAATAATACATGCCCGAAAGGAATATACCCACGCAGAAGGTATTTCACGAGGACATTATTCGTTGTGGAAGGCGTTCTATACAAGGCATGGAATATTAGGAAATTTTAACCGGGATTGTCTCGGCATGAAGCCATGCTAGAAGACAAGATAAAATAAAGATTTAGTGAAATCTCGTCAAGTCTAAATCGGATGATTCGAAATTCCGGTTATGCCAAAGTCGAAAGACCGGTATCGTTTTTTACTATATATTTATGCTACTTCTTTCATGTTTTCGATTATTTTCTTCTGCTAATGAGTAAATGATCCTCCAACTAACGTGCCCAACGTCAAAGATTTTGTAAAAAAGAGATATTATGAAATGATGAAGTGAACAGAAATACATCATCATAATTACATAATATACTTGAATGTTAAAATGACTGCAATCTTAGCCCAAGGTATATTTTGTGTCAATCGTCTTAACGATTTTTAAATCCTCCGATGATAGGTCAAACAATATATACTTAGTAGAATCCTAGTAAAAACAGCAGGCTACTGCAGATTAAAAAAAACGCAGCGGATCGTGACCCCAGGATCCCAGAAAAAAACACCCCTCCATTTGTCTCTAAAAGAGTAGCTCATCCTATCTAGTTTTGAGTTGAAAATAAAACATCTTGAAAAGCTGATATGTTGAATGACCCTGGAAACCGTTTAGTACTGAGGGATCTCCACTATTTTCGGGTAGTTCAAGGTTCTTGAAAAAACGGTGTCGGTAATGTCTTTGGGTGTCATCTACATTTGAATAATTGATAATTTCTGAGAGTAAGGAGAGTGGCATGACCGTAGGACCCCCTAAATTCCACCATTAAAAAGTCATGTTAAGAGAAATAAATATATATAATGTTAAACGGTGGGAGTCTCAACTATTTTTTACAAAAGGCATGATCATCTTAATACTAAATAATCATGAGCAGATTATTTTACAGAAAACAATTCCTTACCTGTATATCTCCCAGATATAAAATACAAATAACTAGTGCTGGTTATATCAAGTGACACGTATAAAGACACTAATCGTTGTATAAAAACGGTGGCTCAAATCAGTAAAACGATCATCTTTTTTCCTAATATTAAAACAAATGCAAAGTTCACTTGGTTTTTAGATTCGAGTAATTTCGTATTGATATTAATATTCGATAATCGGACCATCCGACAAGTACTCGATTTACTGGTTACTCGTTGACAACCATATAACACACACACACACACACACACACACACACACACGCACGCACGCACGCACGCACGCACGCACACACACACACACACACACACACACACACATTTTTTTTTTACAATTTCAAGTCAAAAATTGCAAATATAAATACCATTATGTTTATAACACTTTAATTGTAAAATGTCTCGTATGAAATCAGAATATCAACGAGTTCAAAACTCTTCAAGAGATTTTGCTGTACTCTGGGACTCTTTGATGTCATGTCATGCAACAAAATGTTAACTTTATTACATCCATAGTAATATAAATCAAACGCATCAAAATGCAAAGCAGAATAAAGGAAGAAATTAGGCGAATGCAGCTCACGACGTAACGGTTACCTGAGGGAAATCATATTTTACGGACAGACAGTTGCAATTTAACCTCAAATTCATTACCTATAAATCAGTTGTTGAATTTAATTTCACATCTATTGAAGCACTTCAGATGATATTTCTAGCGATCCAATGTCTATAGACTCCCCATAACGACTTATCATAGCTACATCCTGTATGTGTGCATTCTTTAGTCTTCTTATAATCACACACACACACACACACACACACACACACACACACACACACACACACACACACACACACACAAACACAGGTGTTTCTTGAAACTTAATTCGTATGCATTCCCTATCTATTTTATAAAGTCTTTTCATTACAACGCTGATGGCCATGTGCGTACGATTTAGTATTAATCAAATGACCAACACCCATTACATCCAAAGACGAGAAGAAAACTGATTTGGTAAAACAGAAATTTTAAAGAATGTTCCATGTCTTTTTATTAGCATATCCTGATGTTTTAAAATGAAATCTTGATAAAATAAAGACAATTTTCTACAAATATTCAATTTTTACAGCATCCGAAATAATGAATAGTTCATGATGTGGGAATCTAGTGATTTATTGTGATCTTATTAAAGATGAACATCTAAAATACAACAATATTAAACGGATAACTGTTGCACGTCTAGTATTTTAGAATCCTTCTCTTCCAATAATATTTGGACACCATCATCGCCAATAGAGACGAAACGAAAACGTTTGTTTACACTTTCGTCGTCTGTCATCTTGCATAGCCTTCCTTGACGTTAGACAGCGTTGATAATTGTCTATACAATGAACGCCAAGAGTGTCAAATTTCCGGTTTCCCATATGCCATTTTTTGGTACGACCTCAAAGTATTAAATTGTTAAATCACCATACGAAGCGATTTATGGGCTAATATAACAAACAAGTGAGAACAGAAAGTATGGACCGAGCAAATCAAAAACTAGATGATAAGAGAGTCATGTAATATTTATTTTAACAATATAAAAAATATTCAGATACCAACGTATAAACCAATAGAATGTCCAGGACATAGATACAAACCCGGTAAAAATGGACAAACACGGACCTCGGGAAACCAAGAGGTGGGATCATGTGCCTTGGAGGAGTAAGTGTCCCCTGTCGACCGGTTACACCCACCGTGAGTCCACAGCCAAGTCCAGTGAAACACGTGAGGAGTGTATCCTCGTCACAATTGGTACAGACGTCTCAACAACCGCCAACGAAAAGGCAACTCAACATTTCACTTAGTGAAACAGATTAGTCGCAAACAAAACCATTATACCGACCGTAAAATTTGCGGAACGTTGATATTAAACGCGGTTTTCGATATCCCTGTGTCAATAATTTGTCAGTGAGTAGTTTAACTCTGTATATGAAATTTTCATATGTTGTACACGCCCTGGCATATCGGATCATTTGTGAAATATGTACTCCATATGCGGGTGACTGTGGGATATTGTGGAAAATTTACGATGGGAAAGCCGAAATCGTCGCGTTTGTAGTTGCTAATTTTCCGTCTGTGTTTATATTAAGTAAAATGTCTAAGTATAAAGCGTGTGTGTTTGATTCTGTTGTATCTTTAATTTCTAGTTCGCTGGGATATATCGCATTGACATATGTATGAAAACTGTCATTATTAATTGACAAAACGTCGTCGATATATCTTAATGTCAAATTAAAGGACACCGCCAACTTTTTCTTCTTTTGATTCAGCAGTTTCTGAATGAAGTCTGCTTCGTATGAATAAAGGAACAGGCCGGCCAATAAAGGAGCACTATTGGTTCCCATAGGAATGCCGACAGTTTGTTGGAAGACCACGTCTCCGAACATTACAAATACATTGTCTATTTGAAATTCCAGCACGTTTTTCATATCAACTGTGTATTTATGTGTAGAATCAGAGTGGTGTTTGACGAAATAAGTATCCTGATAGCCAATCACTAGATATTTTAATTTTCGGATACCACCTTTAGTGAAAAAACAGTTGTCTATGATGCTGAAAAGTCTTTCTTTTAATTTTTTATGTGGAATAGTAGTGTAAAGAGTAGAGAAGTCATAAGTTTTGATACTGTGAATTCGAGAAAAATTGTGTGCCTTCAAATTTTCTAAAAGCTGTTTAGAATTTGTAAGTATCCACATCTGATTTACACCGCTTCTGGAATAAACAACTGTACAGTATTGTTGAAGTTTCTCCTGAACGGCTGTCAATATCTTGGTAAGGAGTAAAGATAAAGGTTTGGTAGAACAATTGCTGGATCCTGCTATGTATCTTTGATTATATGGGGTTTTATGAAGTTTAGATATCCAGCATAAATGTGATAGCTCGAAATCGGTATCCTTTGTAGGTATATCAAATGAGCGTAATACGGACACGTGATTTTGAAGGATCTCGTCCTTTGAAAGTGAGCTACGTGTGTATGTAAGATTTCCAGAATTCGTATTAAACCCAGTAGTCTCATACAAGACTATTATACCGACCGTAAAATTTGCGGACCGTTGACATCAAACGCGGTTTTCGATATCCCTGTGTCAATAATTTATCATTGAGTAGTTTACGTCTGTATATGAAATGTTTATATGTTGAACACGCCCTGGCATATCGGATTATTTGTGAAATATAAACTCCATATGCGGATGACTGAGGGATATTACTACTTAAATGTGGGAAAGCCGAAATCGTCGCGTTTATTGTATAGCTTAGTTGCCAATTTCCCGTCTGTGTCTATAGTTAGAAAAATGTTTAATATGAAGGGTATGTGCTTTACTCTGTTATATCTTTAATTTCTAGTTCGCTGGGATATATCGCATTGACATATGTATGAAAATTGTCATTATTAATTGACAAAACGTCGTCGATATATCTTAATGTCAAATTAAAGGACACCGCCAAAGTTTTCTTCTTTTGATTCAGCAGTTTCTGAATGGAGTCTGCTTCGTATGAATAAATGAACAGGCCGACCAATAAAGGAGCACTATTGGTTCCCATAGGAATGCCGACAGTTTGTTGAAAGACCACGTCTCCGAACATTACAAATACATTGTCTATTTGAAATTCCAGCACGTTTTTCATATCAACTGTGTATTTATGTGTAGAATCAGAGTGGTGTTTGACGAAATAAGTATCCTGATAGCCAATCACTAGATATTTTAATTTTCGGATACCACCTTTAGCTTTTTTCCTTTGATTCAGCAGTTTTTAAATGAAGTCTGCTTCGTATGAATAAAGGAACAGGTCGGCCAATAAATTCGGCACAATTGGTCCCGATAGGAATGCCGATGTTATCTGACCTATAAACTCACTAAGACCCGGCTGGGGGTTCGAACTCTTTACATACGACACCAACCGCCTTGCTCACATGATCGATGCAATAACAACTCGACCATCTACACATTGTATACTTCTGTTGTATGCATATATAACATTGGGAATCAAAGACCTTTCGGAAATCCTGAAGGTTAGATTAGGTGTCATATACTAATTATTAAAATTAATAAATTCCCGACGATTTCATTGGTTAATAATCCAGAAATAATTCGAATCATACATCAATGACGTGAACGGTAATTAAACCACGCCCCCAGACGGCACTACGTTTTCTTTTCATGTCGGCCATTTGAAATACACAAATATGTTTTACGTCATGCAAGATAAAAACAGGTCATCGTAGTGAAAGTTTTCATAAGTAACAGTCGCGAATGCACCACACAACAGAAAAATATATTAGTAACACAACCCAGTCTTCCGCTTCATCTGGTAATTTTGAATCAGCCCCATGTTCAAGTGCATTAGCATCAATTTTAAATTCAAGTACAGTCAGGTCTATTCCCTACTGTATCGCTACTGCAGTTAGGTCTACTTGGGCGATCCAAAACAATATTAATATTGTATAATATTGATATATTAACATTCCCATATTATTGGATACCATTAATACTCTCTCCATGGGATTTATTTCAAATTCCTCTTTCAATAACTGTAATTTTAACTAAAGCAGCCACACATCAACTTCTCTTCCTAGATTCGTCGTGATGATGACGTAAAAATGACGTAACAGTCTAGTGTTGTTCGCGGTTGTCATAACGACGCAATTAAAGCTTGATAGTTTAACTTGTTTGTTTATATTATTTGGGAAAATCAATAAATAAACACTGAATGTTTAAAAAAAATACCGACTTGTTATTGGAATTTAATTATAAGCATTGATTTTATATTTTTTCCGTGTCACCAGGAAATGACCTGAATGAAGACTGTGCACACTTTTGCGCAATTTGCTTTGCGAAGTACACAGTGCTCTTCATTCAGGTCACTTCCTAATGACAAGGAAAAATATAGAATCAATGCTTAATAAAGCATTTCCATTCGACCAATCACGTTCTCCGTAATACTGTAGTAAACAACAAATAGAACATTTGAGAGACGATTCAACAACTATCGAACAGGAAACACGGCTAACGATGTACTTATACCGACCATAAAATGTGCCAAATGTTGAATGTAACCCCATTTATCATACCGCTGTGGTGACAACTTATCTCTACGTGGTTTACTTCAGTATCAGAAATCGTATATTCTTGATGTTCTGACATATTGGATCACCTGGGAGATATAAACTCCATATTCAGTAGATAAATGGATATCACTACTTATATATGCATGTTGAAAGTCGAAATTTTCTTGTTTATTGTGATTTTTAATTTTTAGTTTCCTGTCAGTGTTTACGCATGCTTTGATGCTTCTTCAGTTTTCAGTTTTTCATTCGAACTCTTTATAATTATCTTTTTTTTTTATTTCACAAGAATATTCAAATTTTATTGTTAAAAAGTATATAACAGTCATTTGGGGGTTCTGTTTTGCCGATGTGAATGACATAACTGACGCGATGCTGAATTGATCTTAATCCTGAAATTACCATTGTTATCTAATTTTAACGATTCGTCATAGGAATCTCGCTGTGTTTTGCGAGTTTTTTAAAGGATAAAGGAAACGAAATTATGACATTCCATATTACCTTCGCACAAATAGATGAAATTGATGGCAATGTATTTGATTGATAGGTATATTTAACATTATATATATATATAATTTTGAATGCCACAGCAGAAAAAAAAGTTAACATTAAGAAAAAGGTTGCTTACTTTGGTTCCAGATTTCTTTATAAACAATCATCCTTTTTCAATTCGGTTCTTTTTGGTAACGCTGTGATATATATATGTGTCTAGTGTAATCATACGGTTTTCTGTGTACATTCTAACTTTCATTAATTTTTAGCAAAAAAATGTCTTATGAATTACATATTTTGTGTATTTGTTTGTGTAAATGGTACTTTATATTTTTGGAAGTAACCGGAAATATGACCTGCTGTCATTCTGATTCTACCGTAATTATATTCAGTAACATAGCTCGTTTGTCTAATTTGATGACTGCCATGGGTTTGAATATCGATTGATGATGCACTTAAAATTAATTAAAACGACACAATTATACGACAGAAGTAAAAAAAAAACCAGCGATATCACTAAAAATAAATGTATTTTACAAAACAGGAATACCAATGATGCGATGGTTTCTCCAGACAATTGCGTGACCTCGAAAATCAGTCAGATTATTCTTATACATTCCGGATTAATTTTTACATCAAAGACTTCAATAAAGATTATTATTATTAGTTTTAATGAATTATAAATATGAGATATAATACGACTAATTACATTGAATGTTTTACTGCTCTTGCTTTGGCATTTAAAGCTTCGTTTCAAATTTCAACAAAGACCAACCAATCACAATAAAAATTGTCAAGTCACATAAAACCACTAAACTTATTGTTCTATACATAGGTTTACAATTATAAATATTGTCATATACGAGCTATGCTATCTTTTTCAATTGTTACACTCATTGAAAGTATACTGTGAATTAGATATACTTATAAAATATTCTTATTAATTATCCCGATAAAAGATATTTAAAGACCATAACATGGCAATGTATCGGTTTCAAAATGATAACATTTAGTTCAAACAGTTTGAGTCGCAATAACAATGCGAAATATAAATAATCTTTTGGCATTTTGACAAACATCTAAAAACAAAAATTGATTATGAGATAATGTTGAGCTATTTATTTTTTATTCCCTTGCCTACCCCACTGTGTTACTATTAGATATACATAATTTAATCAACAATTTGCCATTTACTTTACATATCTAGTCAACATAAAGTATATATTTTTACTTTGGTTTTATTTTTATACTTACATGGGATAAATATATTGTTATACTAATCTTTTCAAATTGTTTGTATAAATGATATAGCCGCTTATATTTTAGTGAAAATGAGTTCGTTACAAACGGTAACGTGTTTTATATTATATTAGAAAACTACTACAAGTATATCTTTATATAAGTTTTCTTATAAACATAATTACCTGAGTAAAATTTGACATATTTGCCAAGTATTGATATATTGCCCAATCTGGGCATGATGTACCGGGTGTCATTATCATTATTATTAATAATATCACCATTATTCATTTATTTATTTATTTATTTACTATTATTATTTTTATTATTGATATTATTATTATTATTATTATTATTATTATTATTATTATTATTATTATTATAATGAGGTACAAATAAATTTGCCTTATTCGAAAGTCGAACTTTGTAATCGCATTTTATTTTATTAAAACTGTCATCGTAACTTTTAAACAAGTTTCGAGAAAAAAATTACAATGCTTTTGAAACACCCCCAATTTATTATTCCACAGGCAGTCACCTTTGTTAAATGTTATCAATAGAAATTGGCTCGAAATTTCGTATAAAAGGCGAGGCAGCAGAACGACCGTTATTTCACACCTGTTCTCCCAAAGCGACACAATGGACAGATGACATGTAATACAAACTTTACTCAAATCATAAACATTCCGCATTAATTTTTACATCAAAGACTTCAATAAAGATTATTATTATTAGTTTTAATGAATTATAAATATGAGATATAATACGACTAATTACATTGAATGTTTTACTGCTCTTGCTTTGGCGTTTAAAGCTTCGTTTCAAATTTCAACAAAGACCAACCAATCACAATAAAAATTGTCAAGTCACATAAAACCACTAAACTTATTGTTCTATACATAGGTTTACAATTATAAATATTGTCATATACGAGCTATGCTATCCTTTTTTAAATTGTTACATTTATAGAAAGTATACTGTGAATACTTTCTAAATATATTTTATACAGTTTTTAATTCACAATTTTAGTATCCGTAAAATAATATGCACTTTGAAAGTAAAAATAAATAAAATCCCACCAGTAATCTGCACCCTTATGCCAGACGAAGGGCCAAACATGAAGACGTAGAACCAGACATTTTGTCTGAATAGCTAAAAGCTGTACGGTGGCATTCCTATGGGTACCAATTGTGTCCCTATATTGGCCGACCTGTTCCTTTATTCATACGAAGCAGCCTTCATTCAGAAACGGCTGAATCAAAAGATGAAAACGTTAGCGGTGTCCTTTAATTTGACATTTAGATATATCGACGACGTTTTGTCACTTAATAATGACAATTTTCATACATCGCAGCGAACTAGAAATTAAAGATACAACAGAATCAAGCACACACACTTCATACTTAGAGATTTCAATTAATATAAACACAAACGGGATATTAGCAACTAAGCTATACGACAAACGCGACGATTTCGGCTTTCCCATCGTAAACTTTCCACATTTAAGTAGTAATATCCCTCAGTCACTCATATGGAGTTTATATTTCACAAATGATCCGATATGCCAGGGCGTGTACAACATATGAAGATTTCATATACAGAGGTAAACTACTCACTGACTAATTGTTGACACAGGGATATCGAAAACCGCGTTTAATGTCAACGTTCCGCAAATTTTACAGTCGGTATAATAGTTTTGTTTGCAACTACTTTGTTTCACTAAGTGAAATGTTGAGCTGCCAACGAAAAGTTGGCGGTTGTTGAGACGTCTGTACCAATTGTGACGAGGATACACTCCTCACGTATTTCATTGGACTTGGCTGTGGACTCACGACGGTTGTAACCGGTCGACAGGGGATGACACCTGATCCCACCTTTTGGATTCCAGATGTCCGTGTTTGTCCATTTTTACCGGATTTGTATCTATGCCCTGAACATTCTATTGATTTATACTTTTGTATCTGAGATTTTTTTATATTGATAAAATTTTGTATTCCAAAACTTAAACGAACTATGAAAAGATGTTATCCCTCTGTATTTAATGATCAAGAAGTAGTAACTGAACTGGATAGATTACATGACCAATATGTACTGGTCCCAGCAGACAAAGCCTCAAATAATATACTTATTATTTGCAAGGCACATTACTATAATTCTTTATTAGAAGACCTAGGGTTTAATACGAATTCCGGTTATCCTAAATACACACGTAGCTCACTTTCAAAGGACGAGATCATTCAAAATCACGTGTCCTTATTACGCTCTTTTGATGTACCTACAACCGATACTGATTTTGAGCTATCATATTTATATTGGATACCTAAACTTCATAAAACCCCATATAAGCAGAGGTTTATAGCATGATCCAGCAAATGTTGTACCAAACCTTTATCTTTACTCCTTGCCAAGATATTGACAGCCGTTAAGGATAAACTTCAGCAATACTGTGTAGTTTCTTATTCCAGAAGCGGTGTAAATCAGATGTGGATACTTAAAAATTCTAAACAACTTTTAGAAAATTTGAAGGCCCACATTTTATCTCAAATTCACAGTATCAAAGTATACGACTTCTCTGATCTTTACACAACTATTCCATATAAAAAATTAAAAGAAAGACTTTTTATCATTACGGACAACTGTTTTTTCACTAAAGGTGGAACCCGGAAATTTAAATATCTAGTGATTGGTATTTCGGTGCCAACTGATAATATTATACTAAAGTAATATTTGTCACTGATATTACTATTTCAATTCCAAAGTTTTCTAAAGCTAAGACAGTCAACTTTTTTAGGTGGTTACTCTTAGACGGATTTGTGCTATACCTTTAGATTTATTATTTGGCCTTGTATGAAACCCTCATTCTTAGAAAATACATAAATATCTTAAATTGGAGCTAAACTGATGAAGACTAATTGACAGAAACGATAGTCTTGAGAATTATAACTTTGGTATTATGTTTACAATATTAACCATGATACTTACATTGTCAAACACCAATCTGATTCTACACATATACGCTGAAGTTGGTATAAAAACATGCTAGAATATCTAATAAACAATATATTTGTAATGTTTGGAGACGGTGTCATTCAACAAACTGTCGGCATTCCTATGGGAACCAATTGTGTCCCTTCATTGGCCGGCCTGTTTCTTTATTCATACGAAGCAGACTCCATTCACAAACTGCTGAATCAAAAGAAGAAAACGCTAGCCGTGTCCTTTAATTTCACATTTAGATATATCGACGACGTTTGTCAATTAATAATGACAATTCTCATATGTATGTCAATGCGATATATCCCAAAAAACTAGAAATTAAAGATACAACAGAATCAAGCACACACACTTCATACTTTTACATTTTACTTACTATAGACACACGCGGGAAATTGGCAACTAATCTATACGACAAACGCGACAATTTCGGCTTTCCCATCGTAAAATTTCCACCTTTAAGTAGTAACATCCCACAATCACCCGCATATGGAGTATATATTTCACAAATAATTCGATATGCAGGTGCACAACATATGAACATTTCATATACAGATGTAAACTACTCACTAACAAAGTTTTGACACAGGGATATCGAAAGCCGCAAATTTTACGATCTCTTTAATATACTTGTTTGCGATTACTCTGTTTCACTAGGTCAAATATTGAGTTGCCTTTTCGTTTGCAGTTATGAGACGCCTGTACAAATTGTGACGAGGATTCGTTCCTCGCGTATTTTTATTTGGACGTGACTTTGGACTTACGGTGGAAGTGACCGGTCGACAGGGGATGCTTATTTCTCCATGGCACCTGATCCCACCTATTGGTTTCCAGAGGTCCGTGTTTGTCCATTTTTGCCGGATTTGTATCCGTGTCCTGGACATCCTAAAGATTTATACTTTGGTTCTGAGATGTTTGATATTCGTTATGTTGTTAACATAGCGTCATAAATTCAAGTGAACTCGGTAAAGTCGCGCGCACTTGACCAATGACAAGGTATCCCTTCTCATATTTTTACAAAGATGACAAAAATAGACGTTATAAGAGACATAGCTGTGAAACATTGCTATCAAAATTTTCGAAATGGATGCAAGTGATCCTGTAAAACGAGTCAAATATATTTCCGAGTTGACCTTGGTCTGGTTTTTCTTTGATTCTTTATTTCGAAATTGAGGACATTCATATCATAACAGGTGGTCCGAGCTCCCGTTTGTTTGCAATTTAACGATTTTCTCATGTGCAATTTCGAATTATGTTTGATATTCTCAAGTTTAAACTGATTAATTACATGCTTGTGAACTGTATATTAGCCGGCTAAATGTCCAGATAGAGTGAATGAAGTTTGTTGATATCAATATTTATTTTCGACATGTAGGTGAATTATACTCAAACTTCATTTCTTCACACGTTTGTTCTATGCGACTGTAACTAGACAATGACCACTATTTGTTCAAACTCGCCTTTTATCTCGGTTGTGGGGGCTTGTTTCTATTCAGAAAAATGCACAAATATGGCGAGAGATATCTAAATGTATAGCATGTTATGTGCAAATCTAGGCTTTGGAAATGAAATTGTTAAATTTGCTAAGGTTCTTTGAATGGTCTCCATAGTAATTAATTTTTTTACCAGGAAAATGTCGATACATCTATTGACATCAAGTTCAACTGGAATTCGAGAACACAGATTTAAGCTCCTCATAACAGTACATATATCAATTTACCTACAATAAGATTAATTCCATTAAATTTTTTACTGCTGTAACATGGGCGTTTTAAGCTTCGTTTGAATTTCAACAAAGACGAACCAATCACAATAAAAATTCGCAAGTCAATAAAGTTATCATTCTAGACTTATCTTCACAAATTATCAATATGTTATAAGAACAGGATATCCAACTGTTGAATTCGGAACGACACAAAATGCCGTCTATCAGATATAAGATACTGACTGTAACATGATGATGAATAGATTTCAACCTGATGATAGTTTAAAATAAAACATAATAATATAATGTTGAGCATTTTAATTCCTTTGACTATATAAAAAATCTCAGATACCAAAGTATAAATCAATAGATTGTCCAGGACATAGATACAAATCCGATAAAAATGGACAAACATGGACCTCTGGAAACCAAGAGGTGGGATCAGGTGCCATGGAGGACTGCGTTGACAATTTGTAATCGATATCTTGTCAACATAAACGTGTACTTTGTAATACTAATCTTCTCAAATTGCTTGTCATTTTCGTATGAACGATATTTCGATTCATATTTTTTATCTATGAGTTCTTTACAAACGGTAATGTGTTTGTTACGAACGGTAATGTGCTCCATGTCCTGTCAGAAAAATAACATAACGATATTTAATATAATAAATAGATAGATAGATAGATAGATAGATAGATAGATAGATAGATAGATTTATTGATTGATAGATAGATAGACGTTTTTAATTTGTCTTCTTTAGATCCCCATTTGAATTCTTTTATCTGAAATTTACATTCTAATAGGTAGCGACAATTGATTTGACAATATTCCATAACTTTCTATAGTAATTATGGTCCTAAGTTAATTTATCTTTATCAACATTGACACAGGGTGTCTGTCTGGTATTTGTTCTTTGGTGTAGATTAATCACATATCTGATAGATGATGTCGGCGGTTATATACGTGTCTTAGTTACAGAAATTGTCATACAACATACACAAGAAAAGTATACAGTGGAACTTCTCCTCGTTTAGGAGTCCATCTCGCATAGAAGTCTAACTTGTATAGAGGTCCACCTCGCATTGAAGTCAATCTTGCATGGTAGTCTACCTCGTTTATAAGTCCAACTCATTTAGGAGTCCACCTCGCATAGGAGTCAACGTCGCATAGGAGTCCAACGTCGGATAGGAGTCCAACTCGGAAAGGAATTGACCTTGTTTAGGAATCGACCTTGTTTAGGAGTCGACCTTGTTTAGAAGTCGACCTCGTTTAGGAGTCGACCTCGTTTAGGAGTCGACCTTGTTTAGGAGCCGACCTCGTTTAGGAGTCGACCTCGTTTAGGAGTCGAACTCGCATAGGAATCCACCTCGATTAGGAGTCCAGCTAGCATAAGAGTCATCCTCGCATAGAAGTCCATCTTGCATAGAAGCCCACTTCGCGTGTAAGGTCGTTGATATACAGCCTCTTAAAATGTATCGATAATAATAAAAAAATGTCCATCCCCTCACTTAAGAGATAACATATCTAATAAGACATCTTTGAGTCAGTCAACCAGGTAGCATCAATAATTAAGTTTGTCTCTGTATATTAATTATCAAGCATCACATGCAATTCTAACTTATACGATCAAAAAGTAATCGTGTGCAATTATTATGTTTCATTAAAATAAAAAAGGAATCACGATAAAACAGAGTCATTGCAGTTTGTAAACATTTGTCTTTATTTTAATACGATCATTACAAAAATTGACATTAACATATTTGGCTAAAGCCCGAGATCATATTATGCGTAGATGCTCAATTCAAAACTAATTTCAAACTGCAGAACAAGGTTCATACTCATTAAAACCTTTTTGAATGCAAAGTACGTACAATGTTGAGTTTCGTGTCATTAGACTTTTCGGGTCAAAGCAAAACAAAACCCAAAAAGAATGATAATCATCTATTGAACTAACCATTATATTTTATAATCGTTCGTCGACAGTGATACATTCTGTTGCAATGCTGTAGGAGTTACATACTGCGTTTGAAATTAACATTTCGAAAATTTTATGGTCGGTATAAATGTCTGTTTGCACACATTTTGTTTCACTAACTTATTCATTTACATCAAGGGTAGAAATTATTGAATGGTCTATCTCATTTATCCCTCATCTATTCAGATGTCATCATAATTTGAAATAGCACATGGTTTTCGAAAGCAGGTGTTTGACCAATGTTCATCAAAAATTTATTTTACTTTCAAATGGACCTATTGACGGATGATACTTAACTGTGATACTACATTGTCATGACGTCACAAAAACATTACACTAATTGAGTAAAATGTTTGGTTTACTTATAAGCTTTTAAAAGAATTTTGAAAATTAATTTTATTTTTTGTTATTCAGAGATTACAGTAAATTAGGGCAGGTCAATTACTCTGCTGCTAATAATTCACGGATTCTTAGGAACGTGATTACAGGATATAATTTAAGTTTGATATTGTGCTGCTTTTAACCATCTCAAATTTCAATAATAACTCTTTCAACCATACAGACCAATGTAGACTGGTCATAATCTATAGAAATGAGCATACCATTTGAAATTTAGGGGTGAAAAGGTTAAACTAAACATTTATTCTCAGATCTGTACACGGTGATGACCGATTTAATGATATATTATTTTCTTAGTTTCACGTGCAACACAAACATACGTCTACGTTTAATAACCTAATTAAGGTCATTTCCGAAATATTTTGTGTAATTAGCTGTCATTTAGAATCTCGAGAAAAAAGAAATATAGTAATTCATATTTACATAATCATCAATATGGTCATTTTGGATGTAGACCGAACCCGTCGTCAATAGAGAATAATGTCCTAAGACGGAATGACCGCAACCTTCCGATATTTCATTTTGCTCTGCCTTTTCTTGAACCATTTCCTTGTTTCGTAAAAAATATTAATAACCATATTAATTCTGTAGACTTCATACACGTTTGTTGGTAGAGATTCGGATTTCATATTGAAACATTTAAGTTAACACAAAGGTTTTTATTTTGATTTCAAAATCAATATGTATATCCACACTTCTTCTGTACATGTTCTCATATATGTTGTAGTCAATCTAAGGTCTAACAGTCAAACCTTGTTTTTCACCGGTTAAACTAGGATGCCCCCAATATTATAGGAATATAGAGAGATTCAAATATATATATATTTGAATCACTTGACCATCTACCCATTCACAATTTTTATATTTATTTGTGTGTGTTCGTGTGTGCGTAAATTGTTTATGTTGTTACTTTTGTTGTTATTGTTGTTTTGTTCGACTACTCTTGTCACTCACAAGGTAATCAAAACATATAGTTCATATTTGCTTAATAAATCTGTCCATCACGTCAATAACACATCTTTTAACTAAAAATGTATCACCAACCATTGGATCTAAAACTGAAACAAGAAGCACGAGAGAGACGCTGATAAATCAATTAAGAAGAAAGTATATTATTTACGGCTAAACAGTGAAATAAATATAATTACAAGACCAATAAAACGAATAAAATATATAGGATTTCACAATATTAGTATATATTATAATACATCAGATGACATACACTCTGTTTAAAAATGCTCACCTATCAATCATTTTGTGTTTTATTTTTATATTTTCTTTGTATACATTATTCCGACGGCATTACCACAATTAACATGTCTTTTATGCATCAAACTTGTCTGGAAAAGAGCATTTTGACAAACTTGTGTCATATATCTATAAATATGAGTATGTCATAAATCTAGATACAGAAATAGTTTATATTCTGTATAAACAATACAGTACGTTGAATTAAATCTATATCCACAATTGCCACACACACACACACACACACACACACACACACACACACACACACAAAACAATTTGTGTATACGTCGATCACTTTGACAACGCATGACGCAGCAACGCCAGATAGGAGTGATAGCTCTTTACACATGTTTGTTTTAACGTTTAAAACGTCTTTATATAAAAAAAAGATACCAACGTACAAATCAATAGAATGTCCAGGACATAGATACAAATCCGGTAAAAATTGACAAACACGGACCTCTGGAAACCAAGAGGTGGGATCAGGTGCCATGGAGGAGTTGGTCGACATCATCGGCCGTCCGCAAGTACACTACCAACGTTTCTTATAAAATCAACGGAACACAAACCCACGCTGAAGGTGAGAAGCTTTAGGGTTTAAACCGTAATCCTCTATCCGCTCGACCACGAGATTACTTAGAAATAGACAGATATCAAAGTACAGGGTCAATTTATACGAGCCAGCTTCGCTGATCGATTCCATGATACCATATGAATCGTTGTATCAGAGTGGCGCCATGGTGTACTGATAAATCTGTTAGCCTAGTGTATTTTACATCATAGCTGGTAAATATACAACACGTCGTTTCCGAGATCCCTTGACAGACCACTCCCTGTCATGTGAATTTCATTACCACGTGATAAAATTTAAGACATTTTGTACAAAATGGCGGATACCTACAAAAGTCCTCGTATCAGCTGATATCTCTGAGAAATGATAAAGTTTAAAGTAAAATTGAAGGAGTACAAATCAATAATAAAAACTCCATTATAACACGACGAATTAGATGTGCAAATGGTCTCAACATGAAAAACAATTACGAATCCCAAACGCGATAAGACGAGGTGTCCGGAAGGAGTCAGCGTCTTCTGCTGGAATGCCACACCCGTCGCAAATGTTCGATGAACGGGTCAAATTCGGTAACAAGGTCGAGTCACTGTCTGTGGCCGTGATCCAGAATACTATATAATATCTCTGAGAGGGGGACTGCATAATGTTCAATAAGATCCTCGTATCGACCATAAAACTTCTTAAACGACGACTCCAAGCGTTCAACAACATAACTTTGTGTAAGTAGTTTATTGGCTAGGCGTTTAGCTCTCAGAAAAAAAAACATTCATAAGAAGAGCATGCCCTGGCATAACGCATAAGTTGTGAAATGAAAACGCCATTTGCAGGAAAAGATGGAATATTACTACTTAGAAAAGGGAAGTTTGTGATATGGAAATTGAAATCGTCTCGTTTGTCAAAAATAATACAAATGTGTTCTACAATTGATATTTTAACTCATAAACATTTCCCTATATCTGATAAGCTATAATGTTCGGATTAATACAAAAGGTCCTACAATTAATATTTAACTTATACACATGTTGCTATATCTGAAAGTTGTTGGCTAAGTTTATATACTCCTGATTTGACTCAAAAATTTTACATCAGTGTCAGTGACTGCTTATCGGAGACTTAAATACGCTTCAGTTAAAAGTTTATATTTTTATGAAGAAATTCTTTTAAATGAATTGTCGTCCATCAATGGATATTTATCTGACTTATTTCTCTCTCTGGAATCCGATTTACAACATGGAATCAAATATCAGCACGATTAATTTCCTCTACTCTCCACGGTTAATTAGTATTCACCGCGACAATAGTGTTCTAAATTTTGTCAAAGTCACATGATAAGTGCGCTGTAATTTCTGAACCGTTCCAGATTTCGGAAACGTCACATTTAGTAGACCTGTTTGGCTGTGGTAAAAACAATTTTTGCATTGCTTGTACTCGTTGCTTTTCAGAAAGATCAGTGAGAACAAAGGGATAATTTATAACAAATATGTTGATGAAATGGATATAACTGAAGAAATTTAAGAATTTGTTAAATTTCATCAAACTTTATTTGTTGGGTTAAGATGGTGTTTACCACCCCTTTAAACATGTTCTGCAAAGAATCGAGAAAAATCCTGATGTTTGACGAGAACGTCTTTTATACGGTAATATTTATGATTAATATAGATATTTTAACATGGTTATACAATAGGGTAAAATATCGCTTATCCCTCTTATTGTGTGCGCTTCGATCAAACGAGAAAAAATATGAATGAATGCATTCGGCAAAAGTGTATAGGCATCTTTAACACGTACTTACGACTGTCTCTTGACAAACAAATTGCCTAAGCTAATGGACGTGCGTTTCCATGTTTCCTTTTAATCAAAGAATTAGAGCAATTGCGGATGTATTCATACTCTAACGATTGTTCTAATGTGTTCTCTTATCTCCCATATTATTCCATTACGAAATTCTAATGTTTCAACTAAGTATTTTAAGTAGCTTCAATGCGGACCATGACACATATATATGGCGTCGTGGGGATATTCAGAGATGTATATTTTTCAGATCGAATAAAATGTATTTGTGTTCCATAAATCTGTACACTGCATCACGGCATTTGGGATATCGATATACCACGAGATACAAATTAAAATGAAAACAGTAACATGAAGATTCGTATTGTTCAAAATATATGTATCGTCTTCAGCAACTTTATCAAGTGAAAAAAATTATTGTAGAATGCAGTCTAATAGAAAATAGAAAATGCGTTTCTAATTGAAAAAAAGTATCTGCAACAATATAATAATATTAAAACAGAATTCAAATAAAAGTTTGATAATTCATACAACAATGACAAATGGGCAATCAACGTAGAATCCTTAACGGTAACAATATACATGTATAAACATGGGGGGCGGATCTGGGAATATTGAATATTTAATGCGACACTGCCAACACACTGGATATTGATGATGCTAAATACGAGGTGGTCATTATACAAGGTAACACTCTTTATTGACATGATATATATTCCTCACACTTTATTACCACGTTAACTTCCTTTCAAAATTTTATTGATCAATATTCGATCAATTCGTGTTACTTGAGATTATTTAAATAGTAAATAACTGTAGCATTACTCATGATAACTACATGAATTATATATTCTCATAGGTTTGTCACTGGAGACCTAACAATGAGATTAGGGTTAGGGTTAGGGTGACGCCACAGTTAAATATTCTCATAACATATGATTAGTTAAATCTTTTTGGTGAGTGCTAAATCTTCAAATTTTGTTTTATGTACATGCGCGTAAATATAATGTGTCCTTGCTTACTAACAGAAATATACGTTTGCATATGCCTTTTCCCAATCCCATACATGAGTGATAACATTTCTTTATTCTTCTTTGATTATGTTGGTAAAATTTATCAGAATGGATGTATCTTGCTGTGTCAGTATAATGCCTTCTTTAGATTAGTAGATGCAGTTTTAATTCCGGTAGATAATATTGGTGTAAAATACAATGACTTTTTATTTTGTTCCTGAAATTTGGATCAGGAATTCAAAGAATTGTTGTATCGTTGTTTGAATTTTTCGAAATAGTAATGTTTAAGATATCAGTTTGCTTCATTTTTTAACGACTGTCTTAGTGCATTTATTGTCAATATAAATACCGTTTGGGTGAGAGATAAACAGAATGGCGCCCGCTAGGGCGCTATGAATAATTATTTGTCACAAAAACGGCATCCATATTGACAATAAATGCACTCTGACAAGCGTTATTCTTGATATTTACATATCAGTTTTCATATCTAAAAACAAAATAATGAGAATAGAAAATTCCGCCTTATGCTTGATCGGTCTTATTCTGATAGAAAAACGCAATTAAAGGTAGAAGAGTAAAGTATAGAGTTTACCTGATTGATATGGTTTGTGTGACGTCATATATTATGAATGAGGATACATCTTTGCGTGACGTCATATGAAGATTTTCTATTATAGCTGATTAAAAGCGCCCTCAAGATCAACACTGATTCAATGGGGGACTTTCTGGGGAAATGCAAATACATGTGTCTAAATACGATAAGATCTCGGTTGTATGAGTATTCGTCGGAAAACTCGTTATTGAGCACAATATATAAATATCTTAATTCATAAAAGTCAAAAGTCGAAACTTTTAATTTTATTTAACGGAAAACAGCATTGACGAAGGATGCTATTAAGGATCGAAGTATAATCCCATATGACATGTACATGGTTGAACTAAAACAAACAACTGCTGGAATTACTGCCATTGCTGTCACTAGCTTTTAGTGTGCACTAGCATTGAATTGAGTTTTGTTAATTCATACAGGAGTATTATCACAGCTATACCTTCACCTGCAGGGAATATAACGTTTTTAGACGTGTCATTTATATCAAAACAAGGCTTTTAAGAATCATTTCTTTGTCTGAAGTAGTTATAACCAATTCACAGAGTTCTAGAAACTCGTTATCATGTCCATTATATCAGATACGAAGAACAATGTTTAAACTTTTGTGTTAAATACATTTTATGTGATAGTGGTCATTTAGGAGAGAGGAGAACAAAGATGTCAACTAAAACTATCACTCATGAAGTTTGTTTGTAATCGTCCAAACTTCAGATCAACATGAATCATTGATTTTATATCTATCAAAAACAGACGTGTCTTTAACACTTCTCATGTTTGTCGGGCTATCGTTACATACAGAAAATAAAGAAGTGTGATAATCTTGCGTTTTGAGTGGTTTGTCAAACGACTTTCCAAGTTATGGATTGAAACGCATTATCTGATAAGAACAAGGGGATAATGGGAAGGTACAAAGTTAATGTATTTTTCTATTTTATATGTCCAGTGTCATTAATTGTTTATACTTGACAGCAATAAACCTGATAAAATAAATAAAAGAAAATAGAACTTTATCAAACATACAGATAACACCAATTCCATTACGTTCTAAGGAAAATAACAGCTATAAAGATTTTTAAACTAAAAACTCTAAATCTATTTATAGATTGTTTTCTGTCTAATTTAGCATAATTCATTGCTTTGTTGCCGTCATATTTTGATATATGTCAGAATTTTATTTTAAAAATATACTGTTTTCGTCATCAAAGCACACTTCTTAAGGAAGTTTAATTTTCGTTTTTCTTACCAATGTATACCTCAGAGATACCAAAGTTTTGTTTGTCAGGAGGTTAAGGAGATATTGGATAAAAATGTTAAACAATGAACAAACACAGACATCTGGAAATCTAGAGATGGAATCAGATTTAATGGAGGAGCATGTATCCCCTATTGACCGGTTTCATCCGGTACCCCGAGTCAACAATCATATTCAAAAGAAATAAACGGGGAATGAAACCTCGTAACAATCGGTACACTTAAGACAATACAACGACCACTATCGAACAAGTAATTAGATTTAAAGTCAACATGTTATTTTCAGAATCTGATTGCTTGAATGGACATATCTATGTCACATGTATAAGATAACTCATTCCAAGATGGGTGGTACTGATCAAAATCTGACACAACACAAATAATTTCCATGAAAATAATCCTGCGTCAACCTGGTGTCCATCATCCGGTCATATCCGGTTATCATCATCATCATCATCATCACCATCATCATTAGAGTCATCAGTCATCATCAGAGTCATCATAGTTATCATCAGAGGCATCATCATCATCGTCGTCGCCATGGTCATCATCATCGTTTATTTATTTATTTATTCATTCATTTAACTATTTATATATATAATCATCTATTTTTTATCTATTTATTGATTTATCTATTTATTGATTATTTATTTGCCTTATTTAATCGATTGCTGGATGTAGTGAAAACACATTCTGCTTTTTCTGAAATTATATACCGTGCACTTGTTCTGATTTTGTTCTGTTTAGTTATCTTTATTTATTTCTGTATTATACATTTTATTTACAATATGGTCCCGAATATTTTTCCGCTATTGTTAGATTTGTTGTTTTAATGAGACACACTTAAGACATTGTCCTCAAATTATAATATGGAACCATCCAGAATAATACTAAAATCAAAGATTTATTTTTATGATTGATTTTTAACAAACACTATATAACTTTTATTCCTTGAATGGTTAAAACCAGCTTCACTGTAATAGTAATGACAGGGTGGAATTTAGCCATGTTGAATGACAAGTATCAATATGAAAGAACAAATGATACTTAAATGAACATAAGATAGTGATCCATGCTGCAATGAAATTGATATCAATACAGTATGACAGGTACGTCAATAGTGCATGATGGGTCAACCCGACTTTCATTGAACCCCCATATTGATATCGGAACATTGCACAACAATGTTTGCAAGAGGAATAGAGACAAAAGAAAGTATTCATTTTCGTTAAATATAAAACACACTCTGTTATATATGACTATGTATATTCACAAACATTGATCTGGACATATCAATTTTAATTGATATTTTCAGCTAACACTGAGTATAAAACGATCAACAATAAAAGCATCATCTAAACAACTTGTGAGGCCCTTAATCCGACATTGTGCGTGTATAACGTATACATATATCATGCTTCGCGAATACACTGTTCCACTGGTGTTGTGTCAGATCTGAAAATAACCCTTTTGCATACCGTATCCTCTTAGCTGTTGCATTGTACAATGTACATGCATAAGCAAATAGGGTAATTTTTAAGATGGTCAAATAAAAATGTAGAATTTGAATAGCACATAATTTTATACCCAAATATTTCCCGATGTCCATAAAAATGTCGAGATTTCAAAGAAATAGTGAAAACGAGTAGTAGTAAATTATATTATTTGAGAGGTTACACGAGAATTTGGTAATATTTTACAAATTCCTTGAAAAACACAATTGAAAATGGTATTTTTCTCAGGGGAAAAAACTCCAACAATATTAGATTTGTGAATGTACAAAACTTAGGTTTCAATATTGCTCTACTGATAAATTTTATTCTGTAAAAAGTTTTTATACAGATTCAGAGATATTAACACTTAATAAATATCATTTTTCAAAAAGAGCAAAACACCAATGGTCAAGACGATGTTTCTGTCGACTTAATCACTTGAGCTCGAAGTTAAAATAGATATAGAGTACCAAAACTTCTGATCACATAATTCAGACCCTGTACTTCGCCAACTCACTGTACTTTGATTATCCTCCTTTTCACAGCTTACATGTATCAAATTATACAGCACTGAAATCTGTGTTTAAATTGAACCTCTATCAAAGAAAGCGGTGTTTGTGTTATTTTATGTAATGCCTATAAATCATTTAATCAATGATCCTTGTAGTATTTTCTATAACATTTATACTCCATATACCTGACAGATGCTATAAACGGTCGTATTTGATCACAATATAAATTACATAACAACGTGCAGTAAAGCAGATAAAATATATTGATATGAGGCATAAAATGACAGAGTTATTACTTCACAGGCTAAATTGGTTTTGTGTTCCATTTTAACTGATGGCAGACATGCAGTATCATACTAACAAGAAATATATATTACTTTCCACACGCCTCAGATAAAAGTTTTGACGCTTTCATAAATTGTTGAAGAATTCATAACATCTCAACATTGTTTTATCTGGATTAATGTATTTTGAAAAACACAAATCACGCTTAACATGACATCTATACGCTATGATATGTTCCATTGTGATTTGTCTTTCATACACGTCACCAGAACACCTAAAAACAGTGAGATGCAACTATTGTAATTTAGTGATATACTCTCCGAAGAAACAATGTGATATTAGATGCGATCTGAATGTCTTAGCACACTTTGATAACGTTTGCCGTGATCGACAACGGAGTCTACTGGTCTATTTCACGTTACTTTCTAGAGAATGTGCTAACTTTTATATCGATGAATATACAATGAAGTATATGAAGTAATTAAAGGAGACGTAAATCTAATTTATAACAGAACAAACTATTTCATCTAGATTAAGAATTGATCATGATAGATCAGATATAAATAGCTGAATCTCAGGAAACTTAAAAAATTAAATGTGTAATAGAAAGAGAAATTGGAGACATTTTTATCTAACCAAAGCAGTTTATATCAAAACTGAAAGATTGATGATATAAGAACAAAAAGGACAATTAGCATGAAATGTATTATATACAGCTAGATATTTCAAAATTATGTCAATATATTTCCATGGAAAATGGAATGAGGGGTTTTCATTTAAGAGTGATCATCCAAATTTGTACTCTCATTAAAACATCTTCCATAATTTCACTCGTTGTTTGTGCAATTCATCCTTAACCCAATCTGTTGTCGACCTATCTTCGCAAAACGGTACCTAAAGAACTAATATGTCTACTTTGCGGAATGGACGTAACTCGTCACTTCCACGATGCCGCCCATGCAGTCGGTGTCTACTTTTTAGAAAAGAGGTTAATTGGAGATTTAAAAACAATAAAAAGCTAATGTATCAAAACTCTTCATTTTATTTTTATTACCCTGTTTATTGGCTTTGCTTCACCAGGATATAACTTTCCTTCTAACTTTCACGTCTTTAAAAATTAATTTCCTTATTGCAGCTTTTATGTCATTGGGGATACCCTGCATAACAAACCGTTATGCTAAGACACAAAAGCATTTCGTTAATATAATAGCAATTTAGAACTTACTTTAACTAATACTTCACATACACTTAAGGTGTGTGCTTTCAAATGGTTATTAATGTTAGAAAACTCCACTGCAAAACTGTATAAAATTAATTATAAAAACCTCAATGTCAGACAGTGTTTTACTATCTCATTTTTTACTCATTGGACTGAGACATAATCATAGAAGATATATAGTCTAATTTTCTTTTGACACATTGAAATAATTACAAGAGTCATTTACAAGAGACCAATTTGAACCTTCTTGATTTAATAGGTCGTGTCAGATATAGTCTGGAACATAACAGTCTTATTGTATTGTTATTTATTGTTTCATATTTAGATCGAGTTACAAATACACAATGTTAAAATGTGAAGTTCTCTAATAAATCCCAGACATACAATGATTACATTTTATTTGTAAAATAAGGATTTTTATCAAAAGTATTATTTCCTGTTCATTTTGAAGTCGTTATCATTGTTTTATTTGACATTTTACAACCGTTTTTGTACTTACCCTATCGTCAGTACTGTGACTACAAAGATTGGTTCGGGTCAGGATAACCTGTTTCTACTGCTTATAAAGTAAATGGCTGATGTGTCATGTTATCTGCAGCAGCACATGCTATGCTCCAGATGCTGAAATGAGCCGACATTGTTTCGCAATATACACTCCGTTTTGGACAATTTAATTTCAATTCTTTTGTTCAAAAGTTTGGTTGAGGTAAGCTTTTAAAAATGTAATATAATGAAATGACCTTTAAAGCATTTGATTACTCTTTGATTATATATGCAATTCACTGCAGACTCACGGTATGTGTATATGACCGACGGCAAGTGATTGCTTATTCCTTACTCCTGGCATAAAACAGAACCTTACCTACAGTTTCCCAAAGGTTCATATTTATTAACGCCAGAATCACTAAACCAAGTTTTTCTCAGTTAAAATATCAATTCTACCGCGGTAAACATAATGTCTACTCCAGCGCAAAACATTTCAACCTCAGTTAATGTAGACAGACGTTTTGAGTCCCCGAGAGCATACATAAACCAAGTACCTGGGATTTCGATATCAGCAGATGATATTTTACTTAAGTAATATTTGGCACTGATAACACAATTTTAATCTCTAAATTATTCTTAGACTAATTTTGGCTATACGTTTAGACTTATTATTTGCCCTTGTCTAATACAACCTTCTTTCGAGAAAATCTATTCAATTGGAGCTCAACTGATGAAGTCTATTATAATGGCAATGTTCATACATGTGTCAATGCGATATGTCCCAGTGGGCTAAAAATTGAAGATACAACAGAGTCAGGCACATACGCTTCATGTTTAGACATTTTGCTTAATATAGACACAGACGGGAAGTTGGCAACTAGACTGTACGACAAATGCGACGATTTCGGCTTTCCCATCGTGAATTTTCCACATTTGGGTAGTGATGTCCCTCAGTTGCCCGCATATGGAGTTTATATTTCACAAATGATCCGATATGCCAGGGCGTGTACAACATATGAAGATTTCATATGCAGAGTGGGCTGCTCACTGACAAATTGTTGATACTTTACGGTCAGTATGATAGTCTTGTTTCCGATTGCTCTGTTTCGCTGGCTGATATGTTGAGTTGCCTTTTCGTTGACGGTTGTTATGACGTCTGTGCCAATTGTGGCGATGATTCACTCTTCACGTGTTTCATTGGACTTGACTGTGGACTCACGGCGGGTGTGACCGGTTGACATTAAAATTCTACTTTGGTATTATGTTTATAATATTTATAACCACTAAGTCGATGCCACTGCTGGTGGACCGTTTGAGTCCCCGAGGGTATACATAAACCTAGTACCTGGTATTTCGGTATCAGCTGATAATTTTATACTAAAGTAATATTTCGCAGTTATAGCACCATTTAAAATTCCAAATTCTTCTAAAACTAAGATAGCTATCTTTATACAGTGGTTACTCTTAGAGGGATTTTGGCTATACGTTTAGATTTATTATTTGGCCTTGTCTGATACCACATTCTCTTTAGAAAATCTATTCAACTGGAGCTCAGCTAATGAAGTCTGATTGACAGAAACGATCGTCTTGAGCATTACAGCTTTGGTATTATGTTTATAATATTCAAAAGCTAAGATGGTCATTTTTACAGTGGTTGCTATTAGAAGGATTTGTCTATGCATTTAGATATATTATTTGGCCTTGTATTATACCATTTCCCTTTACTCTAGAAAATCTGTTTAAAATTGGAGCTCAGTTGATCTTGAGCATTACAACTTTGGCATTATGTTTATAATATTTAAACCTAATATTTTTCTTCAGTTAAACCTACCGTTTTTCAGTTAAACCAATTTTTTCTCCATTTAATGCGAATTTTCATGAAATGTTTTAACTAGAAAAAAGCTAGGTTGAACTCATTATTGTGAACTTGGTGCAGCAATCTGAATTAACACCTGCTAGGATTAACCGATTCTACATTTTAACATAAGCTTAATATGACTTGCCATACAAATCAGTTTAATACGTTGAGCTCATATATTGTAAAGAAGTGCAACATCAATTGCGGTTAAACATTTTATGGTATATATGACCTGTAAAATGAACATCATACAGTGATATGTGCCGAATTAGGGAAAAGGATAACCCTCCAGGAAAGTGATGTCAATAGTCATCTTCACAAGAAAAAACGTATTGAAACTTCACAGATGAAGTAAAAATGAAGAAGTACTAACTTATAATCTCAAGTCCGTTAGAACATGACGAATTAGATGTGCAAATGGTCTCAACATGAAGACGTCTTGCAAATCCCAAACGGAATAGGACCAGGTGTCTGAAAGAGCACCGTCTCCTGTTGGCATGTCACACCCGTCGCAAACGTTGCAAGGAAACATTTCCAGTGCGTACGTACAAAATGAACAGAGATGCTAATTGTTTCCCTTGGAGAGCAGAGAAATGGCGTTAATATTACGACAGGACGTGACCTTGACCGAGATACTATTTCAATAGAACTGAATGGAATGGGACAATTAATTAAGTTAATTAAAAACATCCACTTATCTCGATTTCCTGATGTCTTGAAATAAAAGAGGCCGCACCATTAATTTGGAGACAAAGATATTTCACCGTATATAAAATATCATAGATATAGTTATTTGTTATTGTTGTAGTTTTTATAATCCAGATAAAATGTAAGAGACGATTATTTCTGCCAATGAGACTTCTTCAGTTGAACTGGAATTTAAAATCAATTTATAGTTCCGAAAGAGAAATGGTATCACACAAGGCAAAATACTAAGCCTACACATATTGCCAAATCCGTCTCACAGTAACTAATATGAAAGATGACTTAGTTTTTGTGACGTGTTAATTGATTTTGTTATGATGACACAGATATGAAGTATAACACGACTTATGGAAGTTAAGTGTATTTTTTCATCCGTATGTATACGTTCTGTCTATGATTACGTAAAACTGCACTTTCAAAATTCCCTGTTTCTAAACGCTCCAAATCCTGTTTTCTTTTATTTGTATTGTACTTCAAGAACATTTACATAATTATGCCGTGTACCTTAAAATCGGTTGAACTAACCTGAAGCATAATTGTTCAAATTACTGTTCGCAATCGGTTGACATTTCATATATTCTCTATCTGCGACGACAGGATTATCCAAACTAAACCCATACATCATCATTATCGTCTGTTTATATTATGCATTAGTTGTTGGCGGCTGACCTCATCTATGCTACTTGCACCTGAGATAGACTGATCTCGTTTTTATCGGTACTGCAAAATTCTATCCGGAACTGCTGATCCAGAACACTTTGTATGCATCCACATGTCGTCTGCATTGTTTGTAAACATGGCGGATCAAGGTGATTTTCGCGTTGAGCCTTTACATTGTTAAATTTTGATATCAGTTAAACAAAGACCTTGCCGAATTCATTGAAAAGGAAATAAATATATGTGTGCATAATATAAGTTTATATTTATTTCCGGACGGTGGGTAAAATAAAGGTGAGTGATGCAGCTACTAAAAGAGGTCGTAATTATAATGTAGGTATGTATACAAACATGATTTAAAGCTTTCCAAGTGCGAGAAAAATAACCAAGCACCACATTCAAGTTCCAGATAGAAAAATAATATCAATATCCCAATCTCGAGTAATGCATCGGTTGGGACTTATTGACCCATCCCACCCTCGACTGATATTTTTCTATCTGGAACTCAAAGTGGAGCTAGTTCCTATTAATCTGTAGGAAAGTTTCAACGAAACGAGTCAATTAATTTATCTACAACCCGGAGTTCCAATGGCTTTAACGTTGACCTTGTTATACATTAGGTAGCTTTCTGTGTTATGCTAAATATTGAAGTTACATTAGACCTAGCATAACTTTTTCTATGGAATTTTATTACCTCATTCCTTAATGTAAAATCAAAGTCCTCAATATTAGATTTATCGAAACATTTCACCGAGTTAACATATATTTGACTCCATCAGTTCTAATTACCATTATATATAGTTCACATATATTTGACTCCATCAGCTCTTATTACTATTATATATAGTTTTTTGACTCCATCAGCTTTTATTACTGTTATATATAGTTCACATATTTTTTACTCCATCAGCTCTTATTACTATTATATATAGTTTTTTTGACTCCATCAGTTCTAATTACCATTATAAATAGTTTACATATATTTGACTCCATCAGCTCTTATTACTGTTATATACATGATATAAAAATTTCAGATACCAAAGTATAAATCAATAGAATGTCCAGGACACAGATACAAATCCGTTAAAAATGGACAAACACGGACCTCTGGAAACCAAGAGGTGGGATCAGGTGCCATGGAGGAGTAAGCATACCCTGTCGACCGGTCACACCCGCCGTGAGTCCACAGTCAAGTCCAATGAAACAAGTGAGGAGTGTATCCTCGTCACAATTGGTACAGACGTCTCAACAACCGCCAACGAAAAGACAACTCAACATTTCACTCAGTGAAACGGAGTAGTCGCAAACAATACTATTATACCGACCGTAAAATTTCCGGAACGTTGATATTAAACGCGGTTTTCGATATCCCTGTGTCAATAATTTGTCAGTGAGTAGTTTACCTCTGTATATGAAATCTTCATATGTTGTGCACGCCCTGGCATATCGGATCATTTGTGAAATATGTACTCCATATGCGGGTGACTGAGGAATATTACTACTTAAATGTGGAAAATTTACGATGGGAAAGCCGAAACCGTCGCGTTTATCGTATAGCTTAGTTGCTAATTTCCCGTCTGTGTTTATATTAAGTAAAATGTCTAAGTATGAAGCGTGTGTGCTTGATTCTGTTGTATCTTTAATTTCTAGTTCGCTGGGATACATCGCATTGACATATGTATGAAAACTGCCATTATTAATTGACAAAACGTCGTCGATATATCTAAATGTCAAATTAAAGGACACCGCTAACTTTTTCTTCTTTTGATTCAGCAGTTTCTGAATGAAGTCGGCTTCGTATGAATAAAGGAACAGGTCGGCCAATAAAGGAGCACAATTGGTTCCCATAGGAATGCCAATAGTTTGTTGAAAGACCATGTCTCCGAACATTACAAATATATTGTCTATTAGAAATTCCAGCATGTTTTTTATATCAACTTCAGTATATTTATGTGTAGAATCAGAGTGGTGTTTGACGAAATAAGTATCCTGATAGCCAATCACTAGATATTTAAATTTTCGGGTACCACTTTTAGTGAAAAAGCAGTTGTCTATGATGCTGAAAAGTCTTTCTTTTAATTTTTTATGTGGAATAGTAGTGTAAAGAGTAGAGAAGTCATCAGTTTTGATACTGTGAATTTCAAATTTTCTAAAAGCTGTTTAGAATTTTTAAGTATCCACATCTGATTTACACCGCTTCTGGAATAAGCAACTGTACAGTATTTTTTAAGTTTATCCTTAACAGCTGTCAATATCTTTGTAAGGAGTAAAGATAAAGGTTTGGTAGAACATTTGCTGGATCCTGCTATGTATCTTTGCTTATATGGGGTTTTATTAAGTTTAGGTATCCAGTATAAATGTGGTAGCTCGAAATCGGTATCCGTTGTAGGTATATCAAATGAGCGTAATACGGACACGTGATTTTGAAGGATCTCATCCTTTGAAAGTGAGCTACGTGTGTATGTAGGATTTCCAGAATTCGTATTAAACCCAAGTTCTTCTAATAAAACAATTATAGTAATGTGCGTTACAAATAAAAACTATATTATTTGAGGCTTTGTCTGCTGGTACCAGTACATATTGGTCATGTAACCTATCCAGTTCAGTTACTACTTCTGGATCATTAAATACAGAGGGATAACGTGTTTTCATAGTCCCTTTAAGTTTTCAAATACGAGATTTTATCAACCATCGTATGGCTTTCAGTCATTCAGACAAAGTGTCTGGTTCTACGTCTTTTATGTTTGGCCCATCGTCTGGCATAATCTTCGACAGAATCCATAACTAAACTGAAATTCTGACGCCAATTAAAGGAACGGGCTTCCCGGTATTTAGGGCCCTTAAAATAAGATTTTTGAGGCTTTCATTTTCAACAATAGAAACGTCGCCGGTAATGACATGCCCGATAGTATTGTATTTGAAAGGAGATGAAGCACATGAACATGTGACAGTGTTGTGTAGATGATGGTTGATGTCTAGGCACTGCAAAACCTGTTTGTAATTGAATAGCTTGGATGCGATGCTAGGTGTATAGCTATATGAAATGCAAGGCGTGGTTTAAAATATGGTGGAATACAGGACTGAACGTTTTGTGATTTAGAACATTGCCAATATTCAAAGCGTCTATGCCTTTGTTTGTGAATTTAAGTTTAAAGAAAAGACGTTTCTGTTCAGAACAGTAATCGTATGTAACGCGTGCAGGCTTAAACAGTCTGTGATAAGCGATGTCCATTATAACAGAGTTCAGTATGTATTCTGGGGTTGAAGAATCCGTGTAGGGATTCATTTTTGCTTTTTGAAAAAGTTTATTGAGATTTGTAAAAGGAACAGAATAAAGCTGCGAATGTGATGAAGACCCAATTATTTGTTAACGTAAGGTAAAAGAGATGAAAAAGTGACATCATGTATGTAGGGTCGGTTGTATGAACGATGTCCGTGATTTCGTTTACGTCTTACGTTAGAATTAAAAAGTTCCATCACATTAACACCATTACACAGTGGGCTTGATAGATTGCCTACACTTTGGATATCATCGTTACATCCATAGGGATATGCAGTGCCAAGCTGTTTAATCCAAAATTCTTCACGTTGTCTACGGAAGGGGGTACTCAAGGTGGGATTGTTGGTCTAGTGGTATATTTTTTCAATTATACGAACTCTCATAGACAAGATGGAATGGTCAGGAGAGTTGAAATGTCGATAGAATATCTGGTTACCCCCATTGTTAATCTCGAATCGATGACCAGATACTCTTTTATTTAGTTTCGCCAACATAAATCAAACCACACAAGGTACACTCAATTCCGTAAACAACGTTAGATGATTTGCAGTCTAGATGATCCCAGCTTCTGGTGTTGTAATGCTTATTTGTGAGATTGCTGGTGAACACTTGATCCGTTATTAATATATGACATGTTTTACAATTTTTGACAGAACATTAAGAAATTGATGGTATATTATTTGAAAATGAACTATCAAAAATGTCGTTAAGTGGAATCTGACAATTTTTTATGGGAACATGAGCATTATTATGTTTATACCATAACTGGTCATCTTTTGACTGTACAAATGTAAAATTGTTAATGTCCCGAAGGACAACCCGGGGAGCACCAAACAAACTCTGCGAGTCTGTGCTCCCGATAGACTTCTCAGAAGGACACCTTTTTATACTGGGCGCCGTGCCATCCAGTTTGCAATGTTTTGGTACTTTTTTATCCATTAAATGCATATGTACTGAGTGACAAGTATCCTCGGGGGACAATATGTCCACCAGCAGTGACACATATTCGGTGGTAAAAAAAATATAAAAATTTCAATAGATACCAAAGTATAAATCAATAGAATGTCCAGGACACAGATACAAATCCGGTAAAAATGGACAAACACGGACCTCTGGAAACCAAGAGGTGGGATCAGGTACCATGGAGGAGTAAGCATTCACATATATTTGACTCCATCAGCTCTTATTACTATTATATATAGTTTTTTGACTCCATCAGTTCTAATTACCATTATATATAGTTTACATATATTTGACTCCATCAGCTCTAATTACCATTACTATTATATATAGTTTTTTGACTCCATCAGCTCTTATTACTATTATATATAGTTTTTTGACTCCATCAGTTCTAATTACCATTACTATTATATATAGTTTTTTGACTCCATCAGCTCTTATTACTATTATATATAGTTTTTTGACTCCATCAGTTCTAATTACCATTATATATAGTTCACATATTTTTTACTCCATCAGCTCTTATTACTATTATATATAGTTTTTTTGACTCCATCAGTTCTAATTACCATTATATATAGTTTACATATTTTTTACTCCATCAGCTCTTATTACTATTATATATAGTTTTTTGACTCCATCAGTTCTAATTACCATTATATATAGTTCACATATATTTGACTCCATCAGTTCTTAACAATTATGTTTTTACTTTTTGATTTACCAAGATTTATTTCACTCTTTCGTATAATAACTTTTTTCATATAACACTGCACTTAATCCAATAACTAAAATATATATATATATTTTCATAGAAATTCGATATGTGATAATTAATCCGTTTAATATCTAACCCTGGTTTGCCCTTGTACTAGTTATATTGCAGCATTAGATTACTCGGGTGGCTGCAAAATCAATTATGAACGAAACGAAACCGTTGATTACAAACGATATACAATTGGAAAAGGAACGACACAGAAATATCCTTGTGCATTTATGATCATTAGGAAACATACAATATCAATTTAGTTAATATAGTTATAGATAGATGGAAGATGCATTTCATGGTTAGATGCTATTCGTACTAAAACTAGAAAATTATCAGGGAGAACCCAACGATTACTGAGGACTAAGGACTGACGATCATGCAAATAGGCGATGGCAATGGTATATCGAGTACCGGATATTGTACAGAACGGAAAGACTTGTTAAAAAAAAAAAACAATTGAAGGTTGTGCGAATACACTCAGCTAATAAAACCGATCGACTTTCGTACGAATGAACTCGGCCCACGAAAACAATCGAAAGTCAGGATCAGCTCATGAAACAGAAGGTTATATTGTCGTAATAATCCTTAAGTTCTGACTGGCAATATTCGAGTCTTGTAAATACATTTTAAGGTCATATTTCTTACGCGTAATCAAAACAAAATCATCAACGGACAAGGATTGATTGTTATTTCGTTCCTATTCCAATGTATATCGTATCAAAATCACGTGTCCGTATTATGTTCTTTTGATGTACCAACATCCGATACTGATTTTGAGCTTCCAAATGTTCCACCAAACCTGTATCTTTACTCCTTACCAAGACACTAACAGCCGTTAAGGAGAATTTCAGTAATACTGTACAGTTGTTTATTCCAAAAGCTTTGTAAAGCAGATGTAGATACTTAAAAACTCTAATTAACTTTTAGAAAATTTGAAGGCACACATTTTTTCTCAGATTCACGGTATCAAAACATACGACTTCTCTACTCTTTACACAACTATTCTACATAACAAAATAAAAGAGAGACTTTTTAGCATCATAGACAATTGTTTTTCCGGAAATTTAAATATCTAATGATTGGTTATCATAATACTTATTTTGTCAAACACCACTCTCATTCCACACATAAATACACTAAAGTTGATATAAAAAATATGCTGGAATTTCGAATAGACAATATATTTGTAATGTTCAGAGACCTGATCTTTCAATAAACTGTAGACATTCCTATGGGAACCAATTGTGCCCCTTTATTGGCTGACTGTTCATTTATTCATACGAAGCAAACTTCATTCAGCAGTGTCCTTTAACTTGACATTTAGATGTATCGAAGACGTTTTGTCAATTAATAATGACAATTTTCATATATATATATATATATAGTTCGCTAGGATATATCGAATGTATATATATATATATATATATATATATATATATATATATATATATATATATATATATATATATACATTCGATATATCCTAGCGAACTAGAAATAAAAGATACAACAGATTTAAGCACTCAAGCTTCATACTTTGACATTTTACTTACAGGAAATTAACAACTAAGCTGTACGACAAACGCGACGATTTCGGCTTTCCCATCGTGTAATTTTTCCACATTTAAGTAGTAATATTCCACAATCACCCGCATATGGAGTTTATATTTCACAAATGATCCTTTTTGCCACAACATATGAAGATTTCATATACAGAGGTAAACTACTCACTGACAAATTACTGACACAGGGATACCGAAAACCGTTTTTGATATTACTGTTGGTGTAATTGTTTTTTGCGATTACTGTTTCACTAATTGAATTGTTCAAATATCTGTTCGATGGCGGTTATTGACACGTCTGTACCAATGATGACGAGGATTCGTTCCCAACGTATTTCATATTTGTCTGCTGGTACCAGTACATATTGGTCATGTAACCTATCCAGTTCAGTTACTACTTCTGGATCATTAAATACAGAGGGATAACGTGTTTTCATAGTCCCTTTAAGTTTTCAAATACGAGATTTTATCAACCATCGTATGGCTTTCAGTCATTCAGACAAAGTGTCTGGTTCTACGTCTTTATGTTTGGCCCATCGTCTGGCGGGTGTGATTGCTCAACAGGGAATGCTTACTCCTCTATGGCACCTGATCCCACTTCTTGATTTCAAGAGGTCCGTGTTCGTCCATTTTTACCAGATTTGTACCTATATTCTGGACATTATGATTTATATTTTGGTATCCGATATCTTTTATATTCGTAAACTTTTTGTAAAGCAGTCTGCAAATGTTGATTGTTGAACAAAACTCCTTATCACTTGTCACTCTTTATCTTTTTCTTTGCATGGAAAATGCACTGATATCAGAATTTATATTTTATTGACAGAGGGATATCGAAAATTGCGTTTGATGTCAACTTTCCGCAAATTTACGGTCAGTATAAGTCTTGTTTGCGATTACTGAGACGTCTGTACCAATTGTGACGATGGTTTGTTTATCACTTTTTTCCTTTGGATTTGGCTGTGGATTCCCGGCGGATGTGACCGGTCACCAGGGGATACTTACTCCTCCATGGCACCTGATCGCGCCTCTTGATTTCCAGAGGTCCGTGTTTGTCCACTTATAACCAGATTTGTCTATATATCCTGGACAAACTGGATGTTTATACTATGGTATCTGATATTTGTATACGTTATTAGTAATCAAAATAAGTATTTAACACAATGCTTGTTTCTATGAAAAATCTGATATATTATATATTAACGAAAATTTCAAGAAAATTAGTCTTTTTATTCATGACTTCAGCTTTTATTTTATCTAGGTTATTATATCAACTGCTAAAACGGAATTTTACTTAGCTACTGTTACATTTTCCATATCGATCGGAGAGAAAAGCATTACCATTTTTCAGATGAATTCATAATTTAAATGTTAGAAATCCTATATATGTGCTTTAATTTGTTTCATTTATCATAGAACGTCATTAACCTTTAACCTTTTGGTAATTCAGCTTGACATAGTTCTTAAGAGACATGATAGCTCTATACATTATTGAAAAGGTTTCCTTTCGATTCATGTCAATGTTACCATAAATAAAATAATAGAAATAGAGTCGAATGACGTTTACGAAAGTAATGAATATTCAAATAGCCTTCGTACTTATTATTCTTTGTCATAAAAAGTAACATTTTAATCAGGTATGATTCGAATTACAGTATTTTATTGAAAAGTAATAGATACATTTTTCAAATCGTATTGTAGTAATTGTATGGACATTCAAACAGACAAGGACAATGTATTAAATTTATGAATTTTGAATTAATATTTGAACTGTGAATGATTTGTTATGGTCAGAAAGACTTATACAAACTTAAAGCTGAACTAGGATCTTAAAAAGCTTTTGTACTTTAAGTAAAAGTATATCTGTCATAACAACGCGAAACGTGTGAAGTCCCATAGGCTGAATAAAACTCACGGACTTATTCCTGTACTTTTCAACGAAAACAATCATATGTGTCCAATGTGGAGTTTTCTGCAAAGTACAAAGAGCAACAAACAGAGAATGAATATTTCAACCATAATAAATCCAAAATTTATTCCATTGCAGTAAATCCAAGCGCCTTCCAAAACAAAAACAAAGCAAACAGCTTCCTACTGTCATTCAGCCAATGAGCCATGTTTCTTCTTCCGATAAACAAAGAAGTGATCCGAAAAACCTGGAAATTTCTGAGAAAGTTCGGCACATTATCTAGTTTATAATGTAGACTTTGCAAGAAATTAAGAACTATGCAACTTTTATAGACCCTTTCATGTTAACTGCGGTCCTGTGACTTTGAGTTGAAAATGAATCAGATACCCGCAAAATCAGACGTCGTTATAGTCATTGATTGTTTCTTGTCCTCATTTCCGGGAATTTGTATCACTTTGCCACTCACAATTATCGTAAAAGGGTCTATTTGTTAAAATAAATGGTTAAATGTTGATGCAATGGTGAGGTCACGTAAGTAAGTCAAGAGTGAGAGTCTTTTTTTTTCAAATTTTTGTGCTGTTAAAAAAAAAGTCTTAGCTGACAAGTCATTAGTTAATTTCTCAGTGATTGCATGTATTATATATTCTGTACCTTCAATTGAATCTGCCCAAAATATTTCCTTCAGAAATTGTTTTAGAAGAATATGTCTAATAAACAGTGTTGTTTTACGATAACGGGCGTAACATTAACAATGACGCCGTTCGTGACGTCATGTGGGGAAAAGGACAAAAACATAGTATAATGAACCCTGTACCCGACGCTCTGTAGTATCCTGCACACTGCACATATTGTCGTCTGCGACAATATGTGTAATCTCACACTGCACATAGTGTCGCCCCTTTTTAATGTCTTCTGCTTCGGCAACAATGTAGGTAGTGACACTTTGCACAAATTGTCGTCGGCGACAATATTTGCGGTGAGCCTCATCAAAATTGTCGCCCGCCAAGGATAACGTTGTATTATTATTATTATTATTATTACTATTATTATTATTATTATTATTATTATTATTATTACATTAGACATCCACACTGATTTTGGATATCTTTCACGGATGGATTCGGAAATTTTCAAAAAGGGGTGTACATGGGGGGGGGGGGGAGCTGTACATGTGAAAATGGTGCGTTCGTTCGGTGTTAAAAAATTGATATCATCGATGATTAAATTTGACGATATTTTAACTTACCACAAGGGAAAATCATATACATTTTGATCAAAATGCTTGTTTACAAATAACGTTTCATATTCACTTATAATTTTATCGATATGTAAGGCAAACATTAACACTAACCTTAAGACCTAAGACATAAATAAAAAAACACAGGTGACATCAACAATAGGATTTCAAGTAATAGGGAAGGAAGAATGAATACTTGGTTTCGCCGAGCGAAGGGAAGCGCAAAAAATTTGTAATGTTTTTAATTTTTATTTGGAAAAAATATAGATTGTCCGTCAACGTTTGGGCTTTTAGGGTTGCTTTTTACTGTACATACATCTATTACTTTAGCGTCAAAAGGGTGATACGCCCTCTACACCCCCTTGAATCCGCCACTCTCCTGAATATCTATGTCACTTAGAGTCAAATGCTAATTTTGACTTAATATGATCGTTTTTTGTCTGCCCTGCATTTACAATTACAATATATTTAAAATTTGGACTTCTTCTCAAGAACAAATGAATTAATTTTCACTCTGGATGGTTGGAATTATTTAAATCGGTATAAAATTGTCTTATAAATGGGACTAGGGTCTAAAGGGTTTTAAAAAGGGGGAACGCTTGGTACATATTAAGATTTGTGACATGTCCATGGCGAGTATTCGGATATGTTACGGCATATTTACGGGGTAACAGTAAGAGAGAGAGAGAGAGAGAGAGAGAGAGAGAGAGAGAGAGAGAGAGAGAGAGAGAGAGAGAGAGAGAGAGAGAGAGAGAGAGAGAGAGAGAGAGAGAGAGAGAGAGAATGAATCCAAAGGCCTAGCTAGACAGTGAGAGATAAAGGAGAGAGAGAGAAATAAGTCTACTTTATGGGGTAACAAATAGAGAACGAAAAGAGAGACAGAGAAAAAGAGAGGTATTAAGAAAAAACAGTGAAGATATAAAAAATATAAAAAAAATTTCAGATACCAAAGTATAAATCAATAGAATGTCCAGGACATAGATACAAATCCGGTAAAAATGGACAAACACGGACCTCTGGAAACCAAGAGGAGATGAAAGAAAGATAAGAAAGAGAAAAGGGAGATACTCACATAGAGAGAAAAGATACAGAAGAAATAAAGAATGGGAGAGAAAGAAATAAAGAGACATATTCGTCTACATATTTGGGTAACTATAATAGAGAGAAAGAAAAGAAAAAATACTATAAAAAAACTATGTGAGAACAAGAGTGAGTAAAACTGGAGACAGAGGGAAAAGATACACAAAGAGGAAAGAAAAAGAGAAATCAGATAGAGAAAATGCGAGAGACATATTCGTCTACTTTATGGAGTAATTGTTACAGCCAGATTGAAAGTGAAATAACAGAGAAGAAAGAAAGACAGAAAAGGGTGAGAAACAGAGAAAGACATAGACAAAAAAGAAACACAGAGAAAAGAAAGAAATAGACAGAGGAAAAAAATGAAACACTTTAGAAAAGAAAGAAATAGACAGAGGAAAAAGAGGTTGTTTACTTTATGGGATACACATATAAAATAGAGAAAAAGAGATAGACAGAAAAGAGGAAGAAAAAAAGGAGACGTTGAAAAACAAAAAAGAGACAGAGAGAGAAATGAGAAAGACAATCGAATACTTTTTAGGGTAATTGTAACAGAGAGAGGGGGTGAGTGACAGAAAAGTGATAGAGAAAAGAGAGACAGCATAAGAGAACAGAGATGAGAGACAGAGACACAAACGAGATAGAGAGAGGGGACAAAAAAGAAAGACAGTCAGAAAAATCACACAAGAGATAGAAACAGAAAAAGAAAGACAGGGAAACAGAAAAGAAAGGAAAGTAATGGAAAGAAAGAAAAAAGAGAGCAGAAAGAGAGAAGAGAGTGAGAAAAAATTTATTTCCTTCGTTCAAAATTTTTTTACACAATTGTCCATTAAATATGTCAACACAGTTGTCAAAAGTAAGAATATATAATCACTGTTCTTAATATCTTTATGGCAAATAACAAATTTTGATAACTACATATCCATTCATTTTCTCTTTGGTTTGAAAATAGGGACGATAATGTGTGCTGTGGGGTATCTACATATATTGTCGCCGGCCATGTGCAACCAAAAAATTCACACAAACGACAGACAATATGTACCGCATGTCGATAATATCTGCAGTGAGATTACACATGCTTTCGCCGACGACATTCAGTGAAGGAGCGGCAATATATGCTACAACATGAAAACCTTTCATTCAAATTTTTGTCAGGATCAATTTTACCAATATCTTACGTAGACCTTTTGTATATTAGATTGTGTCGTATGTGCTACTTATTTTGTACATTTCCAATTTACCACCTCCGTAAAATCCCTGAAATCAGGAGTTAAAAAACAAAGCCATAACATTTATATCCTTTGTGCGCAACTTGTCACAATCTGCTGAAATATAGAACATTTAATCATTTCTAAAGTCATAAAATCCTACGGCTCAGTTCAATGTCCCTTGTGTCTAACATCTTCCATCGCATATTTTGCCAAAAAGAAAAATACAAAAAGATATCAATGACTGTATGAACAAATATCTGTGTATATACGTTGATATTCCAAAATGGCGAATGAAAATTGTAACTACATAATTGTCTTGTATTGTACTAACTCAGAGAGAGAGAGAGAGAGAGAGAGAGAGAGAGAGAGAGAGAGAGAGAGAGAGAGAGAGAGGTTATTAAAGGTGCAAAAAATAAGAAATATGTTTACTGACGGACACAATGAATATACTCTTTCCATCTGTTTTAAAAAACTGTTGTCAAGTTGACTATTCTATATGTTGCTATATGTTTGTTCCAGTGGTTCAAACATTAAAAAGCATACTTAATAACCCTTTTAGTTTGAGTTCTATAAATCTTACATACACGTATGCCACGTTAAAAGCACGAAATGTTTCATGACCACAGATAGTTATTGTGATCTCTTATATATCTACGACATATTCTGATTTCGATAATGTCAATTGCAAGAAGCGGAAAATCTCCCACATAACCTTTATTTATACTCATAACTGACAAAAATTAAGGAGAAAGTTTAAGCAATACTGGACATTCGCTTACTCCAGGAATGAAGTTAATTCGACATGGATAATTTTCAGCTAATACAGTTAATAGAAAATGTTAAAACATAAATTTGTATCAAGTCACCGTATAAAATACCTAGAGTCCCTCCAGTGGCCCACTTGTTTCCTTTACACATCTTAAACATAGTTCATGGAAAAGCTTCATATTTTCCTACGCATGTGAACGCGATACTTTCCATCTATCTAGAGATTAATGATACAAAATAACTAAGCACATGGGCTTTGTAATATGTGGGCGGCAAATTGTCAACTAAATGTTATGAAAAATATTATGTTTTGTGGTTTTCAGTCTTGAACGATTCATATTTGTAAGTAGTAATACCTCTTTATCTTTATTTCTACCTAATGATATGGTCAACATCGGATCATTTCATATACAGAGGATATGTTAAAAAAGATGCATTTAAGGACCATTGAGACACAACTATTTTGATATTGTCAGATGTTGCTGAGAATTAATATATATAAACTTATTTTGATGACAAATTTCATGAAAAATAGTTTAAGGGGTGTTTTAGTATTATGAAGCCAATGATAGATGATACGGAGGTGTCGGTTGCAACAGTATCAAATTAAAGTCTGTGATTGGGCAAATTTTGATATTGTCGGATTTTGCTAAAAACAGTGATTACGGTTATTTTCTTATTACAAACTCAATGGCAGATATTATGAAGGTGTCAGCTCCATGGTAACAAAGTAAACACCCTGATTGGTCAAAATTGTGGTCTTTCAGATTTTACTGAAAATTAGTATGCACAGGTATTTTGGCATTGGGAAAATGGTAAATAATACAGATGGGTTGCCATGGTAACGAAATAAAGGTCTGTAATTAGTAAATACTTCAGTTATATCAGATCTTTAGAAAAAAATAGTATTTAGGGGTAGTGTAGAATTACAATTTCCATAGAAGATATATGCATCTGAAAATTGTTGGGTCTCAAAGAGAAATGCTTTGTCAAAATTCCAAGGTGATTGGTTCAAGAGTAAAAGGACATCTATATTTGTGATGTTCGAAAGTGCTGAAAATGTGGATAGTCCTAGCCTTAAATTTGAAGATTACATGGTTGGGAATGACCTGGTATAATTTTTTCAAACTTGGCATGTTGCCAAAATAAATACCTTAAATGGACTTTTGCCAGTAATATTTTGTGATTTATATTAGAGGAGAATTATAGTTATGTCAGTCATATTAAAAACATTACTGTACCGTTAGTAACATTTCCACTGTTAGTCATTAATACAATGTATTCTGATTAAATAAAATAATCCCCACTTCAAGATCTAACAAAATTGAAGTTTTGACCAATCACAAGCTTTTATGTTGTTACCATGACAACCAATGATTTCGTAATATTTACCATTTATTCGTAATGTCAAAATATCCGTGTATTCCAATTTTCAGCAGATTCTGATAACTGTTATTTTACCATGGCAACTTACTTTCCTTACATCTGCCAATGAATTCTAAATACGAAAATACCCCTAATACGTATTCTTACCAAAGTCCAAGAATATTACAATTTGACCAATCCGCTTTAATTTTGTTACCATGGCAATCGACACCTCTGTTGTTGTCGTTGTTGTTGTTGTATTGATGCTTAACGGCCCACGCATGAATCTTTCATTCATATGGAGACGACACCAAATGTCGGTGAAGGGCTTCACATTTTGGCATATGCTCGGCACGCAGTGAGTGTTGTTTAACGTGCCGACCTATTGTGACAAGGGACCTCGGTTTTTAGTGTCTCATCCGAAGGACAGACATCTCTGTAACATCTACCAATGAATTAGTAATACCAAAATATAAAAAAAAATATTTTTCATGAAAATTCCTTTCTATACCAATTTACAGCTAAATTTGACACTATCAAAATCGCTGTGTTTCCAGAGTTATCTCTCCCAATGTAGTCATGAACGTTATTTGGAGAAAACTAGGTTAAATATAGAGAAAGTATGTTTAATTGCGCCGAAGTCACAAAATTAATGTTTATAGGATTAATTCTTTAATTTGATTTTTGAGTAGTAAGTTGTATTAACTGGAGAAATACTATGATTAACTGAAAAACTAAGCTAAACTGGAGAAAAAAGTTTTTCAGCAGATTGTCAGCATTTCAATGGGTACCAATTGTGCACCTCTCTTGGCTGACATCTTTTTTGAAGCGGAATTTATACAGTCTCTGCTCTCCAAAAGAAACAAACAGTTAGCATCTCGGTTCAATTTTACTTACAGGTATATCGACGATGTTCTGTCCAAAATAATTCAGAATTTCATAGTTATCTCGGCCAGATGTATCCTTTTGAGCTAGAGATCATTGAGACGACAGAGAGCAACACATCTGCTTCTTACCTAGATTTACTCCTGTCGAATGGGAAAGGACAGTCAACTTCACACCTCCCTTTATAACAAACGCAACGATTTAAATTTACATATCACGAACTTCCCGTTTCTAAGTAATAATGTTCCATCTCCTCCTGCCTATGGCGTTTTCATTTCACAACTTATGCGTTATGACAGGGCATGCTCTTCTTATGAATGTTTTATTCTGAGAACAAAACGACTAACCAATAAACTACTTACACAAGGTTACGTTCTTGAATGCTTGGAGTTGTTGTTTAAGAAGTTTTATGGTCGATACGGGGATCTTGTTAAACATTATGAAGTCCCCCTTTCAGAAATATCGGATAGTATTCTGGAGCACGGCCACAGACAGTGACTCCCCTTCACCGAACTTGACCTTATCACCAAACTTGACCTTTTAACCGAATTTGACTTGAAAGGTTTCCATGGAACGTTTCCGACGGGTGTGCCATGCCAGCATGCTGACTCCTTCCGGACACCTGGTCTTATCCCGTTTGGGATTCGCAATTGTTCTTCATCTTGAGACCATTTACAAATCTAATTCATCGTGTTATAATGGACTTGAGTTTGGTTATCGATTGGTACTTCTTCAATTTTGTTTACAATATGATTTTGGTGTGGGATATTAGTCCAATCTAGTTTTTCACAGTTAAACCTAGTATAACCATGTTACACAATGTTTTTCTATTTTTTCGCATTCACTGCAGAAAAATAGGTTTAATCGAGACAAACTCAGATTTACAGCGCTAAATCACAAAATTAGTTAAACCTGTTGTTTTCTCGAGAAAAACCTAGATAAACAGACAAAATAGGTTTAACTGCGCTAAGATCACATTAAGGAGTATTAAAATGATTATGTCGCAGTTTAACATACATTTTCTCAATTAAACTGAGTTTGTTTCACTTAATTGAAATGGCTACCCCAAAATCACATGGATGAGTTTAACATAGTGTTATTCTCGGATCTCACATTAAGTGAAGAAAAAAGTCATACGCTACTGTCACCTTACCTTCTTGATTTTAACGATTTTCACTTTGGTAGGATAACTTCCATATTGTAAATGACATGATGTGAAAAATAATAACACATAGACAATCTCCTTAATCTATCTAAACTAAACCCACTGAGGTAATACATACGACGCGATACAATGCTCTTAAAAGCTAAAAAGTAAAAATGATCTCCTTGAATTCCATGCACGGATCTAGAAAACAGGACTTATATTCATATATATACAACATGTATTTGATATTTCAACGAGTAGAATCTCTACACAATTAAATGATGTAAAAAGCTTTCTAGCGTTATGTAAAATTCTCAGCATTTGAATTTCTATTTACATTGATGTATACATCACTTACAAAAAAAAAAACAAGTGCCATGAGAATTAATTATAGCGACACAGCAAAAAAAGAAATAGATTTAACTTTATCAAAGTAACATTATCTCGATGAAGAATTCAAAGCCCTAGTTACAAATAACGAAGCTATGCCTTGTGATTTCTATATATAACAAAAACAGTTCAATATATAAAAATTCCTGATATCAAAGTATGATTCAATAGAATGTCCAGGACATGGATACAAATCCGGTAAAAATGGACAAACACGAACCTCTGGAAACCAAGAAGTGGGATCAGGTGCCATGGAGGAGAAAGCATCCCCTGTCGACCGGTCACACCCATCGTGAGTCCACAGTCAAGTCCAATGAAATACGTGAGGAGTGAATCCGCGTCACAATTCGTACAGACGTCTCAACAACTGCCAACGATAACGCAACTCAACATTTCACTTAGTGAAACAGAGTAATCGCAAACAAGACTATTATACCGACCGTAAAATTTGCGGAACGTTGACATTAAACGCGGTTTTCGATATCCCTGTGTCAATAATTTGTCAGTGAGTAGACAACCTCTGTATATGAAATATTCATATGTTGTACACGCCCTGGCATATCAGATCATTTGTGGAATATAAACTCCATATGCGGGTGACTGAGTGATTTTACTAATTAAATGTGGAAAATTTACGATGGGAAAGCCGATATCGTCGCGTTTGTCGTATAGCTTAGTTGCTAATTTTCCGCCTGTGTCTATATTTAGTAAAATGTCTAAGTATGAAGTGCATGTGCTTGATTCTGTTGTATCTTTAATTTCTAGTTCGCTGGGATATATCGCATTGACATATGTATGAAAATTGTCATTATTAATTGACAAAACGTCGTCGATATATATCTAAATGTCAAATTAAAGGACACCGCTTACTTTTTCTTCTTTTGATTCAGCAGTTTCTGAATGAAGTCTGTTTCGTATGAATAAAGGAACAGGTCGGCCAATAAAGGGGCACAATTGGTTCCCATAGGATTGCCGAGAGTTTGTTCAAAGATCACGTCTCCGAACATTACAAATATATTGTCTATTGGAAATTCCAGCATGTTTTTTATATCAACTTCAGTGTATTTATGTGTGGAATCAGAGTAATCTTGAACAAAACAAATATCCCGAAAGCCAATCACTAGATATTTAATTTTTTGGGTACCACCTTTAGTGAAAAAACAGTTGTCTATGTTGCTAAAAAGTATTTCTTTTAATTTTTTATCTCGAATGGTTGTATAACGAGTAGAGAAGTCATATGTTTTGATACTGTGAATTCGAGAAAAATTGTGTGCCTTCAAATTTTCTAAAAGCTGTTTAGAATTTTTTAGAATCCACATTTGATTTACACCGCTTCTGGAAAAAGCAATTGTACAGTATTCTTGAAGTTTCTCCTTAACGGCTGTCAATATCTTGGCAAGGAGTAAAGATAAAGGTTTGGTACAACATTTGCTGGATCATGCTATAAACCTCTGCTTATATGGGGTTTTATGAAGTTTAGGTATCCAATATAAATATGTTAGCTCAAAATCTGTATCCGCTGTAGGTATATCACCATAAAAATTTCAGATACCAAAGTATAAATCAATAGAATGTCCAGGACATAGATACAAATCCGGTAAAAATGGACAAACACGGACCTCTGGAAATCAAGAGGTGGGATCAGGTGCCATGGAGGAGTAAGCATCCCCTGTCGACCAGTCACACCCGCCGTGAGTCCACAGTCAAGTCCAATGAAACAAGTGAGGAGTGTATCCTCGTCACAATTGGTACGGACGTCTCAACAACCGCCAACGAAAAGGCAACTCAACATTTCACTTAGTGAAACAGAGTAGTTGCAAACAAGACCGTAAAATTTGCGGAACGTTGACATTAAACGCGGTTTTCGATATCCCTGTGTCAATAATTTGTCAGTGAGTAGTTTACCTCTGTATATGAAATCTTCATATGTTGTGCACGCCTGGCATATCGGATCATTTGTGAAATATAAACTCCATATGCGGGTGACTGAGGGATATTACTACTTAAATGTGGAGAATTTACGATGGGAAAGCCGAAATCGTCGCGTTTATCGTATAGCTTAGTTGCTAATTTTCCGTCTGTGTTTATATTAAATAAAATGTCTAAGTATGAAGCGTGTGTGCTTGATTCTGTTGTATCTTTAATTTCTAGTTCGCTGGGATATATCGCATTGACATATGTATGAAAATTGTCATTATTAATTGACAAAACGTCGTCGATATATCTAAATGTCAAATTAAAGGACACCGCTAACTTTTTCTTCTTTTGATTCAGCAGTTTCTGATTGAAGTCTGCTTCGTATGAATAAATGAACAGGTCGGCCAATAAAGGAGCACAATTGGTTCCCATAGGAATGCCGACAGTTTGTTGAAATATATTGTCTATTAGAAATTCCAACATGTTTTTAATATCAACTTCAGTATATTTATGTGTAGAATCAGAGTGGTGTTTGATGCTATGTATCTTTGCTTATATGGGGTTTTATGAAGTTTAGGTATCCAGTAATACGGACACGTGATTTTGAAGGATCTCGTCCTTTGAAAGTGAGTTACGTGTGTATTTAGGATTTCCAGAATACGTATTAAACCCAAGTTCTTCTAATAAACAATTAAAGTAATGTGCCTTACAAATGAAAACCGTTATTATTTGAGGCTTGTCTGCTGGTACCAGTACATATTGGTCATGTAACCTATCCAGTTCAGTTACTACTTCTGGATCACTAAATACAGAGGGATAATGTGTTTTCATAGTCCCTTTAAGTTTTCAAATACGAGATTTTATCAATCATCGTATGGCTTTCAGCCATTCAGACAAAGTGTCTGGTTCTACGTCTTCATGTTTGGCCCATCGTCTGGCATAATCTTCGACAGAATCCATAACTAAACTGAAATTCTGACGCCAATTAAAGGAACGGGCTTCCCGGTATTTAGGGCCCCTTAAAATAAGATTTTTGAGGCTTTCATCTTCAACAATAGAAACGTCGCCGGTAATGACATGCCCGATAGTATTGTATTTGAAAGGAGACGAAACACATGAACATGTGACAGTGTTATGTAGAAGATGGTTGATGTCTAGGCACTGCAAAACCTGTTTGTAATTGAATAGCTTGGATGCGATACTAGGTGTATAGCTGTATGAAATGCAAGGCGTGGTCTTCAGTTTAAAATATGGTGGAATACAGGACTGAACTTTTTGTGATTTAGAACATTGCCAATGTTTAAAGCGTCTATGGCTTTATTTGTGAATTTAAGTTTAAGGAAAAGACGTTTCTGTTCAGAACAGTCATCGTTTGTGACGCGTGCAGGCTTAAACAGTCTGTGATAAGCGATGTCCATTATAATGGAGTTCAGTATGTATTCTGGGGTTGAAGAATCCGCGTAGGGGCTCATTCTTGCATCCTGAAAATGTTCATTAAGAATTGTAAAAGGAACAGAATAAAGTTTGCTGCGAATGTGATGAAGACCCAATTTTTTGTTAACGTAAGGTAAAAGAGATGAAAAAGTGACATCATGTATGTAGGGTCGGTTGTATGAACGATGTCCGTGACTTCGTTTACGTCTTACGTTAGAATTAAAAAGTTCCATCACATTAACACCATTACACAGTGGGCTTGATAGATTGCCTACACTTTGCGTAATATGGACACATGAGTTTGAAGGTTCTCGTCCTTTGAAAGTGAGCTACGTGTGTATGTAGGATTACCAAAATTCGTATTAAACCCATGTTCTTCTAATAAACAATTATAGTAATGTGCCTTACAAATAAAAACTATATTGTTTAAGGCTTTGTCTGCTGGTACCAGTACATATTGGTCATGTAATCTATCCAGTTCAGTTACTACTTCTGGATCACTAAATACAGAGGGATAACGTGTTTTCATAGTCGCTTTAAGTTTTCAAATAAGAGATTTTATCAACCATCGTATGACTTTTAGCCATTCAGACAAAGTGTCTGGTTCATGTTTGGCCCATCGTCTGGCATAATCTTCGACAGAATTCATAGCTAAACTGAAATTCTGACGCCAATAAAAGGAACGGGATTCTCGGTATTTAGGGCCCCTTAGAATACGATTTTTTACGCTGCCCGATAGGATTGTATTTGAAAGGAGATGAAGCGCATGAAGATGTGATAGTGTTGTGTAGAAGATGGTTGATGTTCAGGCACTGCAAACCTGTTTGTAATTGAATAGCTTGGATGTGATGCTAGGTGTATAGCTATACGAAATGCAAGGCGTGGTTTTCAATTTAAAATATGGTGGAACACCGGAGTGAACTTTTTGTGATTTAGAACATTGCCAATGTTTAAAGAGTCTATGCCTTTGTTTGTAAATTTAAGTTTAAGGAAAAGACGTTTATGTTCAGAACAGTTATCGTTTGTGACGCGTGTAGGATTGAATAGTCTGTGATAAGCGATGTCCATTATAACAGAGTTCAGTATGTATTCTGGGGTTGAAGAATCCGTGTAGGGGCTCATTCTTGCATCCTGAAAATGTTCATTAAGAATTGTAAAAGGAACAGAATAAAGTTTGCTGCGAATGTGATGAAGACCCAATTTTTTGTTAACGTAAGGTAAAAGAGATGAAAAAGTGACATCATGTATGTAGGGTCGGTTGTATGAACGATGTCCGTGACTTCGTTTACGTCTAACGTTAGAATTAAAAAGTTCCATCACATTAACACCATTACACAGTGGGCTTGATAGATTGCCTACACTTTGGATATTACCGTTACATCCATAGCGGTATGCAGTGCCAGGCTGTTTAATTCAAAATTCTTCACGTTGTCTACGGAAGGGGGTACTCTGTTGGTCCAGTGGTATATTTTTTCAAAAACAGAGTAATCAAGTATTCAAGTATAACCGTTTACCCAGCACGTTTTCTCAACAGTTTCGTATGGCAGTTTATCTTTTTGCGGACGGTGAAGTTTTTCTTGTTTTCGTGTTGGTTTTAAAGACAGAGAGATGAAAATAAATTTCATGTAAGACACAGTCTGTCTTTTGAGTGACTATTCAAGGCAAGATACAAAAATGGCCACATATGATAGGTGGTCCTTTTATTTGAGGTTGCGCAGTTTCCGAACATCAGATATGTTTTATACATACAAAGAAATTTTACAAAGAAACTTTTGTTTACACTTTAAAAGCTTTATTTCACATTTCTATTCCATCGACAGACATGTAACATGATTTGCAGTTATAGGATCTGTTAATCCTGTCAAACGTATTTAATGAAATATACATTTGAGAAGTATACCTCATAGTTATTTGTGCTATACTTTTCACTTCTTTATCGTGCGACTTCGTCGTATCAAAGTCGCTTAATAAAGATCATGTCAATAGTATTGGGAGTAAAAATAATGGTCGTTTGTGGCGTAAGGTAGGTAGTCGCATAAACCGGGTCATTTATATAGGAAAATGCTTTAGGATGGTTTCAATTAGGTTGCATAAATCAGGTAGTGGCTCAAAACAGTGGGTCGCTAAGGCAGATTAGACTATATAATGTTAAGGTTCATCACGTTCAGAAAGGAGTATACTGATTTATTATAGATTTCTCACTTGCTTTTATAACACCTATAAAGACTTTGATAGGGATCTCACAAACTAAGAAGCTGGAGCCTAGTTTCACTGAAGGTGGTAACTTTGCAAATAAACGTAGTGGTAACTTTAGACGTAACTGTAGTTACGTGTGTGTGTGTGTAAAGTCAGTTCCACAGAAGGTCGTAAAGATATGGTTACTCTCAATAACATTAGATAGTATTCTGGAGCACGGCTACAGACAGTGACTCCCTTTCGCCAATCGTGCTTTTCACCGAACTCGTGTTCTAATGGACTTGAGCTTCGATTATTAATCTGTACTGAGCAGACGTAGGCTCAGACGTAAGTTTATTCGTAGATATAAGTCCAAAGTTACAGCCTTTAGTCGACATGGATCATTTGTAACTTTGCTATGTACCTATAATCTAAATTATAAATATTCAGTTTGACACAGATCATGTACACATACTTCATTTAAAAAAGAAGATTAATGAAGTACCATGGGATGTCCTAAACGCCACGTCCATTAGAATATTATAAACATAATACCAAAGTTATAATGCTCAAGACGATATCGTTTTTGTCAATTAGACTTCATCAGTTGAGCTCCAATTTAATATCTATGTGTATTTAACAAAGAGATCATACAAGGCTAAATAATGACTCTAAAAGTATAGCCGAAATCCGTCTAAGAGTAACCATTGTAACAAAATGAATATCTTAGCTTTAGAAATGTTTGGAATTTAAATAGCGTTATCAGTGCCAAATATTACTTTAGTATAAGATAACAGCTGGTACCGAAATACCAGGTACTAGGTTTATGTATACCCTCGGGGACTGAAACGGTCCACCAGCAATGGCAACCACCTAGTGGTTATAAATATTATAAACATAATACCAAAGTTATAATGCTAAAGACGACAAATTAGATATTAAAAAGGTCTCAACATGACGAACATTTGCGAATCCCAAACGGGGTGGAACCAGGAGGAAGGAGAAATAAAAGAAAATTCCGAGTTATTTATAATAATAATTATCCTAAACAGAAAAATCGAGTAGAATCAATTTTCATATATGATATAAACAACTTTAGTAATTTACATATCTTTTCTGATCTAAAGCCTCTTAATTTTTAAGATGAAATGGAAAATTTAATTAAATTCATTTGTAGGATAGAAAATGGAAATTTACAAGTGCTAAACAGGGGAATTATCTGGCATATCTCTACGCTGCTATAAGACTACGTGCGTGAAAGAGTGTTCGACTACCACACAGAAAGTCTTGTGTTCGATTTCCAGTGCTGGGTCATATAGAAAATGAAGGTACCGGTCCTTCTTTTTATCTTGTTTTAAGTGAAAGTGAAGTTACGACGGACGACGACAGTCCAATGCACAAGTAACAATCTGCGGTACTTCACCTCAGGCTATAAGAGAAAATAAAGTAGGTAGAAAAGGAAATAAATCAACAATAAATTAAGCAAATTGCCGTCAAACACATGACAACATCAGCTGAATTACGTATTACACTGTTATCAGATGCTGCTTAGTACGGCTGTAGAAATTCGGATGATAATGGGAATTAAGTTTTTAACAATAGCTTAAATATAACAATTTATCAGCGGATAAATCTTCGTTACTCTTGTGTTTTGTTTTATCATACATAAGTGATAGGGGAATGTTTCAGACTGTGTAAAGCTTTCCAGGACGGTTGATTATCAGATCATTTTAACAAGTATTTCTGATCAGTTATATTTACAAATAATCATTCGTTTAACGTAAATGTGATGTTTGTGTTTGTTTTACACGATCTGGATATCGAAGGTGTGATAATTTGGAGCCCGTTAGACGGCTACGTTGTGTATTCTCTTCTCTATGGGCTGTCTAACAGATGTAAATCTCTGCCAAAACTCTATCAGTCGACCGTATTATACATACGTTTATTTCTGCAAAGATAAATTGACACAATTACATCGAGTCGAAATAAGATCATAACAGGGGGACAGAAACAAACATTTTAGAGCTACGTCTGTATTCAGAACAACAAAAATAAAATATTTTACCCTTACATCCTGTTTTAGAAGTAGAAACTGTTTCTCTATTTCTGCCAGATCCCAGATTTACCAGTTTACCTTGGTAGACCAGTAGTACGGCCTACAATAATGAGAAGACATTTGTGCTAGGTAATGTGTTCCTAAACTTTGTTTGTTTGATTGGTGCTTTACACCACACTCAACAATTTGTCAGTTATATGGTGGAGGTCAGGTTTTAGTAGTGAAGGAGACGACCTGGTTACAATGTACCTGGGAAGAGATCCCCGGCCTTCCGCAAGTAAACTGGAAAACTTTCTCACTAAAATTAGCGCTGACAAGAGGTGAGAGACTTCATGGTTTAAAGCGCGATGTTCTAACCACTGCCAGGGAGGTTCCTCTTACAATTTAGGCTACAATTATAACATATGTACATACTTTGAAGCAAAAGAATTCGATTTCGAATCCGGAGAAGAATATAGATATTTTAATATTTGTAGTAAGAGTTCCATTGTCATGCACTTGGCAAAAGAACCAGAAGTGAATCTCAACGTTTTTACAGATTAGACATTGAACTGAAAACTCATGCTATGAAATTTGTTTTCATGGTTTTCCATGTCACAGTCAATTATTTTTCAATTACATCTTGTATGATGGAAGTTAGAACCCGGTTATAATGCATTCGGAAAGAGACCATCAACAAACTTACTCACAAAATCAGCTTTACGTTCCAGTGTGGTTTGAATCTGTGCTGCGTAGAAGTTCTGTCTAGGGCGATGATCTTACCTCTCTTTGGCTGTCGTGGTTATAGTTCAGCTCGAGAACAATCTTAAAGGGATTACTAAAGCAGCATAAAACCGTAGAGATTGTCGTGCATGTCCATCAGCCCATCGTTTGCATACGGGTGGTCTACAGTCTGTGGAATGTAGTTATTGCAAGCCAAGTGTGATTTTCAATAAAACAAATTATCGCAGGTCACCCGTAAAAGCACATGCGGTGTCCTGTTATTACTGTTGCTTAATTGTTAAAAATTAGAAAGAAGTAAAACATTTAGAATGTTAATATATTTTTAATGCAAAGCCGTTCAAATAATGTCTTAGAGTTTTTCCTTACAAAGGAAATCGAAATGTCAGAATAGTAGACTAAATGTATCATACTCAGCTAGAGTTTGAAAATTATATTTGATATCACTATGGCTTTTAAATAAATGCTTTGAGAAAACAAACTCCATTTGTCTCTTAATTTCGTTTGTCTTTGATATTTTTTTTTTTTGGCATGCAAGCAAAGGAAAAGGTTTTATGTTTCATAAAATAATTACTACCACCACATATAATTGGCAAGTGGAATTGTTTTCTTCATTATATAATTTTTATGTCAATTCATATTTCACAATTTCCAATTTTCATCTTCCTCATCAATCATTCAATATGCAAGGTGACATCTTTACATCAATTGCCAAATAAAGTGTCGACATCCAAATTCCAATAATTTCCATTTTACACTACCAAAATTACCAAACTTCCTACAAACCCGAATAAATATAAAACATTCAGATACCAAAGTATAAATATTTAGGATGTCCAGGACACAAATACCAATCCAGCAAAAATGGAAAAACACGGGCCTCTGTAATCCAAGGGGTGTGGGATCAGGTGCCACGGAGGAGTAAGAAACGCCTGTCCATGGGTCAGACCAGCCGTGAGTCTACAGTCAAGTCCAAATGAATACACGAATCCTCGTCACAATTAGTACAGAGGTTTTAACAAACAGAGATATCTTACCATTTCAACCCTACATACCATAAGAGGCTGGTCTAAAACAATAGAAAAGAGCATACCACTCAGATACCCAAGGGTGAAAGGGTTCAATTTCAAGCTGGTTAAAATAGAAATTGTAATCAAGAAAGGACGTAAACCTGATGTGTATACTAGACGGATCCACGGCCCAGTGGTTACCACATCACAACTAAAACCTTGAATTCTCTTACCTCTTGTAAGTTCGATGTCGAGTCTAACAGGAACATAGGCTTATTTTACTTGCGGAAGGCCGGTGGTCTCTTCCGGGATACAATGTAACCCCGGTTTCTAATGGTATTTGTAAAATAACTACCTTGTTGCATTTACCATATTTTGTTGGTTGAAAGTAATTTGTTTTGAATAAGTGGCTGAAATCTAAATCAATTCTGCCCAGAAGTTGTCCTGGAATAATTTTGCTTTTGATATGACTTTGATTTGATTTGGCCTTGAATCACAGGACGCGTGACCAATCAGAAAGGAATTCAGGTTACTCCTGGTCCAGGAGTATATTTTATGATCCCATATCACCAATAACTTTTGGCATCTTTATTTTATTTTACGTTATTAATTTTGTTCTCTCATAACCAATTTCTAATATGATGGCAACTGCAAGACACCAACCAGCTAAGTTTTTTCTATTTCTTTTTTTTTTTTAAGATTATCTTTACGTTTAAACTCAGATGCCTGTCCTGTATCTCTATATAAATCATATACAAGGTGTCATTTATATATGTCTATTTATGAGTGAGAACTTTGTTATATTTTGGTCTTATAATTTTGTCTTCTTGTTATCTAAATTTAGATTGAAAGTTTGTTCATCAAACTGCACGACTGCAGCAGACTAATTTATTTAAAATAAAGTTCGTTATTAGCTAATCATTTATCAAACTATCGACAAAAGATGACTCGAAATACAGTCATCTTACACAAATTTCGATGTATCGTTTAAAAGCTTTAACAAAGTTTTCCGAAGATAACCGCATCTTCTGAGTCAGTGATACAAAATTTAATACGTGTGTTCTCCAATGTTCTTAAATGTATTCTCTTTTTGGTAGTTGAAGTGGTATTATATTTCTAAAGCTAATGGTTACATTACAATATTGAAAATACATGGGAATAAACCAGTTTGATATTGAGTTGACTGCCTATGATCCGAAATTTATTTTGCTCTACGGGCCAGCAATGATTTTGGAATGATAGCAATAATCTGGAAACGTAGATTGAATTCTTTTCAAACACGTCAGGAATTAACAGATCTTAATTTGCTTTTCCAATTTACTCCCTGGTGAATATTCAGCGATGACTGGGAAGGAAGTAAGTTATAGTAATCAATTATGAAATGCTTATCTAAAACAGTCAATTGTAAATCTTTGTTCCCGACCGAGGTACAAATAAATATAACGACAGCATGCCTTAGATAACAACATCTGTGGAAAAGCCAATATGCCTCACTGTTTGAAGGTACAGCGACTTTGTTATAGCGTGCATGTATTACACGGCAATCGTAACATATTGAAATTCTGTTAGATTCAAATTCAATTATATAAATCGGATTGGTCTTGCTTGATAGTGTTATAATTGTTATAATCTAACTGGCTAATGTTTATCTCGCATTAAATGTCCCCACATGTCAGCACAGTTTCGAGCCCCGATTGAACCTATTCTGATTTTGTTAGAAAGTTCGCTACTTTTCTTACCGAAAGCCACAATATGACTGACAACTTGTGGAGTGACGTAAACAAAAACCAAAAATACAAAACACACAAACGCATAATACATAAAGTTATGACGGAATGCATATGATTTTCGTCAAGTAATACAATTGGTTCCTGACATTTGGGAATTATACCTTTCAAAGCTACAACTGTTAACATTAAAGACCAATGTAAGTAAGCATCTTAATATGTCTTATTTCACATGTATCTATTATTTTATCCGTCTTCAATGAACCTCGTTTCATGAAATATCTCGAAAAATATTTCATTTACAGAAATATTGTGATTAACTAATAAGATTGGACCAGACTAGTAACAAAAATACATGTTTTTTTTCAATATATCTGGCGATAATGGGACACTTTAAAAACGTTTTTAATCAACCCCTTAATGAAAATGACATTTTGAACTTACTGCAACGCCAACTACAACAATAAAACACTACAGAACAATTCGCGGGTACGGCAATTTTGGTTCAAAAATTGTGGCTGAAATTAAGGGAATGACAATTATTTATTTTAGACAACTAGAAATCAACGATACAACACAATTAAGCACACACGCTTCACACTTAGATATTTTACTTTCTATAGTCACAGACGAGAAATTGGCGACTAAGTTATATGACAAACCTTTTCGTTGGAGGTTGTTGAGACGTCTGTACCAATTAAGACGAGGATTCGTTTCTTATGTATATCATTTGATTTGTCTGTAGACTCACGGCGGGTGTGACCGGTCGACAGGGGATGCTTACTCTTCCATGACACCTGATCCCATCTCTTGGTTTCTAGAAGTCCGTGTTTGTCCATTTTAACCACATTTATATCTATATCTTGGACATCTTAAAACTTTATACTTTTGTATCTCAGATTATATATATATATATATATTTAATAGCTTTGTTTCAGTGAACATTGAGTAACGTGCAACAGCATACGTATTAGACGTAAAATGGGGCGTGAAATATGCTTTTTTATAAATTCCTAAAAGTTTGTTCCTCATTTTTTCGTTTATTTTAGAGCTATAAAAACTGCCTTCATTCTGATTGATAGATCGTAAACCAAAAAAAACAATTCCTTGATGTATAATCCTTTATATCTATGTACTTATTTTTGTATTTGCGACATGTTTTCACTTTTTAATTGATAAGGCATGATATCATGTTTTCACCTATTAAAATAATCCCTGATAAATCAAAATGTCTAAAATTGATCAATAAGATCTGACATCAACCATCTTCTACACAACAATGTCACATGTTTATGTGCATCATTGTCAGAATTTTAAGGTTTTCATTTTCAACAATAGAAACGTCGCCGGTGATGACATAAACCATCTTCTACACAACAATGCCACATGTTTATGTGCATCATTATAATCCCATCGGGCATGTCATCACCGGCGACGTTTCTATTGTTGAAAATGAAAACCTTAAAATTCTTATTTTTAGAGGTCAGGGTCTAGATCTGATTACGTATACTGGTTTTGATCGAAACAAAGCGGACAACATATTTGGTTATTTAGGTCAACAAGCTGAATTAGCTCATGGTACACGTTATACCTGTGCATTTCCTTTTCTTTGGAAAATAGACCATATTGTTTGGGTTTTTGACAGACCCCGGGTGTGGCACTTTACCTCGATAGACAGAATTGTCGTCATGACAGCGCGTCCATAGTACTTATGAAAAATGCTAGTGAGATACGCGTCACAATACTAACATTTTTTGTCGAGCTGTAGTTCAGGCGAGAATTGGTCTCCAGTTACATACATGTAAAGAAATTAAAACTCCAAACGACCCCAATCCAATGGACCATTGTATCACTTCCATAGTCAGATTACAAAGTACAAGACTTTAAGTATAAAGGTTACTTGGGGTCAATCTGTTTTTATTTTTTATTATTTCGACATAAGTTACTTTTATCATTTTTATTTATGTATGGCACGCGATTTTAATCAAAATCCTGCTATCTCTTAGATAACTCAGGTATCTATGGGATAACAGGCTGTTATCTATGGGATAACAGACAGTATTTCTGAATAACAGCAGGTCTATAGGGTTACGGGTCAGCTATTCCATAGATAGTTCCTGGTATCTGTGGGGGTATCTGTGGGATAGCCGATATTCGGGGTTACTGCTACTTAATTCATACATATCCGAGGTTTCAATGAAATACTTCGGTCTAATCCTGTACATCTGCAGGTATTCTTTAAAATAGTTTTGTTGTTGCGCCGTTTTAACCAAATCTTTGGATTCCCATTGCAGTTCATGTATAGCCGAGAAGCCAATAAAAAATGATACACATTTGTATATAAAACGCAATATTTATATCATCACTGTAACCCTAAATCGAACATTCGTTTTTAAGAACGATACACACTACAACGTAAGGATTTAGCATTTGTAATGATGTCAGATTTAGTTGAAATATGATAACGGAAACAATATGATACATTATGTGAATTAATCAATGGGATCTTCTTATCTGATATTAATTGGTCACCTGAGCCAAAGGCTTAGGGTAACCTATTGCGATTGTCTGTCGTCGTCCGTCGTTAACATATGTTATGCTTCTTCTCAAGAATCAGTGGGCCAATCTTGACTAATTTCGGCATATAGCATCCCCATATGAGGCCGTATAAAGTTTGCAAATAAAAAAGTGCTAGAATCCCAAGTGACCTAAAAATAATGATCAGATGTCTTTCAAATTTTGTATGCATGATTGTTAAGCCAGTATCTGCTAAGTTTGTAAACGAAAATGAAATCTGTTCCTAAACGAGACACTAGGAGCGCTTCAGGATCGCAGGGTACAATTGCATTACAAATTGTTTTATCACTTAAAATTTATCGACTTTTTACCTTCAAAGGTATATGAGAAAGTTGTTAGGATTTATATGAGGATCATTTTGACAAAATGTCAGGGTCATGTGGTCAAATGTCAAAGTCACAGGCACCTAAGTAAATGAAAAATATTTTTATGGGTAAAATATTAAAAAATGTTGATTACTTCTCCAGAACGATTAAGCCAATTTGAACCAAACTAAACAGGATGTATAACCATGTTATGTCGCATACAGTATCTGGATACATGAGGCTATATATATATATTAATCTATCTATCGATCTATCTATCTATCTATCTATCTATCTATCTATCTATCTATCTATCTATCTATCTATCGCATCGTGTATGAAATTAACTTTAGCTCAACAGAATACAGCATCGCGTGTATACAATTAACTTTATTCAAACAGAATACAGCATCGCGTATACAAATATTATAAACATAATACCAAAGTTATAATGCTCAAGACGATATCGTTTCTGTTTCGTTAACTTTCGTCAAACATAATACAGCATCCCGTAGATTATGGCGTTACGTTTTACCTGTGTATTTCCTTTTTTACTGACCGTATTGTTTTGATATTTCAACAAAATATCGGAATTCTCATGGGAACCAATTGTGCCCTTTTATTGGCCAATCTGTTCTGTTATTCATACGAAACAGACTTCATTCAGAAACTGCTGAATCAAAAGATAAAAAGCTAGTGGTGTCCTTTAATTTGGTATTTCGACGTTTTGTCAATTAATAATGACAATTTTCATACATATGTCAATGCGATATATCCTAGCCAAATAGAAATTAAATATACAACAGAATCAAGCACACACGCTTCATACTTAGACATTGTACTTACTATAGATACAAACAGGAAATTGACAACTAATCTATACGACGATTTCGGCTTTCTCATCGTAAATTTTCCATATTTAAGAACTAATACCCCACAGTCACCCGCATATGGAGTTTATATTGCACAGGTTATCCGATATGTCAGGGCGTGTTCAACATATGAACATTTCATATACAGAAGTAAACTACTCACTGACAAATTATTGACATGGAATATCGAAAACCGCGTTTGATGTCAACGTTCCGCAAATTGTACTCTGTTTCACCAGGTGAAATGTTGAGTTGCCTTTAAGTTGCCGGTTGTTGAAATGTCGTTCCTAACGTTTTTCATTTGCACTTGACTGTGGACTCACGGTGGGTGTGACCGGTCGACAGGGGATGCTTACTCCTCTATGGCACCTGATCCCACCTCTTGGTTTCCAGAGGTCCGTGTTTGTCCATTTTTACCAGATTTGTATCTTTGTCCTGGACATTCTATTGATTTATACTTTGGTATCTAATTTTTTTTACATTGTACACCCTATGCTATTTAAGTGCCTACTAGTGGAAGGAGTTCATGTGAAGAGTTTTAAACATGTACTTAATTTAACCCCTTATGTGGCCCTTTGGGTCCCAGTCCCTTTTTATTTGCAAACTTTATCCTGATCCACATAGGGACGCTACATGCCAAATGTTGTTAAAAATGTCTCCCTGGTTATTGAGAAGAAGTGAAAAATGTCTCAAATTTGACAAAAATCTTATATTTTCTGTTTACGTAGATGTCAGTGACCTTTGACCCCATGACTTTGATATTTGGTCAACATTATCCTTAAAAAAATCCTAACAACTTTCTCATATATCTTTGTATACAAAAAATCAGTTTTGAGTTATCAAACCATTTATATACAGCTGTACACTGTGTTATTAAAGCGCCCCTAGTGGAAAGTTTATCGAGAGATTCAATTTTTGTTCGCAAACTTTGTAGACTCTGATTTTACAATCATGCATACAAAAGTTGAAAGTCATCTGATCATTGGTTCATGAGAAAAGGATTCAAGATAATGTCAAAAAACAGCCCAAAACATGAAAAATCCATTTAAAATGGAAAAGTTTCGAGCTGACAATTTCAGCCCTATTGATTTTTTGTAGATATTTGCGTGCTGAAAATTTTTTTGCATCTTTCACTTTTACGCTATCTTTTATACTTTTTAAAAAAACGTCAAAAAACATCCAAAAACATGGAAAATCAACAAAAAGGGAAATGCCACTCATAATGGTCGGCCTGACAATTTCCACCAAAATAAAATGTTGGTAACGATTTTTTTTCTACCTTTAATGATTTTACACATACATGTATAATATAAAAAATATCTGTTGACTCATTCGTTCTACATTTAGCCATGACAGCCATGTTTGGTCCACCCCTTTTCATCCGCAAACTTTATGTGGCTTTACATGGTCAAAATCCTGTCAAGTTTGGTTCAAATTAACCTAATGGTTCTGGAGAATTGTCAAAAATGTTTAAACTTTTACAAAAAACCTTATTTTTTCCATTGACGTAGGTACTACGCCTTTCTGTATTATGTTGGGCTAACATTGATTGTTTACGCATTATCTTACTCTGTTGGGCTACAAATAATTGTATACGCGATTCTGTAGTCTGTTTGGCTAAAGTTAGTTTCAGTCGCGATACTGTAGTCTTTTGAGGTAAGTTAATTGAAAAATCTATATTTTAGAAAAACATACAAATGATTTTTAATGTATGTGTTGTATGATTGTTTTATCACTACAAAGATATCTTGATCCGAAGTCAATGTCGTGTAAAATCTATTTGCAAACTCATTATTTAATTATTTTACCATCAAAATCTCTATATTGTCTGGTTCCATGGTTAAACCAAGGATAATATACAAAATTTTGATACCAAAGTATAAATCAATTGAATGTCCAGGACATAGATACAAATCCGGTAAAAATGGATAAACACGGACCTCTGGAAACCAAGAGGTGGGATCAGGTGTCATAGAGGAGTAAGCATCCCCTGTCGACCGGTCACACCCGCCGTGAGTCCACAGTCAAGTCCAATGAAACACGTGAGGAGTGTATCCTCGTCAAAATTGGTACAGACGTCATGTGACATCATGTATGTAGGGTCGGTTGTATGAACGATTCAGGTAGATAGATAGATAGATAGATAGATAGATAGATAGATAGATAGATAGATAGATAGACAGACAGACAGACAAACAGATAGATAGATAGATAGATAGATAGATAGATAGATAGATAGATAGATAGATAGACAGAGAGACAGACAGATAGATAGATAGATAGATAGATAGATAGATAGCCTTATGGGATAAGATTGCGAACAATTGCAACATTTTGTCTTTTAGTGAAATTATTGAGGAATATTTTGTAAATTGTTTCCCCACTGGAATTTTTTTTTTTTTTATTTTTTTTTTATTTTTTTTGTCTTTTAGTGAAATTAATTGACGAAGACACAATACGGAATCATCCATCCAAAGACATTTTGTAAGAATTGTTTATGTGTACCACTGTTTGGTATAAAAATTTTACATAAGCTGAACAACATTAATCACCTGAGGTGAATAAATTTATTTGCTATTATAGCAACATTAAAAATAGCAAATTGTCTGCTACTGTAAAATCCATTGTTCGATGCTTTTTCTTCTATGAGTAATATATACAATACACACACACACATTTATTTTATATATACATATACATTACATATACATATGATACAAATAAAAATTGTAAACGTAAAGCAAATGGAAAATAGGGATTTAACTTTTTCTTAACATATCGTTGGTTTAAAGTACAAAATAAAATATGTGCCATTTTATAACGTGGTTAGTCAAATATGGTTTCATTTCTAAATCTTTGTTGATCGTTACTAATTGGTCATGGGAGTATCTAACTCACCTTGTAAAGTTAATGATTATATATTATTGTATATCAAGTTTTCCACATAATTACCAGAGGAAATGGGCAATTCTTAGATGATGCACTGTCACGTCATTTAAAAGATCCCGTCATTACATTCCCAAAAAATAACTGTTCAATTGTCTCCTCGACTTCACGCAGAAAGTAATGAAGCATTATCTGGGAATTCAACTGATTTATTCTGTATTGAACACCATTTTAATTTACAAGTGTATTTAAATATTTAGGGATTTCTAAAAGTGTGTATCAGAGAACGTTTTTCTGCAGAGAGAATGAAAAATATGGTTTGGGGATGGTGCTGTCATCTTAACTGTTTTTTTACACACCATCTACAAGTTTGATTCTAATTTTAGAAAACAGTTTTCAAGTAGATCATTGAACTTTATGTTATTATCAGTTTTATAAGAGAATGGGAAGTTTTCAACTGGCGAGTTACACACTTTAAAAAACATCTACAAAATTTAATGTGAATTCTAATTTCACATTTTTTCACATTTTATCTTTAGTTTAATAGAACGTCCATGAGAGTCTAACCCATGAAATCAAAGGGATATTGGTCATTTTCAAACCACTGTTACATAGTTACACCATTCTATCACAATGAAAGTGAAAATTAACTTTTCTTTAAAAAAATTTTGATCACAGTTAGAGAAAATGAACAAATGGATAACGTCAGAGAGAATGTTGGATTTTCTTCATAGAAATAAGATTCAAAGTCGTTACACAACATCTACATTTTAAAAGTGATTCTAATTTCTCATAATTTATCTGTTCATTTTTTGGATCCAATCCGTCACTTCTGAGAGTAATTTAAACAGAGTCCAGGAATTTATCAAGTATTTCAAAAGCTGTTTTCAGTGACTGCTCACACCATCTGCATACAAGAAATTTTATTTTGAGTTACAATCTAATATTTTCACATTTGGGTTCAGAGAACGTCAAATATGGAGAGAATGGGTAAAGTCATTCCCCCTGATTTACACATGAACATCATTGTACAAGTGATTTCTAATTTCACTTTATTAAAAGATGAATGTCAGAATAAGAGAGAGTCAACTGTTACTGCATTAGGTCATACAGCCGTGAGTTTTCCCCAATATACCTCCCTGAAATAAAACCATCTGATACAAGTGATTTTCTAATAAGTTTTCACAGTTCACCTGAGGCAATTTTGTAGACTGTATTTAATAAAGATAGAGAATTTTGGGAAAAGCTTATCCCCCTGCATGTAATTATGCCATGCCTCTACAAGTGATTCTGTAATTTATTTCTCAGTTTCCATTACCCGTCTGTTCAGGACAATTACATTTTAAACAGGTTTTGCTCGTGTAATGTGTTCACCCCTAATTTAATTGCTTCATTTACTGATACTTGGGTACGTTTTCTACATCTACAACACTGTCTTCTCTGCTTTTATATAAGTTCTCATACATGTTCTCTTAGTATTTTACTTTGTTCATTTGCTTAGATCCATCCTTTACCCTGGGAATTAATTTATTACAATTCTAAACTGCAAAAGTAGTGTGGGTTTTTCACCTTCCTCAACCCATTTTGCCCTAGATTAGCCCCCCTCAGTCGCGACGATTAAGTTGTTCTATTGTTGTTCAAAATCCAGTAATTCTATTTCTTTTTTTAAAAATTTTTTTTTATTTTATAGGATTTTCCTCTTATTTCTGTCAACAGTATTTCTAAAAATAACCTATTTAATGAACTGAATTTCACTGTTTGGAATATTATTAATATTTTCAAAAAAGCCCATATTGTTCCTTTTATTTGGCATCTGATCAATTATTTCTAAATAGTGTTTAAAGAAGAATTATTAAATTTCTGTCGAAGATTGAATGCTGTTCACCTGGACGATGGACTATTTAGCATTACATAAGAAAAAAATCAACTTGTTGTAGAGTCCTTCCAGACATGTGTACTTTGTCAGCTCAGAATGAAGTTGCTGAAATTGCCATAAAGTTTATTTCTTGAGGGGTTGACAAAATCTCGTATTCGTAAATCTTATGGTAGGGATCTAATACTATTGAAAAACACGTTATTTTTTCCCATATCCTGTATAAAATTTAATGATCCAGGAGCATAAAGTAGTAAAACTGATCATGGATAGCTTCTAAAATACATTATGACTCTCATGCTTTAAATTCAAAATTATTATTATCTGGTACCATTTAAAGAACTAAAAAAGCATTCTCCCAAATATTTATACATTTTTATTTGTAGTAAGGCACAGTATATATTGTATTTAAGACTTTTTAAATTAGAATATCCCCTAACCCTTGGCAATTTACTGTTTATATGAAAACGAATTCTGGAAATACCTATTTATACACACGTAGCACATCTTTCAAACTTGCAGGACGAGATCCTGAACGTTAATTCACGATTGTCACGTATTATATTATATCATTGTGTATATACACTATAGTCACGGGATAACCGATTACTCGTGGAATCAAAGTCACACATTTATACAAAGATTGTTACCAACAGAAGTACCTATGTTTACTTCTTCTTTGATAAAAAACCCAAATATATAACCTCAAAGATCCATGCTGCATTGAAGATCTTGTGAAAGTCATTGTTATTCAAATGTTCTATGTTGACTTTGTCACATCAAACAACTTTTTATCTTTCAATATCTTTCTCACAACTTTAATTTTGGCCTACCAAGACCGGTCTTGCCTGACTGCTGTTAAGGATTCTGTGAAACTTCAAAAATACTGTACAGTTGCTTAGGTCTCTAGATTTCCTTCCTTCCAGCGGTGTGTTATTTTTTCTAGAGTATTGTTCATTGTAATTTGCCATGTGGACACTTTTACAAAATTCTAAACAGCTCTTTTAAGATGTTAAAATATGTAAGGCACGAACAATTTTTACTATCCTTCAACTCTGTGATTACATCCTTCATTCACAGTATGTCAAAACTTAGGGAGTCTTTTCTTTTCTCATTCATACTTTCCTTTATCACTCAACTACTATTCCAACATAAAAAACCTTGAATGTGTTCTTCCTTTTTCTTTGCCAGAAAGACTACTTTTTGTTCCCAGACTGGTTCATGGTTGAGTTTTAGACAACTTGATGTTTTGTTCAAACTAAGTATCAACAAGATTTTCCAAACTTTCTTTGATCAAAATCACCGAAAAGTTTTAAATATCCAACTAGTGATCTGGCTTATCCAGGATACTTATTTCTATCATGAAACATTAACCACTCTGCACAAATTATAGTGCTAACACATTTAAGTGATACTGAAGTTGATAGATAGATAGATAGAAAAACATGCTGGAATTTCAGATAGATAGATAGATTAGATAGATAGATGTAGATGTTCGGATAAGACGTTGTCTTTTAGTGAAATTATTGAGGAATATTTTGTAAATTGTTTCCCCACTGGAATTTTACATAAGCTGAACAACATATCACCTGGGAATTTTTGAACCAATTGTGCTCTAGTATATATTATGAACAAATAAGAACAAAGCTGGGATTTGTTTTTCTTTTCCTTTGAATAATTGTCATAACTACGAAGCAGACTTCATTCAGAATTGTATAGATATAGAGATCAAAAGAAGAAAAATAACTGCTCTCCTTCATCAGAGAGAATGTCAACTTATAATTTTGACATTTAGATAATGGGGAATCAACGACGACGATTCTAATTTCACAGTTCAGAATTAATAATGGGAAGCAATTTTACACATATCACAAGTATAATTTCTCAGTTCAGAGAACGTCAGAGAGAATGGGAAGTCAACTGTTACACACCATCTACAAGTGATTCTAAACAGTTCAGAGAAATTGGGAAAAGTGTTACAACAGAATCAAGCACAGAGAACAGAGAGCTTCACTGTTACACATTAGATGATTCTAAACTCAGAGACTCAGAGAGAATGGGAAGTCAACTGTTACACAACATCTACAAGTGATTCTAATTTCACACAGAGGTCAGAGATCGAACACACCATCTACAAGTGATTCTAATTTCACAGTTCAGAGAGAATGGGAAGTCAACTGTTACACACCATCTACAAGTGATTCTAATTTCTCAGTTCCATTATTCAATTACAAACAGGTCGGTCTACACAACACTGACATGTTCTTGTTCATCTCCTTTGCGACTATTGGGCATGTCATTACCGGCTGTTTCACTAAGTCAAATGTTGAGTTGCCTTTAATGGCACATTTCAAGTATTCTGTCGAAATTATGTCACGATAGAAATAGAACCATCCACTTTGTCTGACATAGATACAAAAACCGTATTAAAAATGGACAAACACGGACCTCTGTATTTAATGATCCAGAAGTAGTAACTGAACTGGAGATGTATGATCATGTACTGGTACCAGCAGACAAAGCCTCAAATAATATAGTTTTTATTTGTAATGAAGAACTTGGGACGAATTCTGGAAAGCATACACCCTGTCAAAGGACGATCCTTCAAAATCACGTGTCGTATTACACATTTGATATACCCGGAGACCGATTTCGAGACTGGTCCACAGATACATAAGGTCCAAATGTTCTACCAAACCTTTATCTTTATACGTGAGGAGTGTAGTTGCTTATTCCAGAAGCTCGATACTTAAAAATTCACAATTGAAGGTACAGACGTCAAAACTTATGACTTCTCAACTCTTTAACCTATTCCACAACGAAAAAAGCATCAACTGCTTTTTCACATTTCCCGAAAATTTAAATATCTAGTGAAACAGAGTATTTCGTCAAACACCACGCAAACACATAAGAACTATGATATAAAAACATGCTGGAATTTCTAATAGACATTATATTTGTAATGTTCCGTCAACAAATGTCGGCATTCCTATGGGAACGGTGATATTCATAAACGCGTCATTTAGAAATAATCCCTGTGTCAATTTAATTTGATATATCACGTTTTGATGGTAGTCAATGCGATATATAGCGAACTAGAAATTAAAGATACAACAGAATCTATATATAGATAAAATATTCAAATTATTGACACAGGGTTGTACCGCGTTTAATGTCAACGCCCGGTGGCATATCGGATCAAATGTTTTGTGTATAAATCAATAGAATATAAATTCCGGTAAAATATGGACAAACACGGCTCTGGAAACCAAGGATGAGGTGCCATGGAGGGGTAAGCATCCCCTGGATATGAGTCCACTACAATAAATGTGGAAATCCTCGTCACAATTTTACGACGTCACAACAACCGCCAACGAAAAGGCAACTCAAAATCACGTCGGTTTTGTGGAACGTATAGCTTAGATATCCCTGTGTCAATATTTGTCAGTGAAACTATATATGAAATATTCATATTGTATTCGGATCATTTGTGAAATATAAAATTCCATATCAATGAGGGATATTACTACTTAAATTGGAAAAATTTACTGGATGTATAGCTTAATTACTAAAACGATATCCATTGTATTGTCATATTGTCAATTTTGAATTTACTGGATGGGCGTAAATTGTCATGTTGTAAATTTTGAATTTACTGGGTGGGTGTTCATTGTCATGTTGTAAATTATGTATTTACACCCACCCAGTAAATTCAAAATTTACAGCATAACAATATATTGGAAGAGTTTGATATTGCTGATAGTCTTGTTTGTCATATTAATAGAAAGGACAGAAGACAAAAGTTTAATGAAAGTCAAGTGAATTATCAAATATTCGATTATTCATCGTATGCATAGATACCGATTCTGAATATTTCTGTGTATCAAGCTAGACAAAAGATGATGATGTGTTTATAGCGGTTGTCAGTATACCACCAAATCATTCAAGATTCTTTGATATAGATATCTATGAAATAAGAGCAATTTGTGCTGACTATAAATATGTTGTATCACGGGTGATTTCAGTGCTAGAAATAAAACAAAACCTTATATATCTTGATGTTGACGATAAAATGTATGATTTCTTTTAAAATAATGCGGACACCAGGGCATGTTTTGGAAATGTCAAAGCCTTAATAATTTAGGTGTTTCCTTTGATAAATACGGTAAAGATTCTGGTTTTCTTAGCAGTTACGGACATCTTCTATATCCATTGCCACAACCTTAATCTCTTTATTGCAAATGGTTCCGTCAAGTACCTAAGAATATGTTCTTGTAAAGACACCATCAGTGGTTGACTCTCTTCTTGTTACTGTAACTGTATTTGGTATTGTAAAAAGTTTTAAAGTAATGGAGTTTGACTCATTACTATCTGATGTTCATTGTAAGTTTTCTTGTAACAAATGTTGGAGACGACGACATGATTAATAGCTGCACAACAAGTCCACGAAGAAAAGAATAAATTTGACATAACATTTCTACTTATCACCGTCTCCCTATTGAGACTGGTCGCCAGAAAAATAGTGAATTTGTTCTCTATGTGAAAACTAATTAATTCTTCGAAAGCTAAGATACTCACCGTTTACAATGGTTACTCTTAGACGGAAATCGCTATACATTTATATTTATAATTTGGCCTTGTATGAGACCATTTTCCGTTTAGAAAATATCCAATTTTATACAAGGAATTCAAGTGACGAAGTCTAATTGACAGGAACGACTTTGAGCATTACAAATTTGGTGTTATATTTATAATTATTATGTAATGTTCGGAGACGTGGTCTTTCAACAAACTGTCGGCATTCCTATGGGAACCAATTGTGCTCCTTTATTGACTGACCTATTCCTTTATTCATACGAAGCAGACTTCATTCAAAAACTGCTGAATCAAAAGAAGAAAGTAAGCGGTGTCCTTTAATTTGACATTTAGATATATCGACGACGTTTTGTCAATTTATAATGACAATTTTCATACATATGTCAATGCGAAATATCCCAGCGAACTAGAAATTAAAGATCCAACAGAATCAAGCACATACGCTTCATACTTAGATATTTTACTTAATATAAACACAGACGGGAAATTAGCAACTAAGCTATACGACAAACGCGACGATTTCGGCTTTTCCATCGTAAATTTTCCACATTTAAGTAGTAATATCCCTCAGTCACCCGCATATGGAGTTTATATTTCACAAATGATCCGATATGCCAGTGCGTGTACAACATATGAAGATTTCATATACAGAGGTAAACCTGATCCCACCTCTTGGTTTCCAGAGGTCCGTGTTTGTCCATTTTTACCGGATTTGTATCTATTTCCTGGACATTCTATTGATTTATATTTAGGTATCTGAAATATTTTATATATTTATTTGGAGATTAATTCTATAATATTTTTGAATGTACATATATCAGATCACTACAATTTTTACCCAGATATTATCATAAAAGAGTAAACACTGTAAAATTGCTTGATCTATTCAACAGAACCAGTTATTAAATGTACCTTTATTGAATAAAACTCTGCAACATTATCCAGCTTATTATAAATTATGTTTAGTCCTCCCCCCTGTGAATCTCACTGTTGTACATAGATTTCTCAAGCCTTTGTATTTCGTCATTTTGTTACACTCATTTTTCATGTTCTATGATCTGAGTTTAAAATAATGTTATGTTCTGATGTTCTGTTGTGACAGTGATTGTTGAACGATGTATACAGAATGTCATCAGGGTTTAGTCCTCACATATTTCCTTTGACTGCGGACTCACAGCAACTGTAACCGGTCGACAGGAGATGCTTACTCATTCGTGGCCACAGATTCCACCTCTGGGTCTTTCGGAGGTCCGTATTTGTCCAATGTTTACCTATCTCTTGAACCACCTGTCCGTTAATACTTTTCTGTCTGTATCTGAAACGACTCGCCAATCAATTACTTACACAAAGTTACGTTGTTGAACGCTTGAAATCGTCGTTTAAGAAGTTTTATGGTCGATACGGGGATTTTGTTAAACATTATGAAGTCCCCTCTCAATAATATTAGATAGTATTCTAGAGCACGGCTACAGAAAATGATTCCCTTTCGCCAATCCTGCTTTTCACCAAACTTGACCTCTTCACCAAACTTGACCTTTTCACCAAATTTGACCCCGTTCATCGTACTTGAAAGGTTTCCATGGAACATTTGCAATGGGTGTGACATGCCAACAGAAGACGCTGACTTCTTCCGGACACCTGGTCCTATCCCATTTGGGATTTGCAATTGTTTCTCGTGTTGAGACCATTGCACATCTAATTCGTCGTGTTCTAATGGACTTGAGTTTCGATTATTAATTGGTGCTTCATCAGTTTAACTTCTTGATATATTTAAATAACTATGGAGTGTCCGGTTAGCACGATGGTTAGCGCACTCGCTTCTCACTTATGCGACCCGTGTTCGGTCCTTGGATTGGACAGTGGATTATGTGAGATGATATTGCGGTCGCCAAGTCGGGTACTCCGGTTTCCTCCCACAACATTAGGCCCAACAAGAGGCATTAATATAAGCTGACATAAGTTGTTTGTCAATCGTTGTAAAATAAACAAAGTTTAAACTTTAAACAGCTGTATATAACCTTAAACTTTCAATTGTAAATTCAATATGATGGAGGGAAGAATACTCCATAATTATTATAGAAAAATACATCTATACATATGTTTCTATATCCGGAAATAAGTGACGCTAAACCCGGCCATGAATAACGCGACTCTAACATTTTCAAAGTGGTTATTCAGTTTCAATTATATTCGTTTTATTGAATTGTGTTTGATATATTGCGCTACCACCATTATTTATAACTGTTACTCGTATTAAATTAGGCCAATATTTTCTGATGTCAATATATCAAACTTAGTCAAGATTTAAATTGGGTCTTATTTCCAAAGTTCCCAAATCACATAAAGTAAATTTAATTTTCATTTCCTGTTTTACTATACAAAAATCAGCAAAGCACAATATTTGAGATCTCTCCAACAGATATCAATCCTTAGTCTGCCAATTCGGTATTCAAATAAAACATAACATATCAATTATATCAATAACTCGGTGTGGCCTTTATTTACAACATTATACATCAGAACGAAACAGTTGCATTTATTTCAAATTAAGCAATCATTTTCACATTGTCACCATGCAAACCCTAATTTACATAACACGAAAAAGCTCTCTTAATTTCTAATTTAGGTTTAATCCAAGTACTAATCTTCTCAATAACATAAAATTGACATCACCATGTTGTGCGGTAGTACTGCGTATGTGGGGACTCATAGAAAGAAAACCAAATTACCAAATACATTTATCAACGAAACAGAATGCCCCCGTGCGAAATGGAGAAATGAAACATTCTGCGATTTTTCAACGTTTAAATACAAATGTACTTTATACCTTGGTATCTGAGACTTTTTATATTTTCAATTGCTATTTTAGATTTTACTGATATGTTTTTCTTGTGTATTACAAACAACTATCATAAACTATAAACTATAATATTTTCGTAGTTAATTGATTTGTACACACACACACACACATATATATATATATATATATATATATATATATATATATATATATATATATATATATATATGTATGTGTGTGTGTGTGTGTGGGCGGATGTACGTTTGTAAGTGTGTGACAGATTTATGCCTTACATTTAATGCTTCAATTGACAATAATGTATATAAGTACATCCTATTGCATTTCTATTTTTATCACGGTAAATTAGTTTTTATCCATTATCTTTTTACAGATATACATTATTTCGTGATAAAATCATATAACTTACTATATGTTAATAGATACCTAAGCTTTGTTAACGTATCATCGCATTTCTTTTCTATCATTTTATTATGATCCATGATGTCTTGTTGATCTTCCGTAATGTGAATGTATCGCTGAATACATAAAGCAACTAATGATATGATTTTTTAAACATCTAATAAACCTTTATCAATGATTTAAATCTAGACGTGAAAACATGAAAAACGTTCATTTTTCATTTATAATTCTCGAAACAGTGGGAACAAAGTATAAAACATCTTATCGTAACCAAGAGTTTGGAAACCAAAGAAAAGTGTAATCTAGTAAGAGAATCCAAATTAAATCCAGATACATAATTTAATTCAACTTAAATTCCCCGTCGCAAGTTCAACACATATCAAATGTTTTAACAAAATTAAGGACACGCCATCAACCATCAAGATGAAAACATTGGAAGCAAAGAATTCCGGTAGAAAGCACAATAATGAAATGCATTTAACAGATCGATCACCAATTTTGAGAACACAAGTGATGAAAGAGAGAAATAAAATGACAAAAGAAATAAAATTCAAATTTCATATGGTTTCTCCGTGAGATAAGTTAAAATCTACAGTTCTATTTTAGATGACGAATCTTTGCTGCATTTAAGGAAAACCATTACAGTGGTGTTGTCGTGTTTTTGTGACATTTATAATGCATTGTGATTACTTTCATCTGTTAGACCTTTAAATAAAAAAATACTCGCTTTCTCTCATTCATTCGACTTTGATCTCTTTGAAGATTTCCAACGCAACATCTAAAACTTTCACAAAGTCGATGACGTCACTAGCTCTAAATGGCGTGCAAGAAAGCTATATTGCGCTTTGAAAGTAAAATGTTTTCTGATGTTTCCTGACTGATGCAACTGATGTATAAAAACCAATGTCTAAATAACAAAACCGTCACAAGATATCACGTGATAAGATAGTCCAACACCATATCTAAAACTTTCACAAACTTGATGACGTCACTAGCTCTATACGACGTGTTATATTGTGTTTTGAGACTCAAAGGTTACGTAAAGTTTCATTACTGTTATTGTGTTTAAGTCTAACATGGCATACTCATAACAAAATGACAAAATTTTGTTATTTTTAAATTATTGGGTTTCTTCAGTAAATTCAAACACAAATCTTTTTAATGAATCATTAAGTTTAAGTAAAACTGGTAGTTTAAATTTGACATACGAGTACTACGAGGCGTCATATGGGACATTGCTAATTTTGTCCACTAAATCCATTTTTGTATGTACAAAATTAAAATTTGTACCACAAAATTCAATTCTGTGTGTCAAAATTCAATTCTGTGCGGCAAATTTCAATTATGTGCCATAAAATTTAAATTCTGTGTTACATAATTCAATTTTGTGCGCAAAATCGAAAATTTATAGGTACAAAAATGGATTATGTGGACAAAATTTATCAACGTCCCATATGGCGCCCCGTAGTACTCATATGATAAATGTAAACCACCAGTTTTGAAAGATTTTAAAATATGTGGGGCCATGTGGGTCCGGTTTATCCAATTCTGTGTCACAAAACTGTTTTGTCAGCTCATTTGCATATTTTTCTATTCTGTGGCCCAAATATGGCACACGCATGTGCTCAATAAAAATCTGGCAAGTTTCTGAAGGGCGCATCTATTTACGACACACTACCCCATACTACCACATACTACCCCACACTACCACATACTACCCAGTATTAGCAAACACTACTATTATATATACCATTTTTACGCAAATTATCAAATAATTTTCGATAATGAACATGATTTAGCAATAAATTAGAGTCAGATAGGTAAATTTGTTAATGAAAACGTAACCGGAATTGTTTGTGTTGCATCGATACACTGCCACATTCTACCCCATAATAACACATACTACACAATATTTACACATGCTACTACTTAACTTACTATGTCATTTTGACACAAATTATCAAATTTATCTAAGATAAAATGGATTTTTAGTCTGGTACTAGTCAAACCATAATCCGGTTTTGGCTCGGCCTAAACGTGTGATCTATGTCAGGTCCATTACGTAAAAGGGATATTGTTTTCGATTACTTTTTTCATTGAAATATTTATGAGCATCCATGTGCACAGAGAACTCAAAGGCATAATATATCATCATATAACGCCATATTTGGGCAACAGAATCGAATAACATGGAAAGGGCCCACAAAACTGAGTTTTATGTCACACAATTGAATTCTGTGACACAAAATTGTGTCACAGAATTAAATTTTATGGTACAAAATTGAATTTTGTGACAACATTGAAAGTTTGTACACAAAAATGGATTTTGTGGACAAAATTAACCTGTCCCACATGGCGCCCCGTAAGTATATGTATTACTTATTTAGTAGTTTGCACAACCATAACTAACTAACTAATTGGTTCTTTTATCAATTATGAACAGTAAATAAATGCATGCTATAAATACAAACACCAAATCCGTAGAAAAATCAGTCATTATTTAACATGCACACTTTTTATTGGACAAATCCTGGTTTAAGAATATAGGGAACATACAAACTATGTGATGTATGCGTATCGTACAGTTATCTATATGACTAATTGATAAAAAAGAAAACAAAATCACTATCAAGTATGACATTTAATGGATGACGTTTGAGTACTTTTGGCCATCGCCCACTAAAATATTATAAACATAATAACAAAATTATAATGCTCAAGACGATCGTTTCTGTCAATTAGACTTCATCAGTTGAGCTCCAATTTAAAATGTATATGTATTTTCTAAAGGGAAAGTGGTATCATACAAGGTCAAATAATAAATAAAACTAATCAAACTCTTAAACAGATCTACTATTGCAAACAATCATCTCTATACATACATAGTTTTTCTTTACACAAAATATTCGGTTCTTCTGTTAAGAGATTTATTTAGTTTTTTTTTCTCAATTTAATGTTGTTACAAAACCAAAACAATAATCAACGGATTAAGTGCGTTAATTTCATTAAATCCCGTGATGATCCTAACTTAAATAGGATGACATTTTAATTCATTGTTGTTGATGTAATTAAGATTACAAATTTTCTAAAGAAAGAATGTCCGTATGTTTACCGGCACGAAAAGAACTTAAACTGTTGAATCGTAAAATTCAATTACAATAAATCAGTTACATTCATAATCTTATTTAAATCTGCAAAAAAGATAATTTATGTATTAATTTTTAACAGCTTGAATTATTTCTAGGTTTTTATCACAATCTTGCAATCTGTGTGTGATGGTTTGATCGGTACTTTGTTGATGATAATTCAAATGATTATATCTTTTAAAAAAGACAAAACATCAACTTCACATAAAAATGATTAAATACGATATGTCTACCGGGAATCGCCATTAATGCTTTGTAGAATGCAATATACTGATATTTGGCGCTTTAAAATATATTTTGGAGATACAAAACAAGGATATTCAGTTTGCAGCGCTTACTGATTACCAGTGATCTCGTACAGTGTCATCAACTTCAAGTTCCTCTAACATTTTAGGTTTTGTAATCAACATGATGGATTCAAAATTTCAATAACTCTAGAAAAAAATCAAAATGTGTTCATTTCAATATTAAAAATAATTAGCTTCAAGATATTTTAGAAATAATAATACAGCATAAATTTAATGTATACAAACACTGCCGTATTTTAAACTCTCATAGGACAAAGAATCAGATATCGTGGTAATGAAATTCAAACCAGGGATTTCGGAGGTTTGTAAATGCTTTTACTTTCGGTATTAGATTCCATCCCATGGGAAAGTAACAAAAATCAGGATAAATCCGATCATATATATATATATATATATATATATATATAGAGAGAGAGAGAGAGAGAGAGAGAGAGAGAGAGAGAGAGAGAGAGAGAGAGAGATATTTGTTCGCATGTATTTTCTTTAAGCTTGGAAAGACATGTGTGGAATGCATTATCCGGTCTTCATGTCCTAAAACAGAATTGTTTGTTGTTACTTCATGGTGAATTGATTAATATAAACGGTAGAAAACATTGTTAGGATGGTTTTGTTGGTAGCCGTGTGTATACTGTGTGATACAGGGGTACAAGCTGTCTTAAATTTACAGAACATTCAACAATGAACCGATGTGTTTCTGCAAAAATGATTATAAAGTTTAATTCATAAAACCTGTCTGGAATCTGTTGAAGCCCTTCCTGATCTGACGAGTTTAAATTTACTGATTCAGTAGATCTATAAAGTCATTAAGATTACATAGACAACAATAGTTTTGATACTTGTCAACATGCCGACGATATCCGGTGGGGATAACACGCATTGCGATTGCCTGTCTTAACCGAAAAGTTAGTTTGTAGAATTTTCCATAATCCGCAACCAAATTTTACTCCGCCCGCCAAGTTTTGTGAATCGGTTAATATACTGACATTTAATGACTTAAGGGAATAGCTACATACTAAACTGGAAATGGAAAGATATACATTTGTATACATAAAATGTGAATGTTTTCACAGAAATAAGAAAACATTGAGAATTCATTATCAGAACAAGTCTTGTTCTAATCGTCTTATTAAGTTCATTCTATGCGTTGATGTCGGTGATAGTGTAGGTCATTAAAGCAGGAATTTACGCACTTCCGGGATTTAGAAATTGGAAATATCAGTTATCTTTCTTCTACGCATAAACATTTTTATGTATTTTGAAGTCCAAAGGGATCATGTCGCCATATGAAAACGACAGGAAAAATGGAGTTCTTGAGTAATTAATGCATAGTAAAAAGAAAGGTTTGTTGAATAAAGGTCATCGGTTGGATGAATTCGAATGTAACTCAGCACAGATCATCATATTTACACATATAGTTGTTGAATAATGTATACATATTGTGACACGGTTTTATTTCTCCCTTATTTCATTTGAATTTACGTAGATGTAATCTCGTCGGGTTTGACTGATCAAAAGGATATGTTTTCTTCCCCGCGCACCTGATTCCAGCTCTAAATCTTCCGTAAGTCCGTATTTGTGCAAACGTTTAACCAGATTTCGTATGCTGTATTTATCTGACGGTTAAAGGGAAAGTGCCGATCAAAACTGTATTTGTTCACCATTTGAAAACTAATGGGTATTGGTGGCCTACGATAGGTTCACGGTCAGATGTAACTTTGGATGTCATCAGTGCTGAGGTACGGAGATACTGTTACAATACAATTTCAGCGTTCAGTCTATTTACCAATATATACATAGTGTTTTTAATCCAGTTAGATATTACACCGGATCTATTCCCTTTTCGTGCAAAATCTGATAGCGATCGCTTTCTTTCTCTATTGAATTTGTTATTTTCCGACATTTTTGTTTTTGTTTACCGAGATGAGCATGCACGAAAAGTTTTCCGGTTGAGTTCAAACGGTTAAGTTAAATGAGTAGAACTCCGGTCAAATGAAATTGTTGCCATCCTGTACAAGGATTTAACGAAGCCTGATTTCACATGTACCGACCTCAAAATGCAGTGAATTTGATATCTATGAAAAAATAGTGTAAATATCTTTATAAATTTCCGATTTTACCGCGTTTAAAACCAAACCAAAATTTGGATACACTGACGAACACTACTATAACTTTATTATTTTGGTATTTTGTGTGTTTTAATGTACATGAAACAGGCAAAAATTAAAATTATATAATTTTCGTTTCAACAATGCAACGCGTTACAATATAAAAAATTTTCAGATACCAAAGTATAAAACTATAGAAAATGTCCAGGACATAGATACAAATCCGGTAAAAATGGACAAACACGGACCTCTGGAAAACAAGAGGTGGGATCAAGTGTCATGGAGCATTAAGCATCCCCTGTTGACCGGTCACACCCGCCGTGAGTCCACAGTCAAGTCCAATGAAACAAGTGAAGAGTGTATCCTCGTCACAATTGGTACAGACGTCTCAACAACCGCCAACGAAAATTACTTAGTGAAACAGAGTAGTCGCAAACAACACTATTATACCGACCGTAAAATTTGTGAAACGTTGACATTAAAGGCGGTTTTTTATATCCCTGTGTCAATAATTTGTCAGTCAGTAGTTTACCTCTGTATATGAAATCTTCATATGTTGTACACGCCCTGGCATATCAGATCATTTGCGAAATATAAACTCCATATGCGGATGACTGAGGGATATTGCTACTTAAATGTGGAAAATTTACGATGGGAGAGCCGAAATCGTCGTGTTTGTCGTAAAGCTTAGTTGCTAATTTCCCGTCTGTGTTTATATTAAGTAAAATGTCTAAGTATGAAGCGTGTGTGCTTGATTCTGTTGTATCTTTAATTTCTAGTTCGCTGGGATATTTCGCATTGACATATGTATGAAAATTGTCATTATTAATTGACAAAACGTCGTCGACATATCTAAATGTCAAATTAAAGAACACCGCTAACTTTTTCTTCTTTTGATTCAGCAGTTTCTGAATGAAGTCTGCTTCGTATGAATAAAGGAACAGGTCGGCCAATAAAGGAGCACAATTGGTTTCCATAGGAATGCCGACAATTTATTGAAAGACCACGTCTCGAACATTACAAATATATTGTCCATTAGAAATTCCAGATAGCCAATCACTAGATATTTAAATTTTCGGGTACCACCTTTAGTGAACAAAACAGTTGTCAATGATGCCTTCAGATTTCCTAAAAGCCGTTTAGAATTTTTAAATATCTGATAAGTATCTGATAAGTATCTGATATACACCGCTTCTGGAATAAGCAACTGTACAGTATTGTTGAAGTTTCACCTTAACGGCTGTCCATATCTTGGTAAGGAGTAAAGATAAAGGTTTGGTAGAACATTTGCTGTATCCTGCTATGTATCTTTGCTTATATGGGGTTTTATGAAGTTTAGGTATCCAATATAAATGTGGTAGCTCGAAAGCGGTATCCGTTGTAGTTATATCAAATGGGCGTAATACGGACACGTGATTTTGAAGGAAAAATATTGATCAATACATATGTTATCTACGTGTTTTCTTTAGAAGAGGGTACCCTGATATGGTGTCTGTGTTTTACATGGGAAATCGGATGATTACTCCTCCATGGCACCTGATCCCTCCTCTTGGTTTCCAGAGGTCCGTATTTGTCCATTTTTACCGGATTTGTATCTTTGTCCTGGACTTTCTATTGATTTATACTTTGGTATCTGAGATTTTTTATATATGAATTAAAGTTCTCATTTTGTTGGGCATTTTACTATGTTTATTATTCTCTGATGAGGTTAACAGTTGACCTGTGTGAACTGAAACACAGAATAACAGCTGAGACCGTGTTTGAAATGATATGGAGATGGACCTTAACTATTTAACTTTATTATTAATTATCGATGCAATGGCTTCCCACTACATACATTTGTATACTTGTGCGATGTGTGAAGGTCTTTGGATTGCAGAAACTGTTAAATGAAATATTTTGCTTGGTTATATGAAAATGACGAACAACTGCTGATTGTGTTATGGTTTCTCTTTTACGTGTTTAGTTTACTTTTAAAGTGAAACATTCAATTGTAACTTTTAGATGTAAATGATTCTGGCTCGTTCGTGTATTTGTTGTATCACAAGTTTCACTTATGTTTTTCTCTGCCTTTATTCTGTGGTGTATGTTTTTACAAATATTTTAAGTCCGTTGCCGTCTCGTCATTTGATTTTTTTCAAAATCTCCTCTAAAAACTGTGTCTAACCACTCACATCTTTATTATGTCATTTAATGCAAGCTTTCCCCAAAGTCATCCTAATACAATACGGCAAACCCTGCATAACATTATTTAGATTAACCAAAATTTGGATACACTGAGGGACACTAAAGCCAATATATTTTGTCTTTTAATGTACATGAAACAAGCAAACATTGAATATATTATGTTGTTCTAGAATGCAACGTGTTACAACAAAATATTTATCAGTAAATATTTTATCTACGTGTGTTCTTTAGACATGTCTGTGTTTTACATGGGAAGTCGGATGAGTTTAATTCTCTCTTTCTTTTGGACAATTGACTGTGTTTAATATTTCCTGATGGTATTTATTCACACAGCTGGCTTTCTTATAACCAATATGTACTGGTACCAGCAGAAAAAGCCTGAAATAATATTGTATTTACTAATTGTTTATTACAAGAACTAGGGCTTAACACCCATTTCGACAATTCTATACACACACTAGACCACTTTCAAGGGACGAAATCCTTCAATATCATGTATCAGTATTACGCTCTTTTGATGTATACCATTTTTAACAAATTCAAAGTATCAAAACATACGATTTTTTTTTCTTTACACTACTATTTAACATTACAAAATTAAAAGAGAGATGTTCTGGCATCATCGACAACTGTTTTTTCACTTAAAATGGTACCCGAAAATTTACATATTTAGTCATTGATTATCATGATAATTATTTCGTCCAACACCACTCTGATTTTACACAGAAATACAGTGAAATTGGTGTAAAAATGCTGGAATTTGTAATAGACAATATTTTTATAATGTTTGGATACAATCTGCCGACATTCCAATGATGACCAATTGTGTCCCTTAATCGACTGACTCCTTTCTCCATACAAAGCAGACTTTATACAGATGCTTCTGAATTAAATGACGGAAAAGCTAGCAGTTGCCTTTAATTTGCCGTTTAGATATATCGACGACGTTTTGTCAATTAATAATGACAATTTCCATCCATATTTACCAACGAACAAGAAATTAAAGTCTTAGACAAAAAAGAATCAACCGAACACGCTTCTTACTTGGACATTTTACTTCCTAGAGATACTGTTTATATCTCACAAATGTTTCGATATGCAAGACCATCTCCGACATATGAACATTTCATTTACTCACTGACCAATTATTGACACAGAGATATCGAAACAGTTGATAACACGTCTGTAGCAATCGTGACGAGGATTAGTTCCTCACTTATTTCAACTGGATTTCACTGTGGGCTCGCGGCGGATGTGACCCTAACCCTAACCCTAACCCTAACCCTGTCGGCTCGCGGCGGATGTGACCCTAACCCTAACCCTGACCCTAACCCTAACCCTGTGGGCTCGCGGCGGATGTGACTGGTCAGCAAGAACGTGCACCTGATTCCACCTGATTTGATTTCCAGAGGTTTGTGTTTGTCCAGTTTTTATCAGATTTGTACCTATTTCCTGGAAATCCTGAAGATTTATACTTGGTATCTGAGTCTTTTTACACCCATGTGTTTAAGAAACAGCGAATATGCATAATATATTACGGGTGACCTTTGCCAAACCTGATATTGGTAAATGTCACTTTCAATTCGCAAATGAAAAGAAACCGTAATAATATCAACGTAAAAATTATAACCCGTGAAACTAAACTCTATACAGTTTATCGGATTTTGTCTGCGAGATTACACTTATGCAGGCAATTGTAGAAATATATGTTTTTTGTTATCAAAAACATCAATATAACCGAAAATATACTTCTATGAATACTTTCAGGAGATAAATTTATAATAAGCGCCAACAAATATAAAATAAAACCAAAAGCCATAATTTCAATCATAATCGCGGTAGTCAGGGCTTTAATTATTTGAAAAATAGGTCTGCTGTTTGAACTCTTTCAATTAAATGACCCTAACTGACTTAACATATGATCTTCCGTCACACTTATTATTTTTCTAATCATTAAACTGGTTTTTTTCTATTGTACATAATCTACTCGTTTCATTCATTTGACACAACATCATTTTCTGTATAAACGATTGGAAGAAGTATTTACTCAAGTAATATATTCATTAAACACGGGAAGGCTTTAATCGATAAAAGCGGAAGCTTTTTAATCGATATTTTTTTCAAGATGTCTTCTTTTAACGGTGTAAATTCCGCCGACATCTAATATTCTTTCGGCATGTCATATGTTAGAATGACGTGTACAATTATCATCAGCAGTTGGTAAGATCAAAGGGTACTTAGGATATTGACAGAAAATTTATACATTTAAAATCTTTTATGGCGAAAATTCAAAAAAGTTAATTATCCTGTAAATGACGTTTTTGTTTTACGTTGATCGTGTTGTGTTTTAAAACACATCTTGATTCTATCGCCGTTTATTGTAGCAAATTATCGGCACTTAAAACTTTTTGTCTTTATGTGGAAATTTGTTTATTTTATTAGCTGAGACCTTGTCATTTTAAAGTAAGACAATTCAAGCTTGAGTGAGAGAGCAAATGCCATCATTTTATACTTAAGTTATTGTATTAGTTTAAAGCAGTAAGTGTCATTCACCATACTACATCACCCATCATTTTATACTTAAGTTATTGTATTAGTTTAAAGCAGTAAGTGTCATTCACCATACTACATCACCCATCATTGCACAGTATCTCAGTTTCAAGTGACATTCGATTGATCCTTAACTTGCCAAGACGTTATTTGCTCAGATTTCAGAATTATATCAAAATGTATAATGTTTTACGCTTTATACATGTATTGGCAGGATTTGTTGAACCCTGGTGGACCGTTTGAGTCCCCGAGGGTATACCTAAACCTAGTATCTGGTATTTCGGTACCTGCTGATTATCTTATACTAAAGTAATATTTGCCACTGATAACTTAAATTAAATTCCTAAGTTTTCTAAAGCTAAAATAATCAACTTTTTACAGTGGTTACTCTCACACGGATTTCGGCTATACTTTTAAATTTATTATTCGGTCTTGTATGATACCACTTTCTCTTTAGAAAATACATATATATATATATTTAATTGGAGCTCAACTGATGAAGTCTAATTTACAGACACGATCGTCTTGAGCATTATAACTTTGGTATTATGTTTATAATATTTCTAACTCGTAATTGTTCAAATACTAGCATTCAGTTCGAAATTTATGCAATACATTAAACCAAAAACTGTTTTTATCAACGTGCATATTTAAAAAATTACAAAGAGTGTATGTGTACTTGGTTAATATAGTAATTGTTTTGTTGATTCGATAACCATACTATACAATTTCGTTGGTTTCTCTCCAAGAAAAAATAACAATATAAAAAATCTCAGATACCAAAGTATAAATCAATAGAATGTCCAGCATAGATACAAATCCGGTAAAACACGGACCTCTGGAAATCAAAAGGTGGGATCAGGTGCCATGGAGGAGTAAGCATCCCCTGTCGACCGGTCACGTCCACAGTCAAGTGAATTTATCAATTCACCATGGTACTTGCTATTTTTTTCATTGCTCACGTGAGACTGTTTCTATGTTTACTACAAATGTCCAAAAACTTCCGTGTCCAGCTACAGACTTTCCAAAAGCCGGACAAACGCTCTACAACTAATATAAGCCAAAATTCAATTTCGCGTGTTATGTTACGATAAAAATATACTGGATGACCAAGGACTATTTGTATTTCACGTGTACTAGAACTCCTTTACTGTATGTTTTGTTTACTTTGTTTTATGTTATACGCCAACTAAAGAAACTGCATTTTGAATTTCTAGTCCTTTTTTTAAAAACTAAATAAAGTACTGCTTATTTAAATGAAGTATAATAAACTGTATTATTGTAGTATATGTTGGTAAGTTGGTAGTCTAGACTTAATACACACGAATAGAGAGAGAGAGAGAGAGAGAGAGAGAGAGAGAGAGAGAGAGAGAGAGAGAGAGAGAGAGAGAGAGAGAGAGAAAGAGAGAGAGAGATCACATTGTCAAATATTCACAGTCGAAATTCATTATACGCTATGTGTTATATCATATATCAGTTATGGTGTGCGTATGACTATTTCATTTAACAATGTTGAAATCAAACATGTTGTTTGACAAGGTTTTGAAATCAGTATTATTTTCATAATTGACTGTGGACTCACGGCGGGTGTGACCAGTCGACAGGGGATGCTTACACCTACATGGCACCTGATCCCACCTCTTGGTTTCTAGAGATCCGTGTTTGTACATTTTTGCCGGATTTGTATCTGTGTCCTGGAGATCCTAAAGATTTATACTTTGGTATCTGAGATATTTTATATTACATCACAATAATAAGACCTTTATTGCAAACTGAAATGAAGGTCTTATATACACCCAAATTTGATTGAATTATATATTTTCTCTAGTTTACGTAATCTCTGAACAGCGTATAATTCACAAACAAGAAAACAATACATTTCTATAAAAACTCCAAAAACTGTATCAAGTTCTGAAATCAAAATGCACGTCATTCCGTTTAGGAAATAGCCTCATTATAGACTCGAAACAACAAGAAAATGCACTTTGAATTACAATTGAAAAGTTTTGCATTCATTATATCAAATTTCACGATTCAGATCACGAATATTTGTTGAAAAGTTGAAGCATCACTTTGAAAAGACCACTTGGATTACTTTGGAAAGATGGATGGTTGGAGAATGTCTAAGCTTCTTTATCCGGCTACATATATGCCAGGTATTCTGACGTCAATATTCTTCCATCTATTGTCTCTACGTTCTACAAATCTGTGCATGAAAATCAAAAACATCTTTATATATGTAAATTTTTTCTATCCTTGCTGAATATCAACAGATTACAATTTATATATAATCACCTCTAATATTACATGCTGTCACTTTCCAATTCTATGTTAGCTATCAATATTGGCGTCATGAAATTCAATGTCATGGTATGAATTGAATTCATTTACTCTTCTTGAAGGACATTAATTGATTGATCAAAAAGGCAGTCTGACTTGAGTCTACACAGATTATATCATTGATCAGAATAGAGGTATAATAAACAAAATCTCTCTCTCTCTCTCTCTCTCTCTCTCTCTCTCTCTCTCTCTCTCTCTCTCTCTCTGTGTGTAATGTGAATATGAAAACTTAAAAAATCAGTTATCTTTCTAAATAAAGTATTTATCTCTAAGGTTTTATAACAGAGATTTCAGACTGATAAATAAATTCGTTTCTCTCCCTACACAGTTTAATTAAGCTAACATTCAGATGCATTTTGGATAGTTCATAAAATGTATGCTGTATATAAAATCACAATGGAAGAAAATAATTCACATTAGACAATAATTAAATCATTGTTTTTTTTCTAATTTCAGATCCTAATTCATTTCCTTTTTCCGGACATCTGATAAATGACTGATACACTCTCTCTGATCAGATGAAAGGTATTGTGACAAAAATAACCATCACGTGATACATTTCACAATTTTATTTTAGCGTTAACAATATAGTAGTTGCATATCTCTATAATACAGTTAATCAAAGTAATATTGTTGATGTAATTAGCGTTAGGTTAATGTATGTACATCGTTGTATAATGCTGTCGCCAGACAAAGTTCAAATTCGGAATGGGTATGACAGTTATACAAGGTCTGGGAATCTCGTGTTACAAATGCAGCGGAAAATTTAAGTTGTATTTACAATGCTATAACACACTGCTGTCGCTGTTTCATTCTCTCTGAAGTTGGTAAATTCTTGATGTGAGACAGGACACATTACGGTGCTACAAATGGATAAATTATTTGCAAATGTTAGAAGTTAATGGTATGAATTAAAATGTGTACATTAAATGAGATGGTCTTAACTATTTAACTTTGTTTTTTTAAAACGGAATCATTATAAGTAAAATTGAAGAAGTACCAATCGATAATCAAAACTCAAGTCCATTATAACACAACGAATTAGATGTGTAATTGGTCTCAACATGAAGAACAATTGCTAATCCCAAACGGGATAGGACCAGGTGTCCGGAAGGAGTCAGCGTCTTCTACCGGAATGCCACTCCCGTCACAAACGTTCCATGGAAACCGTTATTGTCAATTCGGTGAAAATGTTAAGTTTGGTGATGAGGTCAAGTTCGGTGAAAAGCACGATTGGTGAAACGGAGTCACTGTCTGTGGCCGTGCTCCAGAATACTATCTTATATTTCTGTGAGGGGAACTTCATAATGTTTAACAAGATCCCCAACCATAAAACTTCTTAAACGACGACCCCAAACGTTCAACAACGTAACACTGTGTAAGTAGTTTATTGGCGAGTCGTTTCGCTCTCAGAATAAAACATTCGTGAGAAGAGCATGCCCTGGCATAACGTATAATTTGTAAAATGAAAACGCCATAGGCAGGAGAAAATGGAATATTACTGCTTAGAAACGGGATGCTCGTGATATAGAAATTGAAATAGTCGAGTTTGTCATAAAGGGATGTGTGAAGTTGACCGTCCTTTCCAGTTCAGAGTAACAAAGAAAAATGTATATAAAACATGCCCAAATTTTGTCATTACATGTAAGCACAGTTCTTTGTAAAATTCAAGCAGATACTACTACAGAACGGGCGATTCATTTCATTGCATGAAAAATGATAATTATGTTTTTTAGTATATATATCTTCTATAGTAAATTGGATTATTTGGAAAAAATATCTATTTGTAATTTGCAGCACTATACTCAAAAATCGACAGAATGATATTGAATAAATTGGTTTGTCCATCGACATTCGTGGGATTTGTCTAAGTTTAACAACGGTATGCGCTTTTAAAGAGACAAAGGTAATAGGAAATGTGGGCATAAGAGTTATCTACCGTGTATTTCCGGTTTAGATAGATCTGTCAAATGACGCAAAACAAACAGGACGGGGTATGGTTAACTAATTCTACAATTACAGGACGTTGTAACTAATCATTTTTAAATGAAACTCGGACTTAATCGTAATTCGAATTCGAATATGTGATTCTTTCTAACCCTGAACGGGTTTAACCAGTCTGAGTCAGTAAACGCTAATATTTGGGCCAATATATTCAAGTTTTCCATAATAATTCACCGTTTTCTCAACGTGGTTGATGTAATGAAAGACTACAAGTTTACCTCCAATGACAGCATAATTTCTAAATGCAGGAGAAAAAATTGTCATATACTCATTATTGACAATTCATTTACATCCAACATAACAAAACCTTCGTTTTCAACTCACAGCTTCGAGAACCTTCCATGTAAATCTACCAACGTAGTATACGCTATTGAATGTTACCTTTTTAAGGGAAAGTTGAGTAAAACTTTCCCGTCTCCACGAAAATTTTTATCATCGTCCCTGCTGACAAAGCATCTAACAACATTAGATTTGTCTGCAGGCGATACTCTTTAGCATTCTATAAGAGTAACGTGGACTCAAAACACTTCCTGGAAACCCTACATACACTCTCACCGATGTTTCTACCACTGAAGTGTTAGATAATCATGAATCCGTTCTCACAGCGTTAGGAATACTCACAAGTGACGCAGAACTTAAATTGCCATACATTTATTGGATTCCAAAGATGCACAAAAATCCTTATAAACACCGATTTATTGCGGGGTAATCTAAGTGTTCCACCAAGCCTTTATCTATTTCACTCACCAAACGTCTTACACATATTAAACAAGGTCTTCAAAAGTACTGTACAACGGCCTACTCAAGAAGCGGAGTCAATCAGATGTGGATCCTTAAGAATTCAAAAGAATTTTTGGAACAATTAAAGTTTGTAAATTTCAAACATATTACAAGCATCACGTCTTTTGATTTTTCGACCCTTTAGACAACAATTCCTCATCAAAAACTAAAAAACAGGTTAACATCTATGATACAAAACTCTTTTGTATACAAAAATGGAAATCGGAGATATAAATATTTAGTTTTAAGTCATGAGGAACCTTATTATGTAAAGGAATGGGGGTTTTGGTGGACAACATATTCGTGGTTTTTGCGGGAAAAGTTTTCCAACAGATTGTCGAAATTCCAATGGATACCAATTGTGCACCTCTTTTGGCTGACATTTTTTTGTATTCATATGAAGCGGAATTTATACAATTTAAACAAAGGAAAACAACAGATAGCATCTCGGTTCCAATGTTACTTACAGGTATATCGATGACGTTCTGTCCATAAATAATTCAGAATTTCAGTATTACCTCGACCAGATATATCCTGTTGAGCCAATGAACTACTTACAAAGTTTATGTTGTTGAATGCTTGAAATCGTTGTTTAAGAAACTTTATGGTTGATACGGGGATCTTGTTAAACATTATGAAGTCCCTCTCTCAATAATATTAGATAGCATTATGGAGCACGGCCAGACAGTGGCTCTATTTCATCCATAGTACTTTTCACCGAACTTGACCTCTTCACTATACTTGACCTTTTCACCGACTTTGATACGTTCATCATACTAGAAAGGTTTCCATGGAACATTTGCGACGGGTGTGGCATGACAGCAGAGGACGCTGACTCCGTCCGGACACCTGGTCCTATCCCGTTTTGGATTTGCAATTGTTCTTCATGTTGAGGTCGTTGCATATCTAATTCGTCGTGCTCTAATGCACTTGAGCTTCGATTATTAATTGGTACTTCTTCATTTTAACTCTGAACGGATCACCATACATATTTGCACCAAAATAGTCCTAGCATAATAAGATGGCAATATAATTTTACAGTTCAAGTTCACTGTATAATTTTTTTAATATTCTTTCTGTTTCGGTAGTTTCGACTTTCGATTTTAGTGTAAGAATGTGAAAATGTCTACCGACAGCAGAAGGAATATCGTTAATCTCAACTGTGAATTGAGGTAGATAGGCCTTAACCTCATGACAACCTGCGCTACGCCGACTTAAAAAATAGGTCACCTAAGCTAAAATAATTGTACACAAAGAAATGATTTCAATACACTGCTACCATAGGTCATTTTGTCAGTCATTAATTTGTGTCCACCTTTTTCACATCTATCAAAAAATACTGTCTTTAATTCAGGTTACATTTATCAATCACTTCACCGTGTCTGCCTTAGGTCACATCTGCCAGTAACTTCACCGTGTCTACCTTAGGTCTCATCTGTCAGTTACTTCACCGTGTATACCTTAGGTCACATCTGTCAGTTACTTCAGCGTGTCTGCCTTAGGTCTCATCTGTCAGTCACTTCACTGTGTCAACCTTAGGTCACATCTGTCAGTTACTTCACCGTGTCTGCCTTAGGTCTCATCTGTCAGTCACCACTTCACTGTGTCAACCTTAGGTCACATATGTCAGTTACTTTACCGTGTCTACCTTAGGTCTCATCTGTCAGTCACTTCACTGTGTCTGCCTTAGGTCTCATCTGTCAGTTACTTCACTGTGTCTGCCTTAGGTAACATCTGTCAGTTACTTCACCGTGTCTACCTTAGGTCACAACTGTCAGTTACTTCACCGTGTCTACCTTAGGTCACATCTGTCAGTTACTTCACCGTGTCTACCTTAGGTCACATCTGTCAGTTACTTCACCGTGTCTACCTTAGGTCACATCTGTCAGTCACTTTACTGTGTCTGCCTTAAGTCTCATCTGTCAGTCACTTCACTGTGTCTGCCTTAGGTCACATCTGTCAGTTACTTCACCGTGTCTACCTTAGGTCTCATCTGTCAGTCACTTCACTGTGTCTGCCTTAGGTCTCATCTGTCAGTTACTTCACTGTGTCTGCCTTAGGTAACATCTGTCAGTTACTTCACCGTGTCTACCTTAGGTCACAACTGTCAGTTCATCTTCACTGTGTCTACCTTAGGTCACATCTGTCAGTTACTTCACCGTGTCTACCTTAGGTCACATCTGTCAGTTACTTCACCGTGTTTACCTTAGGTCACATCTGTCAGTCACTTTACTGTGTCTGCCTTAGGTCTCATCTGTCAGTTACTTCACTGTGTCTGCCTTAGGTCACATCTGTCAGTTACTTCACCGTGTCTACCTTAGGTCTCATCTGTCAGTCACTTCACTGTGTTTACCTTAGGTCTCATCTGTCAGTTACTTCACCGTGTCTCCCTTAGGTCTCATCTGTCAGTCACTTCACTGTGTCAACCTTAGGTCACATCTGTCAGTCACTTCACCGTGTCTACCTTAGGTCTCATCTGTCAGTTACTTCACCATGTCTGCCTTAGGTCACATTTGTCAGTTACTTCACTGTGTCTGCCTTAGGTCACATCTGTCAGTCACTTCACTGTGTCTACCTTAGGTCACATCTATTAGTCAATACAGTGTGTCCACCTCAGGTCGCATTTATAATTTAATAAAATATCTATACCTCAGGTCGCATCTATCAGTCACTGGCCGACCTGTTCCATTATCATACGAAGCAGACCTCATTCAGAAATTGCTGGATCAAAAGAAAAAATCCAGCATTGTCCTTTAATTAGATATATCGACGACGTTTTGTCAATTAATAATGACAATTTCCACACATATGTCAATGCTATATATCCCAGCGAACTAGAAATTAAAGATACAACAGAATCAAGCACACACGTTTCATAATTAGACATTTTACTTACTATAGACACAGGAGGGAAATCGGCAACTTAACTATGCGACAAACGCGACGATTTTCCACATTTAAGAAGTTACATCCCACATTCACCCGTATATGAAGTTTATATTTCACAAATGATCCCCTGTCAGTGCGTGTTCAACATATGAACATTTCATATACAGATGTCAACACGTCACTGACAAATTTTTGACACAGCTATATTGAAAACCGCGTTTGATGTCAACGTTCCGGAAAATTACGGTCGGTATAAGTCTTGTTTGCGATTACTCTGTTTCACTAGGTGAAATGTTGAGTTGCCTTTTCGTTAGCGGCAAGGTGAGACGTTTGTACCAAATGTGACGAGGATTCGTTCCTTGCGTATTTCATTTGGACTTGACTTTGGACTGTGAGTATGACCTGTCGAAAGGGGATGCTTTCTCCTCCATGGCACCTGATCCCAACTCTCGGTTTCCAGAGGTCCGTGTTTGTCCATTTTACCAGATTTGTATATATATCCTGGACATCCTAAATATTTATACTTTGGTATCTGAGATGTTTTATATCAATGCAATGGCTGTACTCCAGGTTACATCTGGAAGTCAATATACTGTGTCTACCTCAGGTCACATCTGTGAGTCAATACCCGTGTTAACCTGAGATAAAATATATCAGTCAATGCAATGTGACTAATTCTGATTACGTCTATAAGTCAAAACAATATCTCTACCTTGGGTATCATAGTCATATATCAATTAATAAAATGCGTCTACCTTAGGTCACTTTGTCAGTCACACATAACAATAAGTACATTGTCTCTACCCCAGGTCACATCTTTCAGTGACTACACCGTGTCTAATATATCAGTCACTACACTGTGTCTACCTCAGGTAGCATACGTCAGTTACTTCAATGTGTCTACCTCAGGTCACATTGATAAGTCAAAACAATATTTCTAAAATTGTATTCCTGCGCGTGTTCTTATCTATTTTCTACCTTAGGTCACAGTTGAGATGAACATCAATGCTTGCCAACCAACTTCAGGGGTTTTCAGCACATTGGCAAAAATTTCTAGTCGACGTGGATAACAGACCCCATAACAGCATAAATCATACTGGCAGACGTAAGGCGTTAGTCAATGTTCAGTATTGTACAGACAGACGCCTACTCGGACATTACAAAGGGTATTCCTATAGCCTAACTGATTGACTGAAGTGAATAAGTATCGGAACAGTAAATCTTGATATAAAGATGTACACAAGGGACGCGATTTCTCCCTTTTTTCATTTAGATCTAGTTTACGTTAAGTACGTCAACTTGGGACGACTATTTGATTTGGGGAGGCAACGTTTGTCAAATCAGATTACCGGTAATTATTTTCATACTTTCACGAAATTTAGCTGTCCTTTTCTCATAAATCCACTGTTTTATATACAATGTATATACATATATCAATGTGTAGAACGTAAGATATAGAATTTACCTGATTTGTTCATACATGGATATCTACAGATATAATTAGGTGAAAATTGTTGCTATGGTGACATAAAATTATATTCCTATTTCATTGGATGAAAATGAGATGTGGATCTATGTTTTGTTGAAGTAGATGTGATTTTGTTTAAAATTTGCTCCTTTAATACCTAAGAATTAGCCGGAATCAGAATTCTCATCATTGCAAAAAGTAATTTTTGTTCCTATGGAAACAAGTACACACGACAATTTTTAATTGATTCATATTGAACAAAGGTAACACTATCGCAATATGTTCACATTTAATTTGTTCGCTGTTGGAAATTCTATAAATTCGATAAAAATCACCATTTTGAAAAAATATATTTAAAAAGTCGAGTATTACCTGCCATATAAATTCGATTTTTCAGATATACTTTTAAATTTTCACATCTTTTTTAAGAACAATTCAAAATCACGTGTCCGTATTACGTGTCCGTATTACGCTCATTTGATATAAATACAATGGATACCGATTTTGAGCTACCATATTTAAATATATTGGATACCTAAACTTCATAAAACCCCATATAAGCAAAAATACATAGCAGGATCCAGCAAATGTTCTACCAAACCTTTATCTTTACTCCTTACCAAGATTGACAGCCGTTAAGGAGACACTTCAACAATACTGTACACTTGCTTATTCCAGAACCGGTGTGAATCAGATGTGGATTCTTAAAAATTCTAAACAGCTTTCAGAAAATTTGAAGGCACATAATTTTTCTCGAATTCACAGTATTAAAACTCATGACTTCTCTACTCTTTACACAACTATTCCACATTGAAATTAAAAGAAAGACTTTTTAGCATCATAGACAACTGTTAAATGTGGTACCCAAAATTTAAATATCTAGTGATTGGCTGTCATGATACTTATTTTGTCTAACACCACTCTGATTCTACACATAAATACACAGTTGATATAAAAACATGCTGGAATTTCCAATAGACAATATATTTGTAATGTTCGGAGACGTGGTCTTTCAACAAACTGTCGGCATTCCTATGGGAACCAATTGTGCTCCTTTATTGGCCGACCTGTTCCTTAATTCATACGAAGCAGACTTCATTCAGAAACTGCTGAATCAAAAGAAGAAAAAGTTAGCAGTGTCCTTTAATTTGACATTTAGATATATCAATTTTCATACATTTGACAATGCGATATATCCCAGCGCACTAGAAATTAAAGATACAACGGAATCAAGCACACACGCTTCATACATTTTACTTAATATAGACACATACGGGAAATTAGCAAGTAAGCTATAAGCTACAGATTTCGGTTTCCCATCGTAAATTTTCCACATTTAAGTAGTAAAAGCACCCGCATATGGAGTTTATATTTCACAAATATGCCAGGGCGTGAAGATTTCATATACAGAGGTAAACTACTCACTACTCACAACAAATTATTGACACAGGGATATCGAAAACCGCGTTTAATGTCAATGTTCCGCAAATTGGTATAATAGTCTTGTTTGCAATTACTCTGTTTCACAAGGTGAAATGTTGAGTTTGCCTTTTCGTTGGCGGTTGTTTAGACGTCTGTACCAATTGTGACGAGTATACACTCCTCACGTATTTCATTGGACTTCTATTGATTTATACTTTGGTATCTGATATTTTTTATATTCTTAATCTTGAAGGTGGCAATATGTTCTTTTAGTATAAATCATTTTAGCAGAACATTTTACGTCTAAACATAGAAATTGTATACACAAACACATCATTTCAGGGGGAAAAGACAACCTTGGTTACCATGGCAAGGGTTTGCCTTCTGTGTCAATTTTTTCATTTTTTATAAAAGGGTGTCATTATAGTCAAAACAAAAATAATAAAAATCTGAGACCTGAGATGGACATGAATCACCCCTGCCTGAATTGTACAAAAAATTGTACGTAAATGTAATGTATTATGGGGACAAAAATGTATGTAATCTATGCATTACATTACTTCTGTTTGTTAATTACTTTATATTGTTTTAATATCAGGGATGACAAATTTCCACTATTTTATTCTTCCCTCAGAGAAAATATAACAAATTAAAATCAAATTACTGTCTAGTTTAATGATGTAAACAAAAAGTGTACATTAAGACTGTTGTGAGACTAATGATTGTCTTCATCTAACCTTGATACTAAACTTTAATATAAATAATTAAAACAGATCTAGGTTTTATTACATGCATGTATAATCATACAGTTACAATAGAGTTCAATACGAATATGCAATACGTAACGTCGTATTGCAATATAGTTGGATACGGAAATTTCGATGGAGTTACTTTTCTTAATGGGGTTCATGCCATCCAAACTATTTGATGGTGTCATTAAAAGCGGAATAAATTTAAATTTTTTGTACACATATGGATAAATAAGGGGCATGTAATAAACATGAAACCAAACAAATGTCTCTATCCATATCATCAGACTGCACTTGATCGAACTACGCTCTCGGTGAATCCACCCGCTACAACGATCAGGCAGTCTGATGATACAGATAAAAACATCTGTAGTTTTTGTCTATTTATAAACATACACAATATAAAAAATCCCAGATACCAAAGTATAAATCTTTAGGATGTATATAGATACAAAGCTGGGGAAAATTGGACAAACACGGACCTCTGAAACCAAGAGGAGGGATCAGGTGCCATGCAGGAGTAAGCATCCCCTGCCTACCGGTCATACCCGCCCTGAGTCAAATCAAACTGAAATACGTGAGGAACGAATCCTCATCACGATTGGTACAAACGTCTGAGCAACGCCATAGAACAGACAACTCATCATTTCACTGAGTGAAACAGAGTAATGGCCGTAAAATTTGTGGAACGTTGACATCAAAGTTTAACGCGGTCTTTGATATCCCTGTGTCTTTAATTTTTCCATGAGTTGTTTACTTCTGTATATGAAATGCTCATATGTTGAACACGCCCTGATATATCGGATCATTTGTGAAATATATACTCCATATTCGTGTGATTGTGGTATATTACTACTTAATTGTGGAAAATTTACGATGGGAAAACCGAAATCGCCGCGTTTGCCATAGCTTAGTTGTTAATTTCCCGTCTTTGTCTATAGTAACCTTTTAATTTCCCCCTTAACATTGATCACTCGTGAGTAAATGAATTAGCTTTATTGCCCCAAGGTTTAAACGTCGGGGATAAATATAAAATTCTATTGACTTGGGTGAGAAGTAATCATTTCCTAGCAGATTTTGTTATTTGGATTCAGGATTTGGAACGCATTAGACCAATGTCCATTTTCACATTCCGACAAATATTAAAGATAGAAATACAAGATTCGAGGCAAAATCTAACGCTGCTTTTCTGAGTTATAGACAGTTTTCAAATTTGAAACTAAGAAAAGTATGATTAATGATGTAAACAGTTCTTTTTATTTCTATTGTTGTTTTTTTTATTTTAATTTGCAATAACTTCCATACACATATATCATTAAAGTCATGTGTATTCCAAATAAGAATTTTACAAATATTGATACATTGAGCATTGATATAAAGAGGCATAAAATTTGTCACCAGCCAAAGACAGTAATTAGTTTGTACAACAATCAATTCCTTTTTGTGACAAGTGAGGTCGTGGTTTATAAGTAATTAAGTAACAATGCGAGTGAGTTAACAATATGATTAAATGTAGAATGTTTCCTTGCAATATCTCTGTTGGCAAATGCTATAAAACCAACTGAAGAAATATCAGTTAAATGACCCAAAGCGCATCTACAAATTCAATTATGGAGTTGAATGTCAAAAGTTTAAGAATTTGTAAAATAGCTTAACCCTCATAATAGACAGAGTCCAAATGTATAATATCATTCAAAAAGCCTACTGTTGACATTTGGCCTAGTGGTCATATGAAATATTTCAATATTAAACTAGTGTCCATTGAATACAGACCGCCAGTATTTAACCAAAACATTGTTGAGTGAGGCGTAAAACGATATTCTAAATAAAACTAAATTAAATTTTCTTTTGATCGGTATCGAAAATATATTCATTAGGGGTCTCTGTGACCGAGAGGTTGGAGCATCGCTCTTTAAATCATGAAGTCGCGTCATCTTTGGTCAGCGTAAGTTCGAGCCCTACTGGAACTCAAGCTGAATTTGTGAGAAAGTCTATCACTTTACTTGCGGACGAACGGTGATTTCGTCCCTGGGCTCGCTCCTCTACCAATAAACAAACAAAAATAAAAAAGAAATCAATGATTGGGAATTATGTAGAATGAAATAAAACAGTCAAATCTAATAATATGACTTTCAAGGTTAATATAGGGTAATTATATATACTAAATGCGTAGATGTGATATTTACCGTGTTCTGTGACGTCAGATGGTAAAAAAGAAAGATCAAACTGCTCATGTTTCATCATGAAGTAAACAAGTAAATACATTTCTATTTTAGGCAGATTAATTAAAATTGTATATTTAATTCTGCCTATGTTTATTTTGTTACCAGTTAATTACTTGACCAATCCAAACGTTGGTACTGGTATAATTTGTAAAATGAATCCTTTAGTTGATGTAGTTATAATGCAAGCCCTTTGTTTGTTGAATGAATGGTTAAAGTATTTCTGAATAATCGGAGTTCTTTCCTACCGTACAATGTTTATTTACCCGCATTTAATAGCATTTTACTGTTCAGTATCACTATTTTATTGCCATTATATTCTACACCCATCCTTTAATTTGACATTTTGATATATCGACGACGTTTCGTCAATTAATAATGACAATTAGCGAACTAGAAATTAGATACAACAAAATCAAGCACACACGCTTCATACTTAAACATTTTTCTCACTATAAACAGTAAATTAAACTAAGCTATACGACAGATGCGACGATTTTGGCTTTCCGGCTGTAAATTTTCCACATTTAAGTGGTAATATCCCACAGTCACTCGCATATGGGGTTTATATTTCACAGATAAACCGATATGCCAGGGCATGTTCAAGATATGAACATTTCACATAGAGGTAAACTACTCACTGACGAATTATTAACACAGGGATATCGAAAACCACGTTTAATGTCAACGTTCCACAAATTTTACGGTCGGTATAATAGTCTTGTATGTGATTACTCTGTTTCAATAAGTGAAATGGTTAGTTACCCGTTCGATGGCGGTTGTTGAGACGTCTGTACAAATAACGAGGATTCGTTCCTCACGTATTTCACTTTGATTTGACTGTGGACTCACGTGGGATGTGACCTGTCGACACGGGATGCTTACTCCATGGCACCTGATCCCTCCTCTTAATTGCAAGAGGTCCGTGTTTGTCCATTTATTTTTTTCAATATTTATACCTATATCATGGACATCCTAAAGATTTATACTTTGGTATCTGAGATTTTTTATATTATTTCATCATTACCATCATGCTGTAGATGAGATTTCCAAATTGTACTCAAAGTATTTCTAGGAGCCCTAATTTCCTTATAGATCGTAGGAAGGGTGAAATTGACTGGTTTTATTTTAATTGTTTTGGTAGAAATAAAATGATATTTGCTTTTCACAGACCATAATTTAGCATTTCTATCCCAAAGACACTACCAGGAACTCAATACTACATTTTTGTCCGCGACTCAAATTCTAGAAATTAAAATTCCCTTTCCGAGTAGAAAAGTGCTCTTTGATAAAGATTTCGTGAAATTCTAGGTTTTTTTTATTATAGAATATTCCCATTAACTAAAAAGAAATTTATTCATTAAATACTGAATTTATCCTAGAATTTGTTTACAGTGATTATTTTTTGACGATTCAGTCATATCATTTAGTGTTTGGATTTTGTCTCAATCCAATTGTCCTGTTACCTATATTTCCATTTTATATCAAATAGCTGCGATAGATTTCTAAATGACTACGATATACCTCATGATAGGTTCTTCTCACTCCACGGTGAATTTTTTTTCAAAAATAAGATTGAAAACGGAAAATAGTGTTATGATCATTTCAGTCCATGAACTAATGAAAGTATCTATAAACCAAGTAACCAGTTACTGATTATTTTATGATAAAGTAGTATTCCGTATTGATTGACTGACCGTTTAAATTGTAAACTTACCAAAGCTAAGCTTTTTGCATTGGTTACTCTTAGAGGGGTTTACCAACATATTTAGATTTAGTATGTGGTCTTGTATTATAGCCTTTCTCTATTAATTCAACTTTAAAGTTTTATTAACAGATACGTTCACTTAGAGCATTTGTTTTGGCTCTTTGTTCTGCAAATCTATTACTTTGGTGTTATGCTTATGATATTTGCATATAAAGACAATAAGTTTGTCAATACCAAATTGTATATGTTTCGTTTATTCATGGATATCAGATATTGTGATCTCTGAAATAGGTGCCTTAAGTTTACAACGTTCGTGGTATTAGCAGAAGTCCTCATATGATCATATTTGATATAAAGATGAAAACCCTGGTAACGTTCATAAAAAAACGAGTGGTTTCAACATCCTTTTTGAAATCCTGTTATAACCATGCTAAAATCTCTGAAAAAAGATACATGGAATCGCAACTACCAGAACGATTGGAGTTGAATATGTCTTGTTTTATAATATGTCTTAATCAACAATCATTCAGACATATGGTTGCAGTCAGTTTGTAGTGGTGGAGAACGCAGTCATAATGTACCTAGGACGAGAACACCAATTTTCCGCAAGTAGAGTAAACAAAATCAGCTTAGGGTTCAGCCAGGCTCGAGACTTCATGGTTAAAAGCACGATGTACTAACCTCTCGGTCACGCAGATCCCCACATCTACTAGACATGCATACCTAATTACCTAGAAACTTTCACATTCTTACTATAGGTTTTCTCTGGGAAAACGTCTGTATAAGTCCATGCCTGTAGAAGAAAAGTAGTACAATATGTCCCCAGGGGACACAATAACAAGAACTTAAAACATTCGGGCATATCTACTTGAAAAGGGTCAGAGATCAGAAGCATGCATTACGAATATGAAGCACGAAATAAGACAAGAGCAAAGGTGAAACTGAAGAACAATACAAAATGCCATAAGAATCGTTTATAGAATATTTCCAAACAGATTTCAAGTGTTTTACAGTTTTGTTCATACCACTGACTAAAACATTATAACATTAAAACATTCTATAACAAAGTGTGAAACTACTTGTGAAATAATTTTACAATGTAAATTATTGTTTCAAATTAAACTTGTTATGCGGAAGAAAAGGGAGAATATAATTATCGTTATCATTTAAATGCAATTGAAATTACTCTCTCTCTCTTACTCTCTCTCTCTTGTTTCAATAAATTTATGAATTTGCTTGTTGCTTTCATTGAAAGTCGATTACCAATTAAGAGACCAGTGATTCAATATTATTAGAATTGAAACAACACAGATTCTACAACTAATAGGGTGGGCAGATGATGTCCAGTTTTGCGTGAAGCTTGAACTTGGTGCTGGAACAATAGCACCAAACGATTTGGTATCAACACATTTATTTTGTTTGAGTTGGGGACCATGCACTAACTTGGATTACCAGTCATATAGGTACGAACTATTAATCCGCTCATTCAGGTACCGATCTGTTACTTTATACGTAAAATCTATAAAATGCATACTGTTAATTTATATTTGCTTTGTATGGCCGGTAACATACATTGGATTATGTGCCATTTTAGTTTCTAATTTCCGTCCTCCGTAATTGAATATGGAAATAACTTAGTAATATATCTTTGCAACAACACTGATTTCAATTTAATTTGTATACAGTATTATCCGTACATGAAGAAAATAAAATGATTAATATTTCATTGTTGTAACATTATGGCATGTTCGTGATGAATACGAGTGTTCTGATAATTTTCAATATAATGATTAATTTTAGATTGATATATATTCATGATTATTTCATATTGGAACACAAGTGAAAATAATGTAACAAATTTTACTGGTGCTGACAAAATGACTTTCCATACTAAACTGACAGTAAAAATTAATACCGTTTGTACTAAAGCATTAATTTACACATGTTTAATATGTTTTGCGTGCTTTGAAATTCACTTCAAAAGAATTGTATATTAATCGACGCATAGGGAAGTTTAACCAATTCGCATGAATGGGTTTGAAGACCAAAAAACACCATTATACATTTAAATTTATACCACAACAAAGCAAGCATTTGCCGTGACACGAACTTTCTTCAAATGAATAGTTCTTTTATTTTACAGCAAGTTAGATCAATTCATTTGATTGTAGGTTATTTGTCTAATAAAATCTTTCACATATTGTCATTTTATTTGTTTTTACATTACTTTTGGAGGAAGAACTTTCCATAGAAATAAGTAAATTAAAAGATAAATAATGATTGAGTAAAAACAACATACACCTGTTATATTGATCTTACCAGAAACATTTTGTAAAAAAAGAAAACTAATTTTGATATAATATTGATGAACATTTAGGTTTCTATATTAGACTCCGTATAAACAGACTTAAATATTAGCATTATCACATCTTGAATGTTAATAGTGTTGACGCCACACTCAATATTGTGTCAGTCATATGGTGGCAGCCATTTATAATGTTGGAGGAGAGAACTCGATTACAATGTACCCGGGAAGAGACCACCGGCTTTCCTCACAACAATTGTAGGGCTGGATCCTGTGCTGATCAGAGGTGTTACTTGATGGTTTGAAAGTGATGCTGTAAAATCTTGGTACATCACAAATAAAAATTTTCTGTACTATAGAAATGTATCCAATGTTTGATAGTTGTATAATTAACTATCCAAGTCGTTAAATCGTGTATTAAAGAAGTAAAAAAGTAAATACTTTCTTCAATTATTGGTCGATCATCAACTGTTGATGATATCATATATAGTTTATTGACGTTGTAGAGCCGACATGGCTCAGTCGGTGGCGCTAGACTCTTGATCGTGAGGTCGTGAGCTCGATTCCAGCCGGCTGCAGGTTGGTTTCCTGTCCTTAAGATGAAACAGTAAAACTCGAGGTCCCGTGTTGCAGTTGGTGTCGGCACGTTAAAGAACCCTCATTGCTCAATGGCCTTAAGTGCCGAGCATAGGCCAAAATTTGAAGCCCTTCACCGGTATTTGGTGATGTCCCATAATGAGTGAAAGATTCTTGAGAGGGACGTTAAACAATAATAAACAAACGAACAAACAATCGACATTGTATATCCTGGAATTGACTTTGTATATATCTCTTCTACTATTCCATTTTTGCAAATAAGACACCGCTAGCAATGTGACCGTCATTTGCATAATTATGACTAAAATCCTTCCAGTACCTACATAGGAATCCGGCATGTATATTGTATCTGTGTGCTATGTCTTTTGTAATGCAATAAGTTTAGTTTTGATAATGATCCAAAATTTTAAAAAACATTATATAATGATCCTATTTCGTGCAATCAATTTTCAAAGAAATATTTACTATCAACGAAATAAATATCTTCATCTAAGAAGTAAATTCACAATTAATTAGATTTCACTATTAATCAGGTTCTTTAACTTTGGTACTGTTAATAAGATTCACCTTTAATTTGATTCCCTCTTAATAAGTCAACAAACTTTTTGATATATATTTAACATGTACCTCAGCTATAGCTATTTCAATTATCTAGAGTAACACAACAGTATCCGGGTATTGCATTGTTTAGTACCGTTACTTTTGTCACAGAGAAAGTTTATGATTGTTTCATTTTATGTTCTACTCGAACTCCCATATTTCGAAACTATGTATAAGTTATACATTTTGTCCGATTTTGTTTCCAGAATATCCAACAATAGCTGTTTAAATCTGGACTTTTCTATCCATCTTAACAATTAATATGTCTACTGGAATGCCGTTAGTCACACGGATTGTTTAAAATATAGTACAGAAAGAGTCAATGAAAACAATGGCAAACAGTTCGTCTGTTACATGACAGAGTACCGCTCTGTCTGTCTGGGAGATAATTTTGTTACAATTGGATGATGTATAGTCATGTTGGTCGAAGAGATACACAAGAGAAATTCCTCTGTAAAGCTGTCTATGTAAATACACAAATTAAATGTACTGACAGAATCACGATCACAATAAGGACGAAACAGGATTAGAATACAAGTACACAAAACAAAGTCCATCTCAAGGTTATAAACGACGCTAACCGATAAATACAACAAAGTAGTCCTGGACATCCTATTGATTTATACTTTGGTATCTGAGATTTTTATATTTCAATTTGGAACCACGAAGAGCAAAATAATTGGAAATGAATGTTATAGATACAAAAATAGTGTCGCAATTATTTCCCGAGTATAACAGTAAATGATCAGTATTATATAATATAATAATGGTAGAGAGGACATGTGTTTCTGTTTCTGGTCAGAGAATTTATGTTTCAACGTGACATAAGTTAATGGTATGAACTCATTATTTTATCTAAAGTAATATTTGGACGGGATATTAACGTTTGTATTCTAAACTCCTCTAAAGCCAAGAACTCATTATTTTATCTAAAGTAATAGTTGGACGGGATATCAACATTTGTATTCTAAACCCCTCTGAAGCCAAGATATCCATCTTATTACGGTTCTTACTCTCAGACGGGAATGCATTTAAGTTATTTCTGGTATTGTATTATACCACATTTACGTTTCGGAACTCGGCATCTTTTTTAAATTCGAGCTCATCTTTTTGTCATTTGATGCACTTTCCTTGTAACATTTTGATGTGTAATTCAGAAACATCAGCCATGTGTTATAACTTTTTTATTGTCTTAAAACATTTTGAAATCACTATATTTCATCTGCAACAAAACTTAAACCCATTGAAGTCAGTATTGAAAATAAAAAAAGCAAAACAAAAAGGCTAGTATGTTAGAACTTTCAAAGTCAATTCATTATAATTCTAATTACAATATTGCTAGGTGAATTAAGTTGATTGTAGTGTACCTGTAAACATGTTCTAAACATGTCATTGTAATATAGCAATCACATATACCAAAGGATTAATCATAAGAAAGTCAGGAAATAATATATAAATCTTGTGAATACCGGACGTCGGAAAAAAAACAGAAGTGGGGTCAGATACCATGGAGGGGTAAGCATATATTGTTGATTGGTCACAAAGTCTACAGTCAAATCCCATTGAAATCATTGAGGAATACGCCTTCGCCCTCGTCAACATCGGTATAGATTATAAAACAACCACTATCGAACAGCTAACAGCATTTCATTTAGTGAAACATAGTAACTGCAAACAAGGTCAATATACCAACCCTAAGTTTTCGAAATTCTTAAATTAAACGTGGTTCCTGATATAATTGTGACTACAATATTCAAAGACAGAATATTTTCTTTTGAAAATCAAGTCATTTTCCAATAATGTAGTATTAAAACGTTCATCTATTATAGCACCTGTTATATGGAGATCCAGTAATTGTACGCTTGTAATGAAAAATGTATTTCAGCATTGCTTGACAGTAATGATATTTACAAATCTTTGAACTGCCTTTCATTATACTGGTGGATTGATTAAAGAAATCTTGTCGATGCTCATTTTCGATACTCATTTTCAGTAATGGGTGTTTATATACTTTTTGTTCAGGTCATTCCTCGGTGTGAAATATTGGTTCCGTCCAGGGATCATTTAGAACAGAACTGTTATCTAGACTCTCTGGTATTCATACTAAGTCAAATAAACTGGCATTGTTTGTGGCTGTAATAAACGTGTAAACTATTATAATTTATGTAAAGGTAGATCAATCCTCATAAAAAACTCTAGATATTTAGAAAGGAATATTAGACAATGTTCAAGAGCATATTAGACAATGTTTAATACATTCATACACGTCAATGACCGGTATTTAAATTAAATTTAAAGAAAAATTAAAGAAATATCAATATGAATGCCGTCTGCTATCGAACAGGAAACTCAACATTTCATTTAGTGAAACAGAGTAATTGCTATACCGACCATAAAATTTGCGAAACATTATGATCTCATAAGTGTTCAAAATGTTGATTAAAAGAATGTGTTCTGAAGTTTTCGTGTCATAGGTCATCAACGTTACACTTATGGTTCAGCAATGTTCTGAGTAGTCGAAAACGTGGTTGCTGACAGTTACTGGTGCACCAGATGATCTTCCCTGTGCTGCTATTTTAAAAAGGTTAACAGAAAGCATTTGGATGTAATTGAACCTTTTGTACCTAGCCGGACACGACGTGTAGTTACGTGTCGATCCTCTATCATTCCTGATACAAAGAGGGGTCAATATCTCTTTATAAATATAGTTTTCATAATGTCTTATAAAATATACCTTATTGTAGATGTCTGCTGTATATGACGAACAGAAATGTAAACATAAATCATTGATTTAATTTATGTCATTCACCGCCCACTGTGACCGTGGTAACTAAAGAACTTTAATTCCCATACACCAAGTGTGTTTAAAGGTCTCAATTGTAATATATGCGTACTTATAAATCCATTGGAAGACAATGACACAACAACACGCCCCCATTTGAAGCCCTGCCCTTCTTGATGACCCCAGTTTACTTCTTAAACAATTTTGGATTAAAGAAACTAATCGTTGAAACAAGAAAATAGCCCATTGCATTTATTTAATTCTACACTGTATATTTCTGTGGCCAACCGGGATAAAATATTAGCTGTCTTTTGGCCACGCATTTGGGAAAGCCAATTAGAGATCTATGCTACTGTTGGTGGATGGATTATCAAAAAGAATTGTTTAGTCTCGACAAGATACTTTTCAAACTTCCGGGTGTAATTCTCGTCCGTTTCAGACAAATGCAACAGAACTACAATTCTGGAGCAAATAGTATTTTATATCGATTTCGCTTGACAAGATCTCACAATTATGCAAACATTGCATTACTTAACACCCACTCGGAATTATTTCTCCCTGTTTTAGAATATTTGTCTCAGAACTTTATATCATTACCTGAAAACAGTTAAAAAGCTTTATATTCTTTTCCTTTTGTTCGTTGAAATCACCATTTGACAGTCAATCTATGTGGATAATTAACTTTATCATTAAATTAAAGAGAATTAAATCTGTAGAAGCCTGAACAAAATCTATTACAGAAACTTTAAAGAAGTTGCATGGCAGAACACAGGGGATATAATACAATCCTAAACGTCAATTGTCTTGTTGAATCAATCGGATTTACACGTCTTTATACGTCATGCAATTTTATTGCCGTGGTATTTGTAATAACTCATTGATACTATTCTACATCAGTTCACTAAGAGAACTGAACCCTTGAAAATTAAATCGCAAAGCATAAACAATTTGTAATGTTTATAAAAAAGTGTGTGTGTGTGTGTGTGTGTGTGTGTGTGTGTGTGTGTGTGTGTGTGTGGTGAAAGAATGGTTACAACATTACGAATAACCCTTACAGAGATATTACCTGATGTCATTTCTATAATTATGTTTAAGTCGGTTAAATCTTGTTTTTCTTCAGTTAAATCTAGTTTTTCTCAATAATAGTTGATGTACGGTAAATGCGAGTTTCAAGTTACTCATTTATGTAATTTTGGCGTCGGAATTCAAGTTAACCGGGGAAAACCTGGGTTTAACTGGGGAAAACTGTTTAACTGCGCTAAAATCAAATTAATACTCGTTGATGTGATATTGGCACAGTTATACCTCGTTTTTCATGATTAATCTTGTGTTTTATCGAGGAAAACTAGGTTTAAATATATCATAAACATAATACCAAAGTTATAATTCTCAAGACGATCTTTTCTTTCAATTAGACTTCATCAGTTGAGCTACAATTTTTAATAAATTTTCTAAAAAAAGTGGTATCAGATGCGCAATAAATCGTGGATTTGCAGTTCAATCAAGTTATCACCTGTTAATGTGGTTACAATTAAAACGAATCATTGTGAAAAAATCACAAAAATAATGTTTAACTTGAGTAAAACTAGGTTTAACTCATAATGTTATTTTTGCGTAGCAGGTGAAATAGTGATTTATCAGAGAACAAATAAGGTTAAACTAGGGAGAAAAAATTATATATTATGTTCGCATATCATATGAGTTAAGCAAACTTTTTTCAGTTTAATCTAGTTTTTCTCTGTAAAACCTCATTTTCTCGTTAGTTCGCATTAACTGAACAAAGACTAGGTTCAACTGATAAATCACGCCAAAATCACAATAGTGATTTAAACCTATTTCTCAGATATTTTTGAGAATTATAACTTTGGTATTTTGTTTTTAATAAATATACTTACTTTTCTCAGTTTTCATTAATCCAGTTTGAAAAACTGGGTTGAACTGGTGGGAAACTAAGTCATTCATGTAATTTTGGCGTCCTAATTTGAATTAATATAAAACATCTCTGATACCAAAGTATAAATCTTTAGGATGTCCAGGACACAGATACAAATCCGGCAAAAATAGACAAACACGGACCTCTGGAAACCAAGAGGTGGGAGCAGGTGCCATGGAAGAGTAAGCATCCCCTGTCGACCGGTCACACTCGCCGTGAGTCCACAGTTAAGTCCAAATGAAATACGTGAGGAGTGAATCACAATTGGTAAAGACGTCTCAACAACCGCCAAACTGGAGAAAAGTAGGTCTAAGTGTGCCAAAATGACATTATACTCATTAAGCGGAAATAAACCTGGTTTTTCCCAGTTAAATTAGGTTTTTCTAGAGAAAATCTAGGCTTTGGTGCAGATATATCTATTTTTTCTCAGTTAAAATTAGTTTTTCTACGTTAATTTAGGTTACTGAGAAAAATTAATTTAACAGTAGAAAAACAAGGTTTAACTGATAAAGCACACCAATAAAGTTTTTTTTTATCAATTAAACCTCGTTTTTCTCCTGTTAATGTGAGTTACGAGAAAAATTAGGTTTAGCTGGAGAATTGGATAAGTAGGTTTAACTGAGAAAAACTAGGTTTGTCTGTTTCAAAATCTCACTAATATTCATTTTTCGCAAGAAAAACTAGATTTTCACATTGTCGTGATTTTGGCGTAGTTAAATCCATAAAGTTTTTTTTTTATCAATTAAACCTCGTTTTTCCCCTGTTAATGTGAGTTACGAGAAAAATTAGGTTTAGCTGGAGAATTGGAAAAGTAGGTTTAACTGAGAAAAACTAGGTTTGTCTGTTTCAAAATCTCACTAATATTCATTTTTCGCAAGAAAAACTAGATTTTCACATTGTCGTGATTTTGGCGTAGTTAAATCTAGTTTTTCTCAGCTAAACCTAGTTTTCTCCCATTAATGTGAATTACTGAGAACAGCTACTATGTGTAGTTGGATAAAAAGTGGGTTTAACTCATTAATGTGATTTTGGTGTTCATAGGTATGACTTCTGACTTGAGAACATTTAAGGATTTTGATACAGTAAATGAACAAACATCCACTGTGTAATATCTGACTGTCTAATGACTTTCCGGCATTGTTTTAGATTGAGAGGTGCAACTTATTACTTTGCTTCGCTTTTTAATGGTACCGATGCTTTCATTTACACGCATAAATAATTAAAATTAATAAATGTCCCAAAATTCTATTGGTAAGATAGTGAGAAAACATTCGATTCAGTCTTGCATTACCTGAACACTAATTAACCGAATCCACTGACGTATCCGCATAGAGTTGATTGCGGTTGGTAAGAACGACGCAATTAATGCGCGTTAGATCAACCTAATTTTTTAAGTTATTGATAACAGAAAAAAATACAAACTGTTGTTATATTGACAAAGTTGTTCTTGGAATCTAATATCATTCATTTTAAGTACTGATTTTAAAATTCCCATGGTAATTGTGCTCACTTTTGTGTATTTCGTCTTGAGAATTACTATAGTCCGATTCACGTAAGATTGCGGCCACGTAACCTTTTGATTATCATACGGATGGTTCTAATCTCTTTTCGGTTATGAAAAGCTTCACGGGAAAAAAAATTATTTCTCACTGGATAATATATATCACTTTCTTATTTATGGTAAGAAGTAGGAACGATTACTATTGCCGCTGTTATTTAAATGTCAAAACATATAAAAAATCTCAGATACCAAAGTATAAATCAATAGAATGTCCAGGACATAGATACAAATCCGCTAAAAATGGATAAACACGGACCTCTGGAAACTAAGAGGTGGGATCAGGTGGAATGGAGGAGTAAGCATTCCCTGTCGACCGACTTCTCTACTCTTTACACAACAATTCTACATATAACAAATAAAAGAGAGACTTTTTAGCATCATAGACAACTGGTTTTTTTTCACTAAAAGTGGTAACCGGAAATTTAAATGCCTAGTGATTGGGTTAGCATGATACTTATTTTGGCAAACACCACTCTGATTCTACACATAAATACACTGAAGTTGATATAAAAAGATGCTGGAATTCCTAATAGACAATATATTTATAAAGTTCAGAGACGTGGTCTTTAAACAAACTGTCGGCATCACTATGGGAATCAATTGTGCTCCTTTAATGGCTGACCTGTTCCACATTCTTCATATGTTGTACACGCCCTGGCATATCGGATTATTTGTGAAATATCCATATGCGGGTGACTGAGGGATATTACTACTCAAATGTGGAAAATTTACGATGGGAAAGCCGAAATCGTCGCGTTTGTCGTATAGCTTAGTTGCTAATTTCCTGTCTGTGTTTATATAAAGTAAAATGTCTAAGTATGAAGCGTGTGTGCTTGATTCTGTTGTATCTTTAATTTCTTGTTCGCTGGGATATATCGCATTGACATATGTATGAAAATTGTCATTATTAATTGACAAAACGTCACCGCTAACTTTTTCTTCTTTTGATTCTGCAGTTTCTGAATGAAGTCTGCTTCGTATGAATAAAGGAACAGGTCGGCCAATAAAGGAGCACAATTGGTTCCCATAGGAATGCCGACAGTTTGTTGAAAGACCACGTTTCCGAACATTACAAATATATTGTCTATTAGAAATTCCAGCATGTTTTTATATCAACTTCAGTATATTTATGTGTAGAATCAGAGTGGTGTTTGACGAAATAAGTATCCTGATAGCCAATCACTAGATATTTAAATTTTCGGGTACCACCTTTAGTGACAAAACAGTTGTCTATGATGCTGAAAAGTCTTTCTTTTAATTTTTTATGTGGAATAGTAGTGTAAAGAGTAGAAAAGTCATAGGTTTTGATACTGTGAATTCGAAAAAAATTGTGTGCCTTCAAATTTTCTAAAAGCTGTTTAGAATGACAATCTCCATACATATGTCAATGCGATATATTCCAACGAACTAGAAATTAAAAATACAACAGAATCAAACACACACGCTTCATACTTAGACATTTTAGTTACTATAGACACAACTAAGCTATGCGACAAACGCGACGATTTCGGCTTTGCCATCGTAAATTTATTACATTTAAGTAGTAATACCCCACAATATGGGATATATATGGAATTTATATTTCACAAATGATCGGATATGCCAGGGCGTGTTCATGCAGAGGTAAACTACTCACTGACAAATTATTGATACAGGGATATCGAAAACCGCGTTTGCTGTCAAAGTTCCGTAAAGTTTACGGCCGGTATAATAGTCTTGTTTGCGATTGCTCTGTGAAAGTGAAATGTTGAGTTACCAGTTCGATGGCGGTTGTTGAGATGTCTATACCAATTATGACGAGGATTTGTTCCTCACGTATTTCATTTTCATTTGACTGTGGACTCACGGCGGGTGTGACCAGTCGACAGGGGATGCTTACTCCTCCATGGCACCTGATCCCACTCTTGATTTCAAGAGATTCGTGTTTATCCATTTTTACCAGATTTGTACCTATATCCTGGACATCCTAATGATTTATACCTTGGTATCTGAGACTTTTTATATTATGCTTCATTACCTAAAAGTTAAACTCTTCCAGGTCAAGAAAAGGTTCACGAGACTCAAACCTGTCAGCTTATATGGATTTTATTACATCAGCAGTACAAAAGTAATGAAAAGGCAGATGTACGTTCATGATTTCTAGATGTGTTGTTATAGAAATAAGAAGACACTAGATATATTTCAGAAACACCATGTCTCTAAAATCATTCATGGAAATCGTAAATAATCATACCTCTTGTAAACATTGACGAATGTTGATCGTAATTGAAGGGGCATTATACACAGTCATAACAATTCCTACATGTTTTGTGAAAATTGCTTGAGAAATCAATTTTAGCAAAATTTCATTGGTAATTGATTAATTCAACCTTACTATTTGTATATGCAAACCACATTGGACCTGGCCTTTTCATATCTAGAAATATAAGATTTGTTATGCCTGTGTAAAGATAACTCTTAATTGTCATCATGTACAAGTAGCAAAGGTAGAAAAAATCGACATAATATTTGGTAAACACAGCTAATGCACCTTACCCTAACCTTTGAACCTTACAAATGTGGTGTTAAGCTGAACAAAGTAAATCGTGGTTTTGAGGAAAGAAACTGATTAACAAAAATAATTGATTACTAGTATATAAATTATAAACAGTCAAATATGCATTAAAAGCCACCTCTGTATAAAGGGTAACTACCTATAAAGGGCATTGAAATATATCCCTTGCTAACTTTTTTATCATGACTAAACCTCTTTATAAAGGCAATCTGTCTATGATGGCTACTTTTGCCTGTCTCCTTTATATAATATCTCCAGAACCTCCTGAAATTAATACATTTTTATCTATATAAAATATTGAAGATTATTTCAAATGAAAACTTTCACAGCCTGTAGCAAATTACACTGTTGTATCACAATGAATAGCATCATCGACCGCCTAAATTTCTCTTCCGGTCTTTTGTTGGTGTAGACGAGTTGTTTGTTTTGGGTTTTTTTCTAGTTATCTCTGGCCATTCCCTTTAGGTTATGTGATCTATCATACTAAAAAGGATTAATTAACTACCAGATCATCAATAATACTTGCTAGTAAGACAATGAAGGCACAGTTAAGAGACCAGTGTTTGATTTAAATATTTTATCGACTCTGTGTCCGACACTCAAATTATGACGTCATTCACCTAATTTAGATTTCTGTTTTTCACACTGGATTTGATAAATAGTTAAAGGTGTTACTGACGCATTTACCAAGTTATGAAATGTAGGAAAGTTAAATGTTAAAGCAGTAATTATTGAAGTTTTTCGTCTTGTTTGAAATTTCTTTTTGCAACTATTTCCCTAAATCGACAAAGATCTTTATTGGTGATTAAAAAAACTGTACAGTTTGCGTAAATTAGTTTAACATCCAAAATAGGAGTGAATGCAATCTCCGAGTTTGTGTGAAATGAACCTGATGTCAATAAACAGTAAAACGGAGTTCCATTATTTCTCCGAGTCACAAATTCTGAATCTCAATGCTATATGAATTCTGGCCAATGTTGATGACAATCCTTACAACCTCAAACTATCATAAAGTTTACAAATTTTCTATTTACACATGTAGTCCCTGTTTTATATACAAAAGTATGTTACGGACATTTAAAAAAAAAAAATGGGGACAACAAAACCGTTTGCAACGATCTTTTTTTTTCAAAGATTTTTGACAGCAATGTGAATAAATTATCTCTCAATGGCTATTCTTCGTGCTAGAATAAAAAATGGGCACGATAATTCATTTTCTCATAACCGAGTTTTCAGAAATAAATACACAGGTGTGAGCTACTACGAACGCATTTTATTTGTCAGGAACATAAACAATCGTGGTCTCGGTGATTAAATGATAAAGTGGCCACATATTTGATTCTGACCGTCAGGATTGATCCGATAAAATGTTCCTGGAACGGTTCTGTCAAACGATTTGTTTGTTTTCTTTTATCAGTACGAATAGTTGATGTCCAACAATATAAAATGTTATAGTATGATATTGGAGGAATTCAATTACTACTTTGTTGATTCACGCCGTAAAGACATAAATACATATTATCATTGATTCGTTCGTGTTGCGCTGTGTCATTATCACTTTCCGTTGTGACCAGCATAACGCAGAAAGAAGCACATGAAAAAATTGACCAGAAAATATGTTTTTTTCTTAATGTAAAAGAAACACGCAGAGAATGGCCAGATATATATATATGTTTTTATGTGAAAGAAATACGTGAAAAATATTGGCAAGAAATATGTGAAAAGTTACCAAATATATATATGAAATACACGAGTAATTTATCAGAAATATGTATATATATATTCAGAAACACCTGAAAATATTTGCCAAAATATGTATTTAATATTTTTGAAAGAGACACTTGAAAATATTGACAAGTTATACATTTCTTTTAATGGGTCGATGAGCAGTTTGTCACAAAGGGTTATAATTGAATAAGTTTTTAATATCGGTAGATATAACTCAGTAGATAACTGTGGAAAAATTTTGTTTATCGAACTTGTCCGAGTTCTTATGACAATATACCTCATAATGTTTCAAATTAATTCGTTGAAAATTAGTCAATTTATTGTGCGGAAACTGTTTCTGCAAATCTTCTAGGAGTAATAACTCCGTATATAACTAGCGAAAAAAAAAATTGTTTCCGAGCTTTAATAGCAATAAACCTTCCGATAAAATTTCAAATTAATCCGTTGAAAATTACTTAAGTTATTGCTCGCCAACGTTATAACATAACACTGTCCGTATTTCGATGGGCATATAAAAAGTGGCCAGTTCCTTTATGAGAACGAAACACGTAAAGGAATGACAATGAATACCCTTCGAAAAATGTGACAGTAGGGACCAAATATATGTTTTGTCTTCGTATGAAAAACCACATGAATAGATTGACAATAAGTGTGTTTTATTTATGTGACTGTAATATTCAGATGTTATTTCCTACCCAAAATCAAAAGTACACTTGTGAAGAAAATGTAAAAGACACCTTGACTAAATTCACTTTAGACACCACCTTGAATTGAAATCAACACCAATGCCATGTAAAATGTATCATGTAAAATATAAATGAATCAAATAAAGATGGATAAATGTGAGTCAATGACCACAAAACGATCTTAATTCAAAAATTTTAAAGTTATTATTTCGTACTAATTTTTCAAATTTTGATTTTGTAACTAAAGGTATCGTGACCATATAAAGCAGTAATACTTCTGTAACTGAAGTAACGACTCCGAGAAATCTTATCACCGAATTCCAGTTTTTACTTAAATCTAATAATGCTGTTTACCAGGACGCAGGCTATCCATATACTGAATAGCATACACACTTCACATTGTTTACATGAAACAGAAATAGTCGATGTAACAAAATATTATGTATATTATGAAGAATACGCAGATATTCACAATCACTCTTCCTTCAAAAGCCATATCTCTTAAGTTTGATTTTTGAATTCATTTTATTTCTTTCTTTCAAAAAAAAAAAAAACACAAAAAACAGAAAGAGGACACCTCCTCTCAATTTCTTCCAAACCCTGTTTGGTCCTATATTTGCTTTTAATATATAGGATATTTTTAAACTAGCTTATTAGATTTCAATATATTTTGTATGGCTGGAAGAAGTCATGTTTGGTACTAGTTGCGAAAAGTCAGTGGTCTTTAAAAATGGCATGCACCATATAACTGATGAACTCCTGAACATGACGTAAATATCATTCAAACAAACATTGTTTTTTCATTTACTGTTACCATAAACCACAGAAAGCAAGATGAATTGATTTTAGTTCAGAGAAAATAAATTGGAAAGTCCATCATTTATCAGATATCATATTTAAGTTTTAATATGCAATATAGAGATAAAGAGAGACAACTCTTGCAATAAATACATGGCCTATACTTTACCTCGATTATAATTGTTCAACAGTATACGACAAACAGGAAAAAAGATTCTCTGTTCACTGGTAATTGAGTGATACATTGTCCTGTACTCAATTTTGTCATCTATTTTTCTTTTTTCTAAGTCAAATTCTACACGCATAGATACAACAATATTTATATTCTATTACAAGTATATATATATATATGTTAATTTATAGTTATTTGACACAGAATAAATAGATAAAAAAACGATTTAAAAATGTCAAATATTTTTGTTTTATTGTGTTGTCACTTTGCAAGTAGGTTCTTCAGACAGAATGTGGAATCTCAACATTTTTTTCATTTTTGCATGGTGGATGCCAGTTTTTAATGGTGGAGGAAAGAAACTGTTACATTTACCCATGGAAAGACCAGTGACAATCTTTTTCACACAAAAATAGCTCTAATCACTTGGCCATAAAGTTTCCATTTTTAAGACAAACTGTTCATGTAAGAATCATACTATGTATACAGAGATGTCAACTCTCCATCTTCATGTTCTTGCAGTTAGACCAAAATGTAAAGCACCATTGAACACAAAGAACACATACAATTAAAGGAACTATGAGATGCACGGCACAACTTTCCTCCCTCCCCAGTATATAATTTTTTCTAAACACTATTAACAACATCTCCAAATGTTAAATTAAGGAAGATATACAATCAAACAATGTTATATTTTCATGTTATAGTGTTTGTTTTCTGAAATGATTTTGCATTGATTCCACAACTATATAGTAATGATAATACAATGTGCTGCATTTGACTATTCAGTCTTTTCGTTAGTCAGAGTTATCTCTCATGTCAGCAGGTATCGATTGTGACGTCATGTCTTTACGTGAGAAAATGTCATTTTCACACAAGCATATGATGTCACAATTGATAACTTTTTTTTTCATTTTACGCACAAACAAATGGCATCACAATCGATACCTGCTACAAGGGGTGGTAACTCTGGATAATGAAAATACCTAATACATAGGATTGTAAAGGACAAATAGATTTCCTCAACTCTACTCTCCCTACAGTTGCTGAGGTTAATACAGTTTGAAAAAAAACAAAGACTATCCAATGTAATTTGATTAAATTCCTTTAATACAAAAATATTTTCATTTTTCTCATATGTCAGTTCTTTAAATAATATATACATGTGCCTGTTACATAGAAATATTTTCATTCATGCTGATTGACTTTGGTAAAACGATGGTACTGATTTAAAGCCTGAATTAAATATGAATATAATATAAATAATATATATAATATGATATATAAAATAAATATAATACCTTTAAAAACACTTTTCAAATTGTTATAAAAATACTTGAATTGCAGGTAAAATAATTATACTGAATAGGATAAACATTTCAAGATTCCATGCAGCATACAAAATGGTATGATCAAATTGTAAAATGATTCTTGTTGCATCACAACAATTTAACTATGGCTTTGTAACAATATGATCACTTATTTGTTACAATGTAATCGCCCATTTGACACAGTCACAATGTAATCATTAACTTGTTACAATGTAATCCCTCATTTTTTACAATATAATTACTCATGTTATAGTTCATTCATTCATTTATTACAATGTAATCATTCATTACAATTTAATTATTTATTTCTTACAACATAATCATTAATTTGTTACAATGTAATCATTTTTTAATCTAATTATTTTTTACAATATTATTCCTTATTTGTTACACTATATTATGACTCATTTCACTCATTTTACAATACAGTTCCTCATTTGTTACAATGTCATGACTTATTTCATTCATTTTACAAAGCAGGTTCTTATTTGTTACAATGTAATGACTCATTTGTTACAATGTAATGACTCATTTCACTCATTTTACAATGCAGTTCCTCATTTGTTACAATGACTCATTTCACTCATTTTACAATGCAGTTCCTCATTTGTTACAATGTAATGACTCATTTCACTCATTTTACAATGCAGTTCCTCATTTGTTACAATGACTCATTTCACTCATTTTACAATGCAGTTCCTCATTTGTTACAATGTAATGACTCATTTCACTCATTTTACAATGCAGTTCCTCATTTGTTACAATGTAATGACTCAAATCACTCATTTAATACAATATGATCACTCATTCTTTAATATAATCAATCAATTGATACAATATAATACCATACATGACATTTGTAAAAATTGTAATCACTATTTATTACAATGTAATCACTCAGTTGTTACAATGTAATCACCCATTTGGTATAACGTCATTGCCAATTTGTTACTGTGTAATAACTCATTTGTTATAATATAATCACTCTTTTGTTACAAAGTAATCACTCATTCATTACAATGTATTCCCTCATTTCTTACACTGTAATCCCTCATTTGTTCCAATGTAATCATTCATTTATTCCAATGTAATCATTCATTTGTTATAACCAACCATGCAGTATTACAAAATCAAATATATTGGTTCTATCAACAAAATCCATTTTTGTAATCACACAATCAGTGACATGTTTATCAACTTTTCTACAAAAGTGTGTTGTTATTTTATACTGCCAATGTGTGATAAATCAACAAACCACAGGGCAAAAACATCTCACACAGATTTTCATGCATCTGATTGGTTACTGATATTACCATGATTACGTGTGCACTTGATTGGTTAAAAAAGGTAATGCAATCCATTTCCATAGTTCATGAAATATCCACCGGGAAATACACCCCACTACTCCTTGATTATCAATTTGCAGGGATCATTTAAGATTCTGAAGGTTATATCAAGGGTCATGGTAAAGCTGTATTTATTCTGATTAATACTGTAAAATATAAACAAAGTTCATTTCTGGTCACTAATTTTTTTTCAATTTGTCTCCATAGTACCATTTCGCTAAAGTGTCCGTACTGACACCCAGAGCATGTGCCGTCAGGATTATCTGGTTTAAACCAGAGTTCTAAAAATAATAGAAAAAACATAAAGAAAAAAATCTACTGCTGTAAAAGTCACCTCCATAGTAACGTTTTTTATGCATGTGATAACCTTCCCCCCTCTTTTTTACAGTCTTGAAATATTAATAAAAATTTCTAATATTTAGATTTCAAAAATATTCTGACAAAAAACATTTAGTCACATCAAATGCAAGCAAAATATATAAACTGAATGCATCATAGTGAATATAAGGGTAGATAATATTATAAACATACTACCAAAGTTATAATGCTCAAGACGATATCGTTTCTGTCAATTAGACTTCATCAGTTGAGCTCCAATTTAAAAGTTATGTGTATTTTCTAAAGAGAAAGTGGTATTATACAAGGCCAAATAATATCTCTAAAAGTATAGCCGAAATCCGTCTAAGAGTAACCACTGTAAAAAATGACTATCTTAGCTTTAGAAAACATTTTTGAATTTAAATGATGTTAACAGTGCCAAATATTACTTTAGTATAAGATGACCAGCTGGTACCGAAATACCAGGTACTAGGTTTATGTATACCCTCGGGGACTCAAACGGTCCACCAGCAGTGGCAACGACCTAGTGGTTATAAATATTATAAACATGATACCAAAGTTATAATGCTCAAGACGATATCGTTTATTGTGGCAACGACCTAGTGGTTATAAATATTATAAACATAATACCAAAGTTATAATCAAATAAATCACATAGAAAAGAGGCCAAAATTAATATTCTGATTTTTACAAAAAAATACAAACTTGAATCATATCATTCCTGTAGATCACAGAAACAATCCTTTTTTCAATTCATGTAGTGATTCTGGATAAGAAGATTTTCAAATGGGGGTACCTTCTGGGACCCATTTTGCCCCACCCTGACCGATCAGGCTGAAAAATACAAACTTGTTAAGGGACCTTGAGTACTTGCTTCCTGTTTCATCAAAATTCATTCAATGTTTTCAGAGATGGTTCTGGTGAGTTAAAAACGGAGATTTGGAAAAAGGAAAAAGTCTTACCCGTAACAAACCAGATTTTCTCCATCTCCTCGCTGATGTGATAACAGGATTGCAGTCTGCTACACCAATGTGACCATACTGCCATAGTTCTTCTATCTGGAAATAATAAAAACAATACAGATTCAATGCATGAACTTTAGAGTAAGTAAAATTTGGATTTGCTTTGAACATTTCGGTGTATGACGATTGTACCGCTGACTTAAAAAATGCAAAATTGTCTACAGTTCTTTTATAAGATCATCTCTGACAAGTTTCACTCATTCCATGTTGATTAATGACTAAATAAATAACTTAATCTTTTATTTTTAAAACCATTTGCCTCCAGTATCCCCAGAAATAATTTTTGATGGGCAGTTTACTATGCTAAATCAACACCCCAGTGTCATTTAACTTCTTTCATTATATTCAATTTCATTCAAATAGCCTGCTAATGATGCTTATATATTTGATAGTACATTGCATGCTTCTTCAAAATTTGGAGCCGTTCATAACTACTCGTTTTCCAGTGAACAATTACAAATATGTCTGCTGTGTGGGCAGATGAAGTGGGAATGTTCATAACATTTTTTAATACACATTTTTATTTTTATTCAAAGTTCAAAAGCTTTTTATCTTCCTAGTTCAGGGTTGTAACATTTAACTGCTCAAGTATGTTTAGTTAGCATCCTTAAATATTAATTTCAGCCCTGAAAAATACTGCAATCTTCTATTAGCTCCATGACTATGAACATCAGGGCTGGACATTTTCCTGCAAGGTGTCAATCATATTTCTTGTAAAATAAAACAAACAAGCAAAGCAATAATTTTAAAAGAAAAATAACATCATACCAGTAGAACATCTTCAAGTAAATAGACTTCCTGAAAACCTCCAGCCTTTTCATACATCTTCTTGCTGATAAAAATTCCATTATCACCATATGGAAGCTCTACACATTTAAAAATAATTCTAATAAAGAAACATGCATCATTTTCATTCAGATTTTTTCACTAGGGACCTTTTACTTATTTTGCGATTACATGCAAATTACATATCCAAATAAGCTCATAACAACAAAAAATTAGAGGCCAATATTGGCGAATCATTTTTTATAAATTCAGTAAAGGGTTTAAAGGTCTTTATAGAATTGTATAAAGTTTTTCTTACATTGCACACGACAAGTTTCTAAGACTAGGTAAATTATCACTACAGGCGAACGCCAATTATCCAGACTGAGTGGGAGACACATGAAAAGTCCGGATGATCAATTTTATTGTGAAAATTTGTCTGTACAACCAAAAATAAGCATGTGTATGCTGGGCATTCTCAGCGAACACGTCACTGAAAAAACTTCTGCAATGTTTTCACAGGCATGCTGTTTTTTTAATTTATTGATGAGTAGAAGTAAAAGCAGTGATTTATAAAGCCTGTGCTGGTAAAATACAGACCTAACATACACATGATACATGTATGTATGATTTCCCTTCATATTAAATTGGATGTATCATTATAATTTGAAATCACGTGTAGATCTACATCCTTGTGTAACCTACTTCATATTTTACGCCTACATTTGTTCTCCAATGAGGATTGGGAAAATATTGTAAGTCTTTATTCCAAAGAGTCACTGTGATTTGAAGAAAGCTGACACTTTGGTCTGTCAAAAACTTCTCCGAGTATTGACCTAGATATTCCACCAGATGCTTTCTCCAGTAGCTTGGGGCCCGATACGGGATGCCTGTAGCACATTACTGTTTGAATCATAATTAAATTGCTTGTTAAAGCTAATAATTGTTTCTAGCCATCAATGTCTTAATTTTATCATTTTTAAACCAGTTACATGGAAAAATTATTTAACATGACTTGGTAATGTCATATTCTGAAATAGTTTTTACATCTTTCCTCCCTTTATCTCACCTCTCAATATTTGCCAACTTATGGACAGTCAGTAAGTAACACACACCTGGTATGTGTTTACACATAGCACTAACCAATTTGAAAACAAAATAAAGATTGAAACTGAAATCATATATTGATAAGAGATATTTATTTATTTGAGGTGTTTTTGAAGTTGTAGTTTTAATGATTGAATCTTTTTTATGAACACTTGTGACCATCAATGTATGTCAGCTGTAATCCAATATGTATTGTTTTATCTCGGATTCCTCATAAAGGCTAAAACAATGCAATTATTTAAAACAATAAACGAAATGACTGGCATGCTGTTGCTGTTTCAATCACCATTAAAACATGTAGAAATACTTACAAGACATTTTGTGAAACTTTTATTGATGAATTTACAAATTGTATGTCTGAAAGTTTGCCCTTGTAAAATATTGGTGGACATGGTATTTGTCTATACAAGTGAAAAATCTGGATCATCGGAGTCTGGATAATCAATGTTAGACTGTATATGGCCATATGGCCCTTGTCCTGGGACTGGCACCATCAAACTTGAGAATTTACTCAAGTCAGAGAATATTCTCAACTTTGTCTGCTCAGCCAATCAGATTTCAGGATCAGCTGAGTTTTAGACTTAAGTAGTTCTTAAGTGTTTGTGGTGCCAGGCCCTGAACCCTCAACCACAGTTCCCAATGTCATAAATTTCATAATTTCTGCATTACTTCTAAAAATACTCAGAATTTCTTTACAATTCATAGATAATTATGATAATATTGAAAAGATTTTCTAAGATATAAGAATATCATCACTCTATGGCCATACATGCCCCACTCAGCCTTGCCCATGGGGTCATAAGTTTCAAAATTGTATTGATGGGCTTTATTTTCATTCTTACAATGTGCAGGGGTAAACATGGTAAAGAAGAAGATTTCTACAGATTGGATTATTCATGCAGTTTTGGCCCCACGGAACTTTAGATCCCAATTGTGGCCATGGTTTGAACAATTCTATAATCTGTTCTATGTACAATAAAGCGTTTGCATATATTTTGTACAATAAAGCATTTGCATATATTTTGTACAATAAAGCGTTTGCATATATATTGTACAATGAAACATTTGCATATATTTTGTGATTTTTGTATCATTGGCTCTTGAAAAGAGGATTTTTTAAGACAGCCATCATATTTTCATCCCTTATTTACTCTCCCTCTGAAAAAGATCAGATCCTTCACCCAGATATTTTGTGCCAAGTTTGGTTGAAACTGGCCCTGCAGTGGTTCTGGAGAAGAAGCTGAAAATGTTGAAAGTTTACAACAACGAGAGCGATAACAAAAAATGGTAAACTGATAATCATTGAAGCACACTTGAGCCACTGGCTCAGGTGAGCTAAACATTTACCCTTTCTCCAAACTCTGACAGCCACAAAATGTTCTAACATTTTCATTTGCAGCTTGAAGAACCAAGTTTCTCCTTCCCTAAAATATAGAAAATTAAGATAATAAATAACCATTTAAGGGAACACATGATAAATGAATTAATGTTCTAACATTTTCATTTGGAGCTTGAAGAACCAAGTTTCTCCTTCCCTAAAATATAGAAAATTAAGATAATAAATAACCATTTAAGGGAACACATGATAAATGAATTAATTCTTGAGGACTTTATGGATTTTAGACACAAAACATTAAAACTTGATTCTTCAGGTCAGCAATATTTACACTGCAGTACCAGATTTCTCATGGTCGTCAAATGATATTTTCTACATATTGCAAGCTGAAAATCCCAGGTTAAGTAACATGTAAAAGTGATACCTGATTTTAAACAAAAGGCCGATGAAGGCTTCAATCGCTCACCTGAGAACCATCTACAAATGATGATTTGATTCGGTTTGATTTTTTGTTTTACGCCATACTCAACAATCTTTCAGTCATATGATGGCGTCCAGTTTTTATTGGTGGAGGAGAAACCCCGGTTACCAGGGTAAAGACCACCGACCTTCTGCAAGAAAACTGGCAAATGATGAAAGAAGACCAAGAAGAATATGTACATGTAAGCTGATCAGGCCAAGAAACATAAATATTGCTGTTTTAAGATTCTAGAAATCAAATTTTGGCAAAATCTTTGCACATAAACTTTTCTTCAACTATATACAAGTAAAATACTTTAATGCATCATTGTGAATGCAAGGGGAGATAATTGAGGAAATCATGCAAAAATTAATGAAAATGACAAAGTCTGAAAAGACCTCAAAGACATGTCAAAAATTAATATTCCAATTACTATGGAAAATAGAAACTTCAGCAGGACCTTGAGCACTTGCTTCCTGTAAAGTTTCATCAAAATTCCTTCAGTAGTTTTGAAACAAAAGCTGATAGTGTGAAAAATACACCCCCCTCTTTTGTTTGCAGTCTTAAAAAATTCATAAGAAATTCTAGAAATTAAATTTCTGCAAAATTCTTGCACAAAAACATTTCTTCACCTAATTACAAGTAAAACACATTAAATGAATGCATCAAAGTGAATGCAGGAGGAGATAATTGAGGAAATCATGTAAAAATTAATGAAAATGACATAGTCTGAAAAGACCTCAAAAAATATTCCGATTTCTATGAAAAATAGAAACTTGAATCATACATCCATGTAGATCACTCAGAAACAATCTGTTTTTCAATTCATGTAGTGGTTCTGGAGAAGAAGATTTTTAAAGAGGGTACCTTTTGGGATCTATTCAACATCGCCGTGGATCCACCCCTGGGCCAATCTTACTAAAATCTACAAACTTGGTAAAGGACCTTGAACACTTGCTTCCTATAAAGTTTCATCAAAATTTTTTCAGTGGTTTCAGAGAAGAAGCAGAAAATATGAAAAGTTTACAGACGGATGCTGGACGCCCAATGCTGGACAACGGACTTTCGGCTCAGGTCTTTTGTTGAGAGTTTGGTAAAAAGGTGAAAGTATTGAGACATCTGAATGAGGCTTAAAAATGAAGGTTCTCTGTCATTGTAGATGTGGTATGTTCTAGAACCCTCTCTATTAGGGCACAAGTCCAAGGAGTGTCATGTTACCTGACACGGGTGATGTCGGCTCCATTTTGATCGAGTGATTAGAGCATCACGCTTTATCTCACCTCTAACCACCATAGGCTCAAGATAGAACCTAAGGGAAGGCTCAAGATACAACCTAAGGGAAGGCTCAAGATAGAACCTAAGGGAAGGCTCAAGATAGAACCTAAAGGAAGGCTCAAGATACAACCTAAGGGAAGGCTCAAGATACAACCTAAGGGAAGGCTCAAGATACAACCTAAGGGAAGGCTCAAGATACAACCTAAGGGAAGACTCAAGATAGAACCTAAGGGAAGACTCAAGACAGAACCTAAGGGAAGGCTCAAGATAGAACCTAAGGGAAGACTCAAGATACAACCTAAGGGAAGGCTCAAGATACAACCTAAGGGAAGGCTCAAGATAGAACCTAAGGGAAGGCTCAAGATAGAACCTATGGGAAGACTCAAGACAGAACCTAAGGGAAGGCTCAAGATAGAACCTAAGGGAATTTTGTGAAAAAGGCCAGTGATCTGTTTTCCTGGGTGCATTATAACTGGGTTTTCTCACCACCATTAAAAACTGGCAGCCACCATATAACTGACAAATTGTTGAGTGTGGTGTAAAATGCTAAACAATAATCAGAGAAAATAAAGACACTAGCATATTGACCAATCACATCACACAATAATACAAAGCTGACAACACCAGCATGACCCCGGACTAGAAAATTTTACTCAAATTTAGCAAATCCTGAAATCTAATTGGATGAGCAGGCCTAGATCAGAATATTCTACGTCTTAAGAATATTCTTCAGATTAATGCCAGTGAGTCCTAGTACATGAGGAAAGTTCCAAGTTTGATTTGGATCAGATTGATACCCTGTAATAAGTTCCAAAACTGTTGCAACATTAAAAGACATTGGCTTAAGTTTTTAAAGGCACAGATTTTGGTGGGTGACACTTTTTTTTTTTTTTTTGGATTCAGACTGATCACAATATTTTGTACAACTCCAACTGTTAGTAGTTATATAATGATATGAATATAATATACATGTACTATATAATCATTTATCTTATATAGTTTAACTAAATAAGAATATAATATGTATGGTAATTTTGAACCATTTTGAATTATTTTAATTATTTGAATTGAAAATATTAAATGCAGATTTTTTTCCTGGGCAATAGAAAGAAGAAGTGTAGAGCAGAATATAGTGATAGATAGTCAAAGTGAAAGATAATAAGAAAAAGTAAAAAAGAAAAAAAGAAAAAAAAAAGAAAGGAAAAGAAAAAAAAGAAAAGACAGAAAAGAAACTTACCCCTATCTGATATTTAAAGACATATACATACACATACATATAAATATACACACAAATATTGATATCTCATTTGTACATGCACAATAGATGTATATGTGCACACTGCATTATCCATGCATGTATCTTTACTTATCCATATCAATTATAATGTACATATACAAAATTGTAATTATAAACATTTTTGTAAGGGTGGTAACTAATATAGTATATTGTTCTGTTTCAGTAACTATTGTGTTCAAATGACAATATTAAAATTTTAGGGATTGGCTTCAGAATCTTCAAATACATTGTTCCATGAAGACCATATTTTAGTGAAGACTTCATTTTTGTCATTCTTGCATGTAATAAATGTCTGTTATATAATTATATTGAAAGTGATTAGTAATACCTGATAAATTAGGAATTTTCTTTTGTTTCAGACACTTATAGATATAATGTTTTGTACTAATAATGATGAAATTTGTTACATGATTCTGTGCTGAATTCTGATCTCAAAAAAGAATATTTTTGGTGGATGACACTTGGTCCTGTGTCAAAGTAAGTATGATAATGAAATTAATTTTAACTGCAATAAAAAAGTCCTGTACTTAATTCTCAAAACATAAGCATATTCTTAAGTCTAAGGAATATTCTTAACTTGGCCTGTTAGCCAATCAGATTTCCAGATCTGCTGATGCTGAGTATAAACCTTGGACTTGAGTGATACTCCAAGTTTTGAATACATGGGTCATGCTTTCATGCTTTCTGACTTTATGGTGATGATTTTATTATCATGGAAATGTTTAACAGAACATTCAAAAATTATGAGAGAGAGAAAAAAAATAGAGATGAATTCTCATATCCTTTGCATCTGATAAATCTTCCATAAACAGATAAATCTCCCATTAGCCACAAAATGAAACCTTTGAATATGAGGCAAATGAACTGTGTCAGTTCCAAGTTTATAAGCCCCAGCGACATTCCCTGGTGTTTGAAGACATTCCATGGCAGCTGTATCAAAATTGGATGGCAAAAGAGAATCCCCATGGACAAATATTAGGTGATCTCCCTTTGCTTCTGCAGCCCCAGTCCTCAATTGGTACCCCCTTCCTAAAAGAACAAATTTGAAATAAACATGATAAGAGGCCATAAATCTAATTACTTATTTAATTAATTTATAGTCAAATTGATGACATAAATGTCCATCCTTTAATTATATAGCTTTAAATTTTTGTCTGAATCCTAACTTTGCCTTTGGCATGAAAATGTTGAGAATTTTTAACAGTAAAAATCCCTGGTACTAAGATCAGTTTTAATCATGCATTGTTTTTATAAAGTGCCAATATATCAATCATTATTTGGTTTAAAACTGTATATGCAAATAAAACATCATTATGTTCAACTCACAAAGTTGTATCCAAAATCATAAGTTTAAACAAATTTTGGCCTTACTTATGACGATATGTAAAGAACACATTTAATGAGCCTGTGCTATAAATATACAAACAACATGGAACATGCTCTTACCTGGATGACTGTTAATCACTTTTACTGGGACAGGTGATTTAGAAGCAAACGATTTGACCTTGTCCACTGTGCCATCTTTGCTACCCCCATCTGAGATGATAACTTCCTGTATGTTGCTGATATCTGTACATTTCTATAAATAAGAAACATAGCAGAAGTAAACAAAAACTCCAAAGAATACACAAATGATATACATCTGTAAACACCAGTGATACACATATCATATACATCTGTAAACACCAGTGATACACAAATGATATACATCTGTAAACATCAGTGATACACATATGATATACATCTGTAAACACCAGTGATACACAAATGATATACATCTGTAAACACCAGTGATACACATATGATATATACAGTCTGTAAACACCAGTGATACACAAATGATATACATCTGTAAACACCAGTGATACACATATGATATACATCTGTAAACACCAGTGATACACAAATGATATACATCTGTGTACAAACATCAGTGATACACATATGATATACATCTGTAAACACCAGTGTGATACATCAAATGATATACATCTGTACAAACATCAGTGATACACATATGATATACATCTGTAAACACCAGTGATACACAAATGATATACATCTGTAAACACCAGTGATACACAAATGATATACATCTGTAAACACCAGTGATACACAAATGATATACATCTGTAAACACCTGTGATACACAAATGATATACATCTGTAAACACCAGTGATACACAAATGATATACATCTGTAAACACCAGTGATACACAAATGATATACATCTGTAAACACCAGTGATACACAAATGATATACATCTGTAAACACCAGTGATACACAAATGATATACATCTGTAAACACCAGTGATACACATATGATATACATCTGTAAACACCAGTGATACACAAATGATATACATCTGTAAACACCAGTGATACACAAATGATATACATCTGTAAACACCAGTGATACACAAATGATATACATCTGTAAACACCAGTGATAATACACAAATGATATACATCTGTAAACACCAGTGATAATACACAAATGATGTAAACACCAGTGATAATACACAAATGATATACATCTGTAAACACCAGTGATAATACACAAATGATATACATCTGTAAACACCAGTGATACACAAATGATATACATCTGTAAACACCAGTGATACACAAATGATATACATCTGTAAACACCAGTGATACACAAATGATATACATCTGTAAACACCAGTGATACACAAATGATATACATCTGTAAACATCAGTGATACACAAATGATATACATCTGTAAACACCAGTGATACACAAATGATATACATCTGTAAACACCAGTGATACACAAATGGTATACATCTGTAAACACCAGTGATACACAAATGATATACATCTGTAAACACCAGTGATACACAAATGATATACATCTGTAAACACCAGTGATACACAAATATGTAAATATACATCTGTAAACATCAGTGATACACAAATGTTATACATCTGTAAACACTAGTGATACACATATGATATACATCTGTAAACATCAGTGATACACAAATGATATACATCTGTAAACATCAGTGATACACAAATGATATACATCTGTAAACACCAGTGATACACAAATGATATACATCTGTAAACACCAGTGATATACACAAATGATATACATCTGTAAACACCAGTGATACACAAATGATATACATCTGTAAACATCAGTGATACACAAATGATATACATCTGTAAACATCAGTGATACACAAATGATATGTTTGTAAAACCTGGTGATAATACACAAATGATATACATCTGTAAACACCAGTGATACACAAATGATATACATCTGTAAACACCAGTGATACACAAATGATATACATCTGTAAACATCAGTGATACACAAATGATATACATCTGTAAACACCAGTGATACACAAATGATATACATCTGTAAACACCAGTGATACACAAATGATATACATCTGTAAACACCAGTGATACACAAATGATATACATCTGTAAACACACCAGTGATACACAAATGATATACATCTGTAAACACCAGTGATACACAAATGATATACATCTGTAAACATCAGTGATACACAAATGATATACATCTGTAAACACCAGTGATACACAAATGATATACATCTGTAAACACCAGTGATACACAAATGATATGTTTGTAAAACCTGGTGATAATACACAAATGATATATGTCTATAAAACCAGTGATATACAAAAATGATATATGTCTGTAAAACCAGTAATAATACACAAAGGATATATGTTTGTTTGTAAACCCAGTGATATACACAAATGATATATGTTTGTTTGTAAACCCAGTGATATACACAAATGATATATGTCTGTAAAACCAAATATAATACACAAATGATATGTCTATAAACCCAGTGATAATACACAAATGATATATGTCTGTAAAACCAGTGATAATACACAAATGATATATGTCTGTAAACCCAGTGATAATACACAAATGATATATGTCTATAAAGCCAGTGATAATACACAAATGATATATGTCTGTAAACCCAGTGATAATACACAAATGATATATGTCTATAAAGCCAGTGATAATACACAAATGATATATGTCTGTAAACCCAGTGATAATACACAAATGATATATGTCTATAAAGCCAGTGATAATACACAAATGATGTCTGTAAACCTAGTGATAATACACAAATGATATATGTCTGTAAAACCAGTGATAATACACAAATGATGTCTGTAAACCTAGTGATAATACACAAATGATATATGTCTGTAAACCCAGTGATAATACACAAATGATGTCTGTAAACCTAGTGATAATACACAAATGATATATGTCTGTAAACCCAGTGATAATACACAAATGATATATGTCTATAAAGCCAGTGATAATACACAAATAATATATGTCTGTAAACCCAGTGATAATACACAAATGATATATGTCTATAAAGCCAGTGATAATACACAAATGATGTCTGTAAAGCCAGTGATAATACACAAATGATATATGTCTATAAAGCCAGTGATAATACACAAATGATGTCTGTAAACCCAGTGATAATACACAAATGATATATGTCTATAAAGCCAGTGATAATACACAAATGATGTCTGTAAACCCAGTGATAATACACAAATGATATATGTCTATAAAGCCAGTGATAATACACAAATGATGTCTGTAAACCCAGGGATAATACACAAATGATATATGTCTGTAAAACCAGTGATAATACACAAATGATATATGTCTATAAAGCCAGTGATAATATACAAATGATGTCTGTAAACCTAGTGATAATACACAAATGATATATGTCTGTAAACCCAGTGATAATACACAAATGATATATGTCTGTAAACCCAGTGATAATATACAAATGATATATGTCTATAAAGCCAGTGATAATACACAAATGATGTCTGTAAACCTAGTGATAATACACAAATGATATATGTCTGTAAAACCAGTGATAATACACAAATGATATATGTCTGTAAAACCAGTGATAATACACAAATGATATATGTCTGTAAAACCAGTGATAATACACAAATGATATATGTCTGTAAAACCAGTGATAATACACAAATAATATATGTCTATAAAGCCAGTGATATACACAAATGATATATGTCTGTAAAACCAATAAAAACAGACAAATGATATATGTCTATAAAACCAGTGATAATACACAAACACAAATGATATATGTCTGTTAACAAAAGTAAAAATGCACAATTGATATATGTCTATAAAACCAGTGATAATACACAAATGATATGTCTATAAAACCAGTGATAATACACAAATGATATGTCTATAAAACCAGTCATAATACACAAATGATATGTCTATAAACCCAGTGATAATACACAAATGATATGTGTCTACAAAACAAGTGATTTTATACAAATGATATATGTTTGTAAACCCAGTGATATTACACAGATGATGTAAACAAAGTCATAATACACAAATGATTTGATTTGATTTGATTTGATTTTTTGTTTTACGCCATACTCAACAATCTTTCAGTCATATGATGGCGTCCAGTTTTTATTGGTGGAGGAGAAACCCCGGTTACCCGGGTAAAGACCACCGACCTGCCGCAAGAAAACTGGCAAACTTTCCCACTTAATTCGAAATGACCCTAGCGGGATTCGAACAAGAGGTGAGAGACCTTGTGATTTAAAGCGCAATGCTCTAACCACTCGGCCACGGAGGCCCCTTACACAAATAACATATGTCTGTAAACAAAAGTGATAATACACAAATGATATATTTCCTTGAACCCAGTGATAATACATAAAAGATATATGTCTATAAAACCAGTAATAATACACAAATGATATATTTCTTTGAATCCAGTGATAATACATAATTGATATATGTCTATAAAACCAGTGATAATACATAAATGATATGTCTATAAAACCAGTGATAATACATAAATGATATGTCTATAAAACCAGTGATAATACATAAATGATATGTCTATAAAACCAGTGATAATACATAAATGATATGTCTATAAAACCAGTGATAATACATAAATGATATGTCTATAAAACCAGTGATAATACATAAATGATATGTCTATAAAACCAGTGATAATACATAAATGATATGTCTATAAAACCAGTGATAATACATAAATGATATGTCTATAAAACCAGTGATAATACATAAATGATATGTCTATAAAACCAGTGATAATACATAAATGATATGTCTATAAAACCAGTGATAATACATAAATGATATGTCTATAAAACCAGTCATAATACATAAATGATATGTCTATAAAACCAGTGATAATACATAAATGATATGTCTATAAAACCAGTGATAATACATAAATGATATGTCTATAAAACCAGTGATAATACACAAGTAGTATAAACCCAGTGATACATGTAATACACAAATGATATATGTCTGTTAACAAAAGTAATAATGCACAATTGATATATGTCTATAAAACCAGTGATAATACACAAATGATATGTCTATAAACCCAGTGATAATACACAAATGATATGTGTCTACAAAACAAATGATATATGTTTGTAAACCCAGTGATATTACACAGATGATATAAACAAAGTGATAATACACAAAAGACATACGTCTATAAAACAAGTGAAAATATACAAATGATATATTTCGTTGAACCCAGTGATAATACATAAATGATATATGTCTATAAAACCAGTGATAATACACAAATGATATATTTCTTTAAACCCAGTGATAATACATAAATGATATATGTCTATAAAACCAGTGATAATACACACATGATATATTTCTGTAAACCCAGTGATAATACACAGATGATATAAACAAAATGATAATACACAAATGATATATGTCTGTAAGCAAAAGTGATAATACACAAAAGATATACGTCTATAAAACAAGTGATAATATACAAATGATATATTTCTTTGAACCCAGTGATGATATATTTCTGTAAACCCAGTGATAATGCATAAATGATAAATGTCTATAAAGCCAGTGATAATAAAACCTTCAGATAATAAAAGAATGATAAATTACTGTAAAATTCAGTGAGAGATGTCCACCCCAATTTACCTGATTTCAACCATCTTAACCACAGCATTGTAAATGGACTAAATAGGATCATTTTTACAAAAACTAAAGACATATATAAGACAGGACTAATGAGACATCTGAAGTATAGTATATGCCAATGATCATAAGATGTATATACCATGTAAGATAAGTTGATGTAGGAGCAATAGAAGCATAAAGCAGACCTGATCTAAACCAATATTCTTTACTGGGTACTAGTGCAGAGGTGACATAACAACCCCACTCCAGGCTTTGTAGAAGTGACCTAAAAGTTATGTACATCTGCAAAACAAAAAAACGTACTTACTTCTGTTAAATTTTCCAATGTCTGTATAATATTTGTCTCTTCATTTAGTGTTGGAATTATGATGCTCCATTTAAACTTAATCAGCTGTGACCTATTTATTTTGAGTTCCCTCTCTACCACATAAAGATCCTCTTTTTCATCCTATCCGAATTTGCAAAATAAAATAAATAAATCAAACTTTCAAATTTAGTTAAACTGAATGTTTAGACTTACTTGACACATATGATAAATACTGGTGAGAAGTCTTTGACATTAAATTTGGATTTCACAAGTTTTTGGTGAGTGGCATCAAATTTACATCTATGCCAAATCTAGTGTCCACTTTCAGAAAAGAAGTCATGTTATTCCATTTTTATATTGTACATCTGTCAAGAAAGCATTATATATGTGTCTTTAGCTCAGACATACTTGGATTCTAACCCACAACCTTGTGATGTCTGTGTTCTTTCACCAAGAACCTGTGATATGCTTCGATGTTTTGTTACAAGTGATTGTTTATCAGGGTTTAAACTTGACTCAATTTTCTTTTTAATTTTAATTTAACTGTGATCTAATTCTGTTTTCTTTTCTAATTGATCAAAGTTCATAGGCAACAAAGAGATGTCAGAAAAAACATAGTTTACTGATGGCAGCATCAAATCTCAGATACTGAAATTTTAACTAAGAAGTAGGCAACAATGACCAATTGCAATAATTTAACCAAAACATTATTTGGACAGACTGATGCAGACAAAACCTACAGTCCAGCCGGTTTTAACGAAAGAGGACAAATATTGGGGAACTGCTGAGAAATCATTGCCCTCAAAGGTGAACGATATAAATTCCAAATCAATTTTTACTGACATTTGTCTAGTGGGTGACACTGAGTTAAAATTTTAATATGTTGTTTTATCCATTGATTACAAACATGAATCAAGAAAACTTACAACATCACTTAATACTGTTGACAAAACTTCCAGTTTCATGCCTAACATTTTGGCTCTTTCAGACTGCTGTTTGAAGACTTTCTCTGTCCCCCATTGTATGTCCAAGAAAATGTCATCTGAAAAAAGATCCTCTTTTAAAAATGTTACCAACAAAACATATATATATATATATATATATATCACTGAGATGACACTGTGGTTACTGTGGTGTTCTTATTGTCGTTCCGTGACTTCTGTTTGCGTGGTGCATGTGGTGATGACGTAATCCTTGGTCCTAGTGACATATCACAGTGTGATCTCTGGTCCTGTCACTTTACGTAATGTCAGGGAGCCAAAGATTCAAATGGTCTTTTTTTAATATTTATTTCCTAACTAAAATATTAGTAACAGTAATGTAGAATGGATATAAAAGGCAGTTTTACATAAGATGGCGGGTCGGAGTAACCTTTTGATATCATACAGGTGATTTTACTCATTTTTCGGTTATGACAAGCTGCACGGTAATACGTTTTATTCTTAACTGGATACTCTCTTATGTATGGTGACAAGTAGGGACGATTACTCTAGTCAGTGTAATTTTAATCTTATGCTTTATTTGCCTAAATCTTAAACTCGTCCAGGTCAAGAAAGGGTTCACAAGACTTCACCCCACCAGGTTATATGGATTTTTCTATATCAAAAACAGGTTAATAACTTCAATCCTGCACAACAATGTCAATGTTCTTGCAGACAGCATAGAAAAATGGTAGTAGCAAGAAGTAACTGTAACTCTTCATCTCATTTGAACCAAAGGGGACCTTTTGTGGTCATCGTTTGCCTGTTGACGTGCAACATTAACTTTTACATATTTTCAACTTCTTCTCAGGAACAAGTGGGCCAATTGTTACCGAACTTTGCATGAATTATCCACATATAAAGCCACATAAAGTTTCCAAAAGAAAAGGGTTTAGGGTTCAATGGGGCCCCAAAAGGAAAAAAATCTTGGTATGTCTTTAAAAGTCTTGTTTTCATGAATCAATAATCAGATGGCATAATATTCTATACAAATGGCTTATCAAATAAAAGAAATATAGACTTTTTGTGAACAAAATATAGGAGGGAAATTATTTGAAATTATCTAAGAATCATTGTTGGTGTTACTTGTGAAGGTCATAAGAACCTAACTTCAAGTCTAAATGAATGGAAAATATAAGACTTCTGTCAGTTTTTACACATTTTCAACATCTTTTCGATTGTCCAAATTTGAGAAAAAAAAATTGACAGAAACTGTCCCTATGGGATGCTATCTATTTTATGCGAATGACAAAGTGCAAGGACGCATAAAGGTCAGCCTATTGTCACTGCACATTTTATTCAGGTGACCGTTAAAGCCTGTTGTCTTGGTTTCCTGTTAGTTTGAAAGCCCACCAATCATATCAAGGTCAGAGACCACATAGCAGGTGGTTTTTTTTGTTATATATATATAAACCGTCATCTATCACCCTTTGATAGGAATAAAAATTTATCTGCCAACACTTTAAAACACAAATTACATATATACTAGTATATCGAAGGAAAATGTGAATTTCACACAGAGTATTATCTAGGACTACTAACTTTCCATTTGAATGCTACCAATGATAAACAATTAAAGACAAATAAAAGCCTAAAGACCTACATCGCCATCTTCATCTTCCTCAGTGTTTTTGCAGTACCCAAATGGGTATTGATATTTTGACATTTAACTGACATGAACCTACATGTAATTATGTGACAGATATTGTTCAAAGCAAAAGCAACCCTTCGAACAAACAGATTTTCCTTTATGTCTAGGTCACACACTCACTGATCTGATGCCGGAATAGCTACGGATATGATCCAACATTATTTGTGGCAATCCGTATTGGTCCACAGCTTTCAATATTGTAGTAGTACTTGTATATCCATGACAAGTTTTCAACATGTTCAAAATTTGACCACTGATCAAACAACTGTAGTGAATCCTATCTAAATCGTATTAGAACGTACTGATCTGTTTTAGTCCGTATTAAAACCACATTAATTTCTACAGCCCCCGAAGTCGTCAAGAATTCCTATGGTTAGTAATGGTCAATTACATATGAGTATGGTTACACCACGTATTGGCTAAGGATACTATATGGTTTGTTACAAATTTCTCACGGAACGGTAAAATCTCAATAATGCATTACAGATAAGTAGGGATTAGCCATGTTTCTCAAGGTCTTTCACGGTTTACTATGTTATCATGACAAAATATGGAATAAACGGTCCGCGACTGTTTATTATGAATTAATACAGTATATGTCTGTACTGTCAAGACTGGCACCAAACTGCCACTAAACTGCCATCAGGCTTATGTATAAATACTCCGTGTTTATAGGGCCCAACATAGTCTGTGTCTTACCTTAGAGGAATGCATTATCCAACATGAACAATCAACAACTGAAGCTTGCAATAAATTGCCTGGAACTGGATATTGATAAGGCACAAAATGGAAGGGCAGTGGTCGAGCTTCTTGAGAACAGACAGACCAGTGAGTTGACTGAAGGCAGAGAAGATGGTGTACTAGTGACTGGCTTCCCTGAAGACCCACCCATGGCCAGTATGAGCCTCTCATGACTGGAGTTTGTGCGGAAAATATAGTTCCATGTCGCTCCGTGGTGGTTTGTACTATTCTGTATCACACCGTTCTTATTTGTACTAACCCTTATTTATACCATACCATACTGTTGTTCATCTGTTGTGTACAAGTCCTGACACATTTCGTTCCATATTAAACCGTGTTATTTCCCTATTAAACCGAATCCTACCATAACAATCTGTATCACTCATTTCACCAATTGGCCCTTTTCCTACATTATCCTTAGTAGATACTTCAAAACATGTAGTCACACCACTGTGCATCAGTATCGGACTGCGGAAATTGGCATTTCAGAGTCATCTGTGAGATTTAATATGTAGTGGAAGCTGCGAGGTGATCCGTGAATGTGTGACCAAAGCATTACAAGTAAAAACTAGATCATGCAAAAATTCAGATGACATCAAAGCTTTGTAATAAACTTGAGTAAGCTAATTTTCTTTGAAATTGCAGCAAATTCGGGGTATGAAACCAGACTGAACAATTTGATTTCTTATACTATAATTGTCACAAAAACAGTCAATTCAGTAAAGAGCTGAAAGTTACAGAAACTGACACAAAAATATTCCTCCAAACAAAACAAACTTCTAATAACTTAATTGGCATTATAAAACAAAATGAATTAACCATACAACAAGCAAAAATAAGAAATGTGTTGAATGACAAAAATAATTCTACTTAATTACCTGACAGTATAAGCAATAAAATGATTAACGGCACGAAATAAATATGATGACAAAACAAATTGCTAATTTCTTCACAACGACTTACATTTCATGAATGAAACTTGGCACAAACATGACATATTACTTTGATCAGAATTAAAATATTGTCATAGTAAATATGATTTATTTTGTTTGAACAAAGTGAATAAGAGCTAAATTAAATTTTGTTGTTGTAACAATGAATAATCATGAAGTGGGTAGGTGTAGAAGGTGATGTCTGTTAGTGCGTGGCAGTAGGTACTCATTCTAGAGACGTCAGTCGGCACGAGAATGTCGTTCTATCTAGCCAAGTAACTCTGTTGTGTTTTACACCTAAGAAGTTTTAACATGCAGAACGAACCTTCTATGGCCAAATTACTGGCTGAATTAAAGTCACAGAAAGAGGATATAAAAGAACTGGTAAATACTAAAATAGAAGGATTGAGACAAGAAATCCAGGGTGCTAGTTTTTCTGCCTCTACCGAGATTAAAAAATTCAAGGGAGAAAACGATATTGTGTAGAAATCCAAAGGTCATAAGATACAGTACAATTTTAATGCTGTCTGTTTGTCAAAATATTTCCATGTCTACTGTTGTTGGTTCTGTGTCAGCTTATGACAAAGGGTTTGAGTGTTGATATTTTAAGTGCTCGCTCATGGAATTCTCATATAAAATTACCAAGTGAGATGAGTTGAGAGTAGTTACAGGATTGCGTATTGTGGAAGCCAGATGAAGCGTTAAAAATCTCAATGTGGAGAGAATTAGTTGCAGTATTAAGGGTCATAGTATCACTAGATGAGGCTCTCGAGGGGAAGAGAGTTTACAGACAATCAAAATGCTGTCAGTATTGTTATAAAAGGGAACATGAAACGGGATTTACAGGCAGTTGTCCTTGATATATACAAGTGTTGTGTGATAAGAGGCATATCATTAGATATGGAATTGATTCTACGTTCTCTGAATGAAAAAGCAGATTTTTTAAGTCAGTTGGTTGATTCCGATGATTGGGGATTAACCCCGCATATTTTTGATTATTTGAATAATTTATGTGGCCCATTGAAATAGATTAGTTTGCAAGTGACAGTAATCACAAACTTAAAATGTTTTATTCTAGGTATTGGAACACTAAATCTATTGGTGTTGATGCCTTTACGAGTGATTGATCACAGAAAAATGGGTAGTTTTGTCCACCTATATATTTGATATGTAGAGTTGTCTAAAATGATTGAAAATGCTGCTTATGGAATGCTTGCAGTCCCTATGTGGAGATCGGCTAGTTTTTGACTGATTATTTCGTATGACGGAAAACATTTTGAAAACTTCATTAAAAGTGAGATTTATTTACCAACAGATAAACAAAGCTATATGTGGGAGAAGTTCTAGTTCTATGTTTGGTAATTGTGATTTATATTTTTGTTGGCATTAAAAATAGACTGTAGATTATAGCAATGCCTATGAAATGATGTCATTTTAATTTTCAATTTCCACTGTACATATATTTTTGCAGACATATCTTCAAGATATAGCCATCCTTCCAAATAAACTGCAAAGGTACATAACACAAATACCGGAATTGCTGTCAGGCTGTAGAGGAGATTCAACAGTGAAGGGTTATTATCGCAGTTTTCTGAAATGGAACAACAGGTTGAAGAGTAACGGTATTATGAACAACTTGAAGTCACCAGTAAATCCACTTGTTGTGAGTATTTATCTCACAAGATTAATACAGGAAGATCTACCTTGTATGCTATTTGTTGGCGATTTTCTGTTGTTGGACAATTGATTCAGATCTAGATAAAAATGCATTTGAATGGGGGAGAAAATTGTCAATACCAGGGGTGAAAAATAAAACAATATCCGCCGATTTGTTGGGGAAAATGTACAAAAAACTTTGTCACAGATCACAGATCTATTTGTGCATGTCTCGTTGCATATGATGGTTTTCTGAGATGTAATGAATAACTGAACATCAGATGTTCAGATGTTGTTTTAGATATAAGTCATATGACAATATTCATCGAGAAAAGTAAAACAGATGTTTAGAGAGATGGACAATGGGTTGTTATCACCAGAACATAGAGAAAATTACGTCCTGTTGAAAGTAACAAATTTATTTTTCGTAATTTGAGTAAGACTAAAAATGGATATAAAGTAAGATCTTTTAATAAAGCTTTAACTTATTCAAGGATGAGAGAACAGTTTATTGAGGTTTTCAAACCATTTGTAGCAGATATTATGAAATATAGAATGCATAGTTTGAGGTCTGGTGGAGCTACTGTATGTGCTAATTCCCGTATTTCAGATAGGTTGTTTAAAAAACATGGAAGGTGGAGATCGGACTCTGCAAAGGATGGTTATATCAAAGATATGTAAAACTCAAGATTGTCAGTGTCTTCGGACTCTGCAAAGGATGGTTATATCAAAGATATGTAAAACTCAAGATTGTCATCGGAATCTGCAAAGGAATATCAAAGATATGTAAAACTCAGATTGTCAGTGTCTTCGGACTCTGCAAAGGATGGTTATATCAAAGATATGTAAAACTCAAGATTGTCAGTGTCTTCGGACTCTGCAAAGGATGGTTATATCAAAGATATGTAAAACTCAAGATTGTCAGTGTCTTCGGACTCTGCAAAGGATGGTTATATCAAAGATATGTAAAACTCAAGATTGTCAGTGTCTTCGGACTCTGCAAAGGATGCAAAGAATGTAAAACTCAAGATTGTCAGTGTCTTCGGAATCTTATATCAAAGATATGTAAAACTCAAGATTGTCATTCGGTCAAGGATGTTATATCAAAGATATGTTCAAGATTGTCAGTGTCTTCGGAATCTGCAAAGGATGGTTATATCAAAGATATGTAAAACTCAAGATTGTCAGTGTCTTCGGAATCTGCAAAGGAAGGTTATATCAAAGATATGTAAAACTCAAGATTGTCAGTGTCTTCGGAATCTGTCAAAGATATGTAAAACTCAAGATTGTCAGTGTCTTCGGAATCTGCAAAGGAAGGTTATATCAAAGATATGTAAAACTCAAGATTGTCAGTGTCTTCGGAATCTGCAAAGGAAGGTTATATCAAAGATATGTAAAACTCAAGATTGTCAGTGTCTTCGGACTCTGCAAAGGATGGTTATATCAAAGATATGTAAAACTCAAGATTGTCAGTGTCTTCGGACTCTGCAAAGGATGGTTATATCAAAGATATGTAAAACTCAAGATTGTCAGTGTCTTCGGAATCTGCAAAGGATGGTTATATCAAAGATATGTAAAACTCAAGATTGTCAGTGTCTCGGAATCTGCAAAGGAAGGTTATATCAAAGATATGTAAAACTCAAGATTGTCATGTCTTCGGAATCTCAAAATGGTTATATCAAAGATATGTAAAACTCAAGATTGTCAGTGTCTTCGGACTCTGCAAAGGATGGTTATATCAAAGATATGTAAAACTCAGATTGTCAGTGTCTTCGGTCTGCAAAGGATGGTTATATCAAAGATATGTAAAACTCAAGATTGTCAGTGTCTTCGGAATCTGCAAAGGATGGTTATATCAAAGATATGTAAAACTCAAGATTGTCAGTGTCGGAATCTGCAAAGGATGGTTATATCAAAGATATGTAAAACTCAAGATTGTCAGTGTCTTCGGAATCTGCAAAGGATGGTTATATCAAAGATAAAAACTCAAGATTGTCAATCTGCAAAGGATGGTATATCCCTGTAAAACTCAAGATTGTCAGTGTCTTCGGAATCTGCAAAGGATGGTTATATCAAAGATATGTAAAACTCAAGATTGTCAGTGTCTCTTAATTTGGGATTATAAAAAAAAATTAATTAAAACAGTAACCCTTTCTTTCTTTTCTGTATCGCACATCACCTTATGCAATAAATGTTTATTTATACGAATTATCTTAAGTTTATATTCAGTGTGGAGTTGGAAAAGAACTCATAATAATTTTGCTATCAATAAAAATATGGTAACATTCGGGTAAATTTTTGGACTTTCTCAAATCATGAAATAATTATACTTGAATGGCTTATGAAATTTCCATTTTTTGTTTTATGATATATTTGTTGTATGTACTATATTTTAGTACCATTTTAATCACCAAAAATTGAGCAATAATATCATTTTTCATGTTTTAAAATTCCCCCTACAAAACAGCAGCAGGGGATATCCTGTAAAATTTGTTCATTTATTGTCGTTTAATGTCCCACTCAAGAATCTTTCACTCATATGGAGACGTCACCAATTGCCAGTTAAGAGCTTCAAATTTTGGCCTATGCTCGGCACTTATGACTTTTGAGCAGTGAGGGTTTTTTAACGTACTGACACCTACTTTGACATGGGACCTCAGATTTCTCTGTCTCATCCGAAGGACAGGAAAACAACCTCTCACTGACTAGACTTAAACTCACGATCGAGAGTCAAGTGTGCTACCAACTGAGCCAGGTCAGCTCATATCCTGTAAAAACAGGTAATTTAGAAAACTGTGACCACGAAAACTTATGGCGACAATCACAATTGTAAAATACAATGATTTTCTTATGAAATTCAATGTACTCCAAAGGGAAGTATAGTTATACTAAAAAACAGTAAAACACTCAATAATCACTAAATACGTTTTTGTGAACTGTGTTTTAGATTTTCTTATGATTTTCATATAAATTTAGCCATGTGTTATTCCGTCAACTTAAACTTGTTAACTAAACTCTTAGCACCCTGCTATTAGATATGGCCAAGGTAAATAAAATCAACAAAGGGAAGTAACTCTAAAGACAACGGTGATAAGAGCACAATTTTTTCATATGAAACTAGATGTACCAAATATTGGGAGCCTAGTTGAAGAAATGAGGAAGGGCCAGCAGACATATACAATGAAAACTATAGCCAACCCCCTCAGAACCAGTGCCGACTAATTAAAAATCTTTTTAATATTTTCTGTTACCTGGTGGGAACACAGGTGCAAGAGCTGCTTACCTAGATATGATTCAGCACTTTTTTTAAAACCCACAAGGTAGTAGCCACCATCTGAAGCAGGTCCAAGTGTCATGTCAGCTCCAGACGATAATACTTCAAAGGCTTGCTCAATGACATCATCAGTAATCCCTGGTATATCACAACCTGTATAAATACATAAATAACTGGTATAACTACCAAAAGAAGCTATACAAAAAAACGACCTATACACGTACACAAATACAACACGGGTGAATTGCAAATATAAACAACACGGGTCTGACTGCGCCTTTTGGTTGCAGATTCCAATGGCCGGCTAGCTCTTACAGAATAAAATAAAACAAAACAATCAAATTTACCTTAGATACTGAGTGAAAAATCTGGCCACACCGGAGCACGTTTTATTGGCCACTATTTTTACCAAATAAAACAACCACAAAAGTAAACCAAATTACTTATTCATTTCATTCCCCCTACAACTAAAGTCTGAAAATGAACAGTAACAATATCACTGAACCCAAACTTAAATCAATAAAAACATTATGACATATTCCAAATACACGACGATACACACGATTAGTGTCCAAAATAACATTTTATTATGATGACAAGGAATGATGGCAACAAAATGAATAAGGATGAAAATGGATAGAAAAATCAAAAGTTCACCTCATGTTCATGTATCTGAAAGAGACATGGAAATAGAGATATACCTATATATGTACTTGTACACAAAAACAACTTGTACAAACAAGGTACACATAGACAACATGTACAACCAAGGTACACATAGACAACATGTACAAACAAGGTACACATAGACAACATGTACAAACAAGGTACACATAGACAACATGTACAAACAAGGTACACATAGACAACATGTACAAACAAGGTACACATAGACAACATGTACAAACAAGGTACACATAGACAACATGTACAAACAAGGTACACATAGACAACATGTACAAACAAGGTACACATAGACAACATGTACAACCAAAGACAACATCAACTATAAATACAGTGGAACCTCGCTATAAAGACCACCTATCTGACTGACTAAAAGTGGTCTGATTAGTGAGGTGGTCTTTTAAGTGAGGTTCTATACTTCTTAGATATTTATCAAGAGACTGAAAACTTGTTGTCTGAAATGCGAGGTGGTCTTCTAAATGAGGTGGTCTTTAGGTGAGGTTCCACTGTATAAACAATTTGTATAAATGCATACAACCTGTACACTTATAGAGGACTTGTACAGACACAGGCGGTATATACATGTACCATAGATACAGACAATTTGTACAAATGTGTAACACCTGTACACATATAGAGGACTTGTACAGACACAGACAGTATATACATGTACCGACCATAGATACAGTAACAATTTGTACAAATGTGTAACACCTGTACACATATAAAGGACTTGTACAGACACAGGCGGTATATACATGTACCATAGATACAGACAATTTGTACAAATGTGTAACACCTGTACACATATAGAGGACTTGTACAGACACAGGCGGTATATACATGTACCATAGATACAGACAATTTGTACAAATGTGTAACACCTGTACACATATAGAGGACTTGTACAGACACAGGCGGTATATACATGTACCATAGATACAGACAATTTGTACAAATGTGTAACACCTGTGTAACACATATAGAGGACTTGTACAGACACAGACAGTATATACATGTACCATAGATACAGACAATTTGTACAAATGTGTAACACCTGTACACATATAGAGGACTTGTACAGACACAGGCAGTATATACATGTACCATAGATACAGACAATTTGTACAAATGTGTAACACCTGTACACATATAGAGGACTTGTACAGATACACACAGACAGTGTAACATATACATGTACCATAGATACAGACAATTTGTACAAATGTGTAACACCTGTAACACCATATAAAGGACTTGTACAGACACAGGCGGTAACAGCTGTATATACATGTACCATAGATACAGACAATTTGTACAAATGTGTAACACCTGTACACATATAAAGGACTTGTACAGACACAGGCGGTATATACATGTACCATAGATACAGACAATTTGTACAAATGTGTAACACCTGTACACATATAGAGGACTTGTACAGACACAGACAGTATATACATGTACCATAGATACAGACAATTTGTACAAATGTGTAACACCTGTACACATATAGAGGACTTGTACAGACACAGGCAGACATGTATATACATGTACCATAGATACAGACAATTTGTACAAATGTGTAACACCTGTACACATATAAAGGACTTGTACAGACACAGACAGTATATACATGTACCATAGATACAGACAATTTGTACAAATGTGTAACACCTGTACACATATAGAGGACTTGTACAGACACAGACAGTATATACATGTACCATAGATACAGACAATTTGTACAAATGTGTAACACCTGTACACATATAAAGGACTTGTACAGACACAGACAGTATATACATGTACCATAGATACAGACAATTTGTACAAATGTGTAACACCTGTACACATATAAAGGACTTGTACAGACACAGACAGTATATACATGTACCATAGATACAGACAATTTGTACAAATGTGTAACACCTGTACACATATAAAGGACTTGTACAGAGACACAGACAGTATATACATGTACCATAGATACAGACAATTTGTACAAATGTGTAACACCTGTACACATATAAAGGACTTGTACAGACACAGACAGTATATACATGTACCATAGATACAGACAATTTGTACAAATGTGTAACACATATAAAGGACTGTACACTTATAGAGGACTTGTACAGACACAGGCGGCGGTATATACATGTACCATAGATACAGACAATTTGTACAAATGTGTAACACCTGTACACATATAGAGGACTTGTACAGACACAGGCAGTATATACATGTACCATAGATACAGACAATTTGTACAAATGTGTAACACCTGTACACATATAGAGGACTTGTACAGACACAGACAGTATATACATGTACCATAGATACAGACAATTTGTACAAATGTGTAACACCTGTACACATATAAAGGACTTGTACAGACACAGGCAGTATATACATGTACCATAGATACAGACAATTTGTACAAATGTGTAACACCTGTACACATATAAAGGACTTGTACAGACACAGGCGGTATATACATGTACCATAGATACAGACATTTGTACAAATTTGTACAAATGTGTAACACCTGTACATGTACCATAGATACAGAGGACTTGTACAGACACAGAGGACTTGCGGTATATACATGTACCATAGATACAGACAATTTGTACAAATGTGTAACACCTGTACACATATAAAGGACTTGTACAGACACAGGCGGTATATACATGTACCATAGATACAGACAATTTGTACAAATGTGTAACACCTGTACACATGTAAAGGACTTGTACAGACACAGACAGTATATACATGTACCATAGATACAGACAATTTGTACAAATGTGTAACACCTGTACACATATAAAGGACTTGTACAGACACAGGCGGTATATACATGTACCATAGATACAGACAATTTGTACAAATGTGTAACACCTGTACACATATAAAGGACTTGTACAGACACAGGCAGTATATACATGTACCATAGATACAGACAATTTGTACAAATGTGTAACACCTGTACACATGTAGAGGACTTGTACAGACACAGGCAGTATATACTTGTACCATAGATACAGACAATTTGTACAAATGTGTAACACCTGTACACATATAAAGGACTTGTACAGACACAGGCGGTATATACATGTACCATAGATACAGACAATTTGTACAAATGTGTGTAACACCTGTACACATATAAAGGACTTGTACAGACACAGGCGGTATATATACATGTACCATAGATACAGACAATTTGTACAAATGTGTAACACCTGTACACATATAAAGGACTTGTACAGACACAGGCAAATGTGGTATATAGGACTTGTACCATAGATACAGACAATTTGTACAAATGTGTAACACCTGTACACATATAAAGGACTTGTACAGACACAGGCGGTATATACATGTACCATAGATACAGACAATTTGTACAAATGTGTAACACTTGTACACATATAAAGGACTTGTACAGACACAGGCAGTATATACATGTACCATAGATACAGACAATTTGTACAAATGTGTAACACCTGTACACATATAAAGGACTTGTACAGACACAGACAGTATATACATGTACCATAGATACAGACAATTTGTACAAATGTGTAACACCTGTACACATATAAAGGACTTGTACAGACACAGGCGGTATATACATGTACCATAGATACAGACAATTTGTACAAATGTGTAACATCTGTACACATATAAAGGACTTGTACAGACACAGGCGGTATATACATGTACCATAGATACAGACAATTTGTACAAATGTGTAACATCTGTACACATATAAAGGACTTGTACCATAGATACAGACAATTTGTACAAATGTGTAACACCTGTACACATATAAAGGACTTGTACAGACACAGGCGGTATATACATGTACCATAGATACAGACAATTTGTACAAATGTGTAACACCTGTACACATATAAAGGACTTGTACAGACACAGGCGGTATATACATGTACCATAGATACAGACAATTTGTACAAATGTGTAACACTTGTACACATATAAAGGACTTGTACAGACACAGGCGGTATATACCATTGTACACAACCTGTACAAACATCCAGACATCCCATCCATTACTACATTGAATTAAGAAATTCAAAATACATGTTGATATTATTCAATATTTGGTCTGAAAATTGTTTTTTCCTAGGCTTACCAAAAAAAACCCTAGGATTGGACATCTAGACTGTTACCACTCGGATTGAGATTTCTCTATCCTCTCAACTCTATTTAACCAATCATGAGCCCAGACAATTCTTTAAATTAACACAAGCTGGTGTTGTTCATGACAACATGTAGGCATGTTAGGTATGAGGGTTATATCTCAAATCATTTATCTTACCGATAATAACAACATAATCTCCACCATGACTGAAGACACTCTTTGCTGCTGACCTCAACTTTTCACCAAGATCACCAGCTGGCTGTTTTTGTAATGACAAGTTGACCTTAGATTTAACCTTTGGATACATCCAATGTTTCATTTGTTCTAAAGTGCCTCCATTGTACCATATCTCTATTCCAACATCCTTTACTCTTGACCAAAGTTTTCTAAGATTTTCTACAGCATGGTTTGTCTGTTGAAAAAATTACATGTGCATCAAACTAAAAAATTTCATGTAATGTTTTCCACAATTTTACAAATTTATAATACTTGTGACTTTGGACTTGAGGCGGATGTGAGGTCCCCTTACTCCTCCATCACCGAGTCCATGGCACCTGATCCCACCTCTGGATTTCCAATGGTCCATGTTTGTCCAATATTCAGATATTCACCAGATTTATATATTGTATCCCAGAAATCCTGTTATTTTTATATCAAATAAGACAAGTTAAAATTGTCAGAAAAAATTAAGTTCATTTATAATAGTAAAGACAATTTTCATTACAAAAGCTTTCTCAAATAACAATGTCATGCTGAACTGACGGGGACACAACACATTATTAAAAAATTACTGGGTAATCTCATTTCTCTAAAAACTTCAATATACTGATATATCTGATTTATTATGCATGTCACGCCACCATATGGGAGAGAAAAGTGGGAGGACTTAAGAGTCCTGGAGAGAGAGAGAGAGAGAGAGAGAGAGAGAGAGAGAGAGAGAGAGAGAGAGAGAGAGAGAGAGAGAGAGAGAGAGAGAGAGAGAGAGAGAGAGAGAGAAAAACTCAACCATAAGAAGCTGTGTGTATGCAGCTGCTACTGGCCCAACAGCTGGAGAGAGAGAGAGAGAGAGAGAGAGAGAGAGAGAGAGAGAGAGAGAGAGAGAGAGAGAGAGAGAGAGAGAGAGAGAGAGAGAGAGAGAGAGAGAGAGAGAGAGAGAGAGTGTGTAAAAAAACTCAACCATAAGAAGCTGTGTGTATGCAGCTGCTACTGGTCCAACAGCTGGTATAAGCCTTGTTTTAGTTGTGCCCGGAGATGGATATCTGGTAAACACGATAACCGTCTTATTACTTTTTTTATGCCACTTCTTTTTATAAAGGTAAAATGCAAGTATGTTTAGACAGACAATGGACGTCCAGAACGCGCATGACTTCAACCTTGAATCCATCAATCTTAGTTTTGCTGATACACATAAACGTTGTAATATGGGACCTTGACGAGAACTTATCATTGACAATCTTGAGATAGGCCTAGTTGACCTAATATTTTGGGGTCCCATATTTTGAACGTGGATTTAAGCGGCCTCAATTAATTTTTGTGAAATATTTTCAGTATGTACGCCAATAAAATTTTAATTGTTAACATTACATGAAAATAATTTATCAATTGTTTTGGTTGGACATTAAAATTCTTTACAGCCTATAAATATAAACTTTTCCCGTTAAACTTTTTTAATGTTATAAGCGACATTGCAAAACAATAATTGTAAACAAGACACAGACGATATAGGCCTACTGTGCAGTTGGTGCTTTGTAGATCCATAGATGTGAGAGAAAAAATTGCGTGTTGAAATTTCTAGATGGACACTGCGGAATTATTCCTTAGCTGCAAGAAAGGGGATTTGCAGAGAATACAGTATGTATTTATTAACTCTAAAATTAAAAGTCCTTTATTCAGTAGACCCAATGGCAATGCTGAAATTTAAACTTTTGTCGCTTTGAACGTTTTTACTTTTATGACGTAATTAAACCTGCAAACAAGTAATTTCTGTGGAAACGCTAGGTAAAACTAGAGATTTTTATATGTCCCAGGGGGCATATAAAATTCTCTGATTTTACCCAGCGTTTCCACGGAAATTAGCCAACTATATAGCAGCTCTTCATATCTTAAATGAATGTTTAGTGAAGCGCAAGAGAAGACTGACAACGGTTACGAGTGACATTATCTTGAAAAAATGTCCCAGGCAGATCAATTATGTTGTAGGCTTACAGTTATTATGGAATCAGATTTAAGTTAATAATACATGTCATTGTGTTTGTGATGCATGTAAAAAGTATGAACACATTACATGGTATATTATTCATTGAATGACAAACCTGTTGTGACTCTTTTGTTATTTAATAAAAAATAAAAAAATGTTTCATATACATGTAAATCCAGATGCAATTTTTTTCAAAGATTCATGGTGAGCCTTTTTCCAAAATCAACTTTGATAAATTTATAAATACCATAAAACTAAGAATATCTAATAGTTTCATTTTGTACATGTATTTGTCTTCTTCTTCCTGTCATGGAGTTTACTTAAATTTGATTGTTACTACTCCAGTCTAGGGCTGTCATTGATGAGAAATTCTATATCGATATATCCATTAGTAAAAAGTATCAATATATCAATAAATTGAATAATTTGGTACTTCTATGAATGCATTCAAAATAGATAGATTCATTGTAATATTGAGGTGTTTTATTGTATACATGTATTTGACTATGTCAACATGAAAAAAGCAATCATTGCAAGGAAATCATTTATTTGAAGAAATTGAACAGTTAGAAAAATATATATATAACATATAGTTCAATAACATGAAGTAAAACAAATAGAAAATTGTGAAATTGTGAAAGAAAATGCATAATGAAATGTATCGATTCTTTAAATGTGTATCGATAATCGTATCAAATCAATTTGTGTATCAATATATTGATATCAAGTCTATCAATGACAGCCCTACTCCAGTCAATGGCAAACAAACAGCTAAAATTTCATGCATGGTACTGCTGATGGGACCAGACATGCTGATTTTGTGACTAATTTATGCCTGATGCTGATTTTGTGATTAATTTATGCCTGTTGAAGTTGTCAACAGAGCGCTGGTCAAGTCAGATCTTGGGTAGTATTGAGTTCCAGGTGATGATGGGTCTTGGTAGCTACATTTACTGTACATGTACTGTACCTAAAGGCATCTACACTTATGCTGCCTAATGTTATATATTGGCAACAGAGCCTCTGGTTCTATGGTACCGGTTTTTATATACTGATGGTATGGTACTGCAATGGACTTACGGCGGGTGTGACCAGTCAACAGGGGATGCTTACCCCTCAATGACACCTGATCTGACCTTTTGATTACAAGAGGTCTGTGTTTGTTCATTTTTGACCAGATCTGTACCTACATGTATATCCTGGACATCCTAAAGATTTATTATACTTTGGTATCTGAGATTTTTTACAGCTTATCCTGGAATCTGTGTTATGCCTTGGTCAGGATGGAGTCACAGGTGTTATTTTTAAATGGGTAATGATGTTGCTTTGTAGGATACATGTACATGTACATAGCATGTGCCATCAGCTTTCAGCATACTTGTACAGTGAAGCTTATGCACATGTATAAAGAACCTCTTACAGACACAACACAACCAGTCTTTATAGGGAGGTGGTCTTTATATAGAGGTTGATTTGTACACAAATTATATTATTTGTGACAGCAAAAAACAATCTTTATGACCATGTGATCTTTATACACAGGTGGTCACTAAAGCATGTTTTACTGTAGATAGATGTGAGAGATGCCAGACAGTAGATCTTGGTCATGCTTTTGCCACTTAATGTTAAAACAATTTGTTTTCAAGATTCAGCAATTTTAATGGAACATTAAATTCTTCATGTTACTATTCCCTATTATACATATTTAAAAAAACAGTTTGATTTAAAACAACATGATGGAAATTAACAATACAAACCCAGAAACTATTATTTTATAAATACAGAAAATTTCATTGAAATGGAAAAGAAAATGACTTTGACCCTAACCCTAACCCTGACTTTGAAATACATTACTAGTAGTTTTTATAATTTATTTTTTTATGAAATATATATATACAATGTATATGTACAAGATATACCCATGCTAAATTAAAATTCAGGTTGAAAATTTGTGATCCTTGGTTTGTTTATATGTACTTTCAATCATCTGCTTAAACAAGAATGCAACATTTTCTTTTGATAATAGATCTTTGCAAAATAAAAAAGCATTAAGTTTATTTATTATGTTTTATGAATAATTGTACAGAAGATAAAGTCAATAATACTGTAATACATACATGATTTGGTTACATGTATCCATTTGTGTTGCACATGTGTTTGTTATTGTCGATCTCAAAGGAGTTTAAGCAAATCCATCTGGACATTTAGTTAAGAATTGTGTTGTTGTTTTTTATTCTACATGTATTCTGAAATAATGTTAATTTTCAGGCTCTGATTGCAGAGTTTTTTTATTCATTTTGTTACAAAAGGGAAATGGTGCACTAATGCAAGTACATATACATGTATAACTACCTGTTCAATTTCTTCTCAAGAAACCAACAGTCAATGGATTTTGACAATTTTGCTTTTGGCAGGGATAATACTGTATTGGACCCATTAAGCGCCCAAGGTTCTACAGAAATCAGGAAAAAGAGGTGGGCGCTTAAATTGGGACCAGTCAATAGTTCAATTGACGTAAAACAGTTAATTTTCATAAGGCACAGTGGTATATGTAATTAAAAAGTTGTTGTTGTTGTTATTGCCAACTACAGCTATCAATATAATTTTGTCGCTTGGGAACTGCAGATAAACAGTTTTACAGGTCTCCTGTACAAAAGATTCTTGATTGTATGTAAAAAAGGGGGAGGGACACTTTTAGGGACATGGGCACTTAATGGGTCGAATACAGTATACTCATGGTTCTGTACAAGTTTTGCTGTTTTTTAACCAAGTGTGCCCAGGGTTAACCCATTGTCAGACAAAATAGCTCACAGAGGGTTCCTCAATTGGCCCCTTCTTAAGAAATACCCAAAACAAACCAAATACAATGTACATGTATGTTTTAAAACTTTTCAAATCTCTTGTGTGATTAAGTTCGCCTAAATATTGTTCTTCTTTTCACATTTGTTGATGATGCTTACGGTAGTTTAGTTTAAACATATTTTATTTATGTCAAATATACATACATATAACATCAATACAGTAACAATGCATATGACAAAAAGGGGATCAGAAAAAAAGCTTAGAGCTTATGTAAATTCTTTTCCCAAGAGTTTTAGTAAGCTAAATTTGTAGACAAAGTCAACCATATTGTGAGTAGACTGCAGAGTTAAATATGAAGAGAATACATTTAGTTTGTAAGAACAAAAAAACAGAACAAATATATACTGTATAATACATGTACATTGTAGTCAGGGCTTGTGTAGCTTACTTACTTACTGGCGTTCGCTCTACACGACCACGCCAGCATCCGCGATGAACGTTGTGGTCCTCTGTAGGTCGTCAACATCTCCGTACAGCTTCTGATGGAATGTTGCACCTCGAGGCCACGTTGCTTCTCGCTCCTGGTCGTGTCGCTTACATCGTTGGAGGATGTGCTCAGCAGTCTGGTCCTCTTCTCCGCAGGGACATATTGGGGACGACACCAGCTTGTACTTTCTGCACATGTGTGCATTCAGTCTGTTGTGCCCAGAGCGTAGCCTCACCATTACCACTTGTTCTGGTCTTGACAGCATGTGGTAGGCATCTGCTTCCTGTCTAGTCTTTGCCAGAGCCTTGATGATGGTGGCTTTCTCCTTGTATGTCACCCAGTTATCTGGTTGCTCTAACTGGGCTCCTAGCCTAGCAAGCTTGTCAGCCTCCTCGTTTCCGGGCACTCCACAGTGTGATGGTATCCACTGGAGGGCACAACATTGTAGGTAGACCCAAGCTTGTTCACTGCTTGTGCTAGTTCAGGAACATTGTTGTTTTGTAGGGCTTCCAGAACTGATCTTGCGTCTGTGAGGAAGACTACTGAGGTGACCTCTTCAGTTGAGTCTTCAATCAAAGAGACTGCCTTCACAAGAGCTTCAGTCTCTGCTCTGTAGTTTGCTGCAGTGCTTCCCTGTGGCGATGTAGTGCGCTGATTTCCGACCTGACGGGTGTGTGATATGAATACCAGCTCCTCCATCCTTTATGGCTCTAGTGGCCGACCCGTCTGTGTAAACATGGGTCCATGTGTCCATAGGATAGTCTGCGTAGATAGTCGCAAGTGTCAGACTTCTACGGATGGTTTCATCTTCTTGTTTGCCCGAGTCAAGTCCAGGAATAGCAAGTGCCACTTTTACTGCAGACAGGTCATTGGCTGTAGGGTTGGTGATGTCTGCTCTGCCCAAGGGAATTGTCTGTGTGGCCAGTTCAGAGGCATGTTCTCTAGCCAGCTTCTTTGCTTCATGGACAAAGCTACAGCGCTTGAGGCGATTTTTGGTGAATCCCTCAAGCCTGTCCTTCATGGGGTGGTCTGGGAGGGACTTGTACTTGTCTGCCTGGAGAAGAACTTTTGTTTTTTCTTCTTTCGTGAAGAGGTTGTATACCTGTTAGATTCTCCATGAAGGCTATTGGCGTAGACTTGGTGGCCTCTGTGATGATACGCAGCGCCTGATTTTGCACCTTGTCCAGGGCTTGCTGGTTTGTCTTGGCTGTTGTGGACCATGTGGCTGAGCTATACTCCATTGTGGGTCATACTGTGCCCTGATAGATGGTCTTCAGTATTTGCTCGTTTGCACCCCATGTTGTTCCAGCAAGTTTGTGCATCATCACCAGTTTTCTTCGAGCCGTCCCCTCTACACGGCTTATGTGAGCTTTCCAAGTCTGCCGCTTGTCAAACGTGACCCCAAGGTATGTGGCTTCGTCTTCCTACTTCAGTGGAGTTCCAGCCAACATAACCTTCCCAGCTTTCTGCTTTGTTGACAAGGTGAACAGTGTGGTGGACGACTTCTCTTTGTTGATCGTGACACACCAGTCTTCAGCCCATGCTGCGAGCGTTTCCATAGCTCCTTGCATCCTGTATGTGGCCGTAGACGCGTACTCTTCTTTGCACCATAGCACCAGGTCGTCAGCGTAGAGAGCAGCATGAATTCCTTTTGGTAGCTCAGACACCAGGTCATTAATGAAGACCAAAAAGAGTGTTGGGGACAGGACCCCACCCTGTGGGACACCATGGCATAGCAGGAACTTCCTACTGTTGGATTGGTTCAGGCTGACTCTGGCTCTTCTGTTGAATAGATATGAGTTGATCCATTTCAGCATGGCCCCTCCAACTCCATTCCTCATGAGCTTGACTTGTAGCCCTTCTGTCCAGACTTTGTCGAATGCTCTCTGTAAGTCGATCCATGCTGTGAGGACAACCTTTTGTTCTTGGAATGCATCCTCGACTTCCTGAGCTAGATATGTAGTCTGGTCTTCTGTGGAACGGAATTGTCGGAAACCAGCCTGTTCAGATTTCAGCAGGTCATTGGTCTCCAGGTACCACTTCAGGCGTGCATTCACAATCCTCTCCATGGTCTTTACAACACAGCTAGTAAGGCTGATTGGACGGTAACTGGCTGCCTTCTTTGGGTCCTTCCCTTTCTTCAGTATAGGGATCATTGTTGCCTCTTTCCAAATCTGAGGTAGCTGTCCTTGTTTCCAGCTGTAGTTGTAGATGTCCAGGAGTTTGCACATTGCTGTATTGCCTAGATGTGTCAGCATCTCGTTGGTGATACCATCAGGACCTGGAGATTTCTTGGTTTTCAGTTGTCTGAGGGCTGCCTGTAGCTCATGTAGCATCAGGCGCGAGTCCATACACTCTGATGTACCCTTAGCTGTTTTCCTGTCCCTTTGCTCGCTTCTGGCTTCTCTCTGACGTTCTCTGTTGATGGGGATGTCACTGACATCTCTGTAGTTTTGGGCAAATACGTTTGCTGCTTGTTTGCCCACCAACAGCTCTCCTTCCTCTTCCAGAGTAACTGGGCCTCTCGCTTTGTCCTGGTCGTCGTTCAGTTGTTTCGTTAACTTCCACAACTTACGGCCATCGCGCTCGAGGTTTAGTGAAGCTGTTTTGTTTCTCCAGCTCTTTCTTTGGGCCTCCAGCTTGTGCCTAAGGATTTGGCCTTGGCATGCTGTAGGTTGTGGTTTGCCTCCTGTGAGGGATTGGTCTCAGCTTCCACTCTGGCTTCAGACAACTTGGTTTGCAGCTCCTCCAACTGCTCGCTCCAGTATGGCTTGTAGTCTTGCCGTGCACCTCTTGGGATGGATTGCTGTGCTGACTTGAGGATGCATTGGTTGAAGTCTCTGGCTATGTTGTTTATGTCAGGGTTAGGGTTAGCACTCTGATGTCTTTGCAGAGTTCATTACTCACAGACTGGAAGAGGGGCCAGTCGGCCTTCTTGTAGTTCCATCTGGGTAGGCTAGATGACATAGAGACAGTACGGTCCAGTATGAGGTGGACTGGACGGTGATCACTGCCTCCAAGTTGTTCAGTGACTTCCCTCTGGACATTTCCGTGTATGTCGTCAGTACAGAAGGCAAGGTCAGGCGTTGATGTTGTGTGCCATCTTCTGGAGTAAAAGGTTGGGAGGATCCTCCGGCTGGTTTGATGAGATTCAGCCCTGTTGTCATCCTGCCAGGTCTCCACTTCCTCTCCCGCGATTGTCCATGTGGTCATATCCCCAGCTTTGTGAGTGACTGTTGAAGTCGCCAACAACCATGAAGTTTGTTGCTTCTGTTGGAATATGGTCTAGGGATAGAGATTTGTCATTCGGAGAGTACATGTTCACAAGAGTCAGTGTGAAGTCGTTCTTTCTGAGGCTCAGTACTTGGAATTCAGAGTCATCCATATGCGTTTTAGTCTGGATAGCATTGATGTTATTCCTGACTAATGTCATGATGCCTCCTTTCTTTCTGCCAACCCTGTCGCTTCTGAAGCACTGGTATCCTCTGACCTTAAAGGATTTTGCTGGTTGCAGGTGTGTTTCCTGAATGCAACAGACATTAATGTCATTCTCATGAAGGAAATGCTGCAGTTCAGTCTTTTTGTTGAAGACTCCTTCTGCATTCCAATGCATCACTTTGAAGTGTTGCCGTTGGACTTTTCTCCTCCTTGGCTTGTTGTAGCCCTTTAGCCTCCTCTTGGTACGATGGAAGGAGTTACCCCCAGTAGCTTTGGGTGGACTCTGTCGAGGCTCAGAGCCCGGCACTGTATCTCCCTGGAGGGATTCCAAAGATTCAGCACCACATCGATGAATACCATTGGATCGTGTAGTCATAGCGTAGTTCACGTGATGCCAGTGGTTTGTTAGAGAGTGCCACTGGCCCAGCATCTCCGATTTTAACTCTCTAGGTTGATTAGGGTTACCTCGCCCAAAGCCCCTTGCCGAACCAACGACTGACCACAAGGCAGTGGTGTTTTTTGGAAGGGTTGTCTCCCTTGGTTTGAAATAAGGGTTTTCCTTCTCCTAGACAGACTGCCTTCCCAGGCTAACGAGTTCTATCTACCCGAAGCAGTGGTTATGGCTTCTGTAGCCATGAAGTTTGATCATCACACTTTAAACCAGGAACCTACATGTAAGCAAGTTTGCCAATTTACTTGCGGAAGGTCCGTCGTCTTTTAGTACACATTGCATCTAGCTAGCCTCCAGGTTCTCCTCTCAATGATTAAGAATGTACACTGTTTCAGGTATATTTTCTTTAGATTGTTTATAGAATTTTAAAATTCTTGCATTCCAGATACCTTGTTGAACAAAGAGAGGTCGAACTGAATGTAAGAGATGTGTGGGACTCTACACCATTGTAAGTACATGTGTGTTCATGAGGCATGCTACAATGTAAATGATTTCATCATTATTACTATGTAAATCAACAAAGTAACTTAAAGGGGCATAATTAAGCTAACAAATCAGAGCTATACACAGGCATTAACAAATCTTATATTCCTATACAATATATATACATGTATTTATTCAGATCCAGTTTGGTATGCATAGCCTATACAAATAATAAGGTTGAATTAATCAATTGCCAAACTGGGTTTCCCAAGCAATTTTCCAAAATATATTGGTATTACAGAATTTTTATGCCTGTGTTTATTACTTTTTTATTTATACTATGTATTCATCTAAGTACAGTAGAACTTCGATCAGTCGAAGTTCAAGGGACCACCTGAAAAAGTTCAAAACATCGCGACTTTGACTCATGGATGGTAACTGAAACTGAGAACCATACGTTTTTAGTTTCACAGGTTCTATAAGACGTATATGACTGCTTCACAACCATTTAAGACATGTACGGTCATTATGATTAATAATTAGTGCTGAATTTAACTAAATTTTCGTGAAATTAAAACATTGAGTGTTTATGAGAAAGAGACAAATTATTATGGGGCGATTTCGTGCACATGTAAATTTTAAGTTCGAATTATATGTAGGAATTTTCGTAGTTTTTATGGAAATGGGCCCAAAAATTGACTCAAAATATTGAGAAATTTGACTCATAAAAGTTTGAATTACAAAAGTAATATAAGTAATATGTAAGTAAAGTTAAATAACAAAATTATTCGGGACTTTGTGAATAGTTCAAAACATCGAGAAATTTGACTCATTGAAGTTCAACTCAATGAAGTTCTACTGTAGTTAAAAGGAAAGAAAATTAAAAAAAATTAAAAAACAAGAACAGCAGCTTCTGCTCCTTTAAAACCTACATGTACAATGTACATGTACATTGTATGTCATATACATTGTATCTGTACATGTATATACATGAACATGTATATATATATAATTACATGTATATAGAGCTACATATGCATACTTTAGGCTCCTCTCATTTATATCCAAATTACTGAATTGAAATTACATGTATGATAGACACTTGTGCAATACATGCCTGCTCTCTCTCTCTCTTTCTCTCTCTCTCTCACTCCTCTCTCTCTCTCTCTCTCTCTCTCTCTCTCTCTCTCTCTCTCTCTCTCTCTCTCTCTCTCTCTCTCTCTCTCTCTCTCTCTCTCTCTCTCTCTCTCTGTCTCTGACTCTCTCTCTGTCTTTGTCTCTGCCTCTCTCTCTGTCTCTGTCAATTCTCTCTCTCTCTCTCTCTCTCTCTCTCTCTCTCTCTCTCTCTCTCTCTCTCTCTCTCTCACTCTCTGTCTCTGTCTCTCTCTCTGTCTCTCTCTCACTCTCTCTCTGTCTCTCTCTCTGTCTCTCTCTCTGTCTCTCTCTGTCTCTGTCTCTCTGTGTCTCTGTCTCTCACTCTCTCTCTGTCTCTGTCTTTCTCTCACACTCTGTCTCTCTTTCTCTCTCTCTCTCACTCTCTCTCTCTCTCTCTGTCTCTCTCTCTCTCTCTCTCGGTCTCTCTCTCTCTCACTCTCTTGGTCTCTCTCTCTCTCTCTCTGTCTCTCTCTCTCTCTGTCTCTGTCTCTCTCTCTGTCTCTCTCTCTCTTTGTCTCTCTCTCTCTGTCTCTCTCTCTCTCTCTGTCTCTCTCTCTCTCTCTCTCTCTCTCTCTCTCTCTCTCTCTCTCTCTCTCTCTCTCTCTCTCTCTCTCTCTCTCTCTCTGAAAGCTGGAAATTATACTCAAAGAGCATTTAGGGAGATACGTTTGTATCACACACAAGGCAAAATTGATTTAAATGCAACAAATAATAGTGTGGTAGATTACATGTATGCGGAATAGTGTGTTAAAAAGTTCTTGAAGAGACAATACTTTTGAATTGTGCTCACCTGTCCTTCCATCCTCTTTCTTTGTCCAGGTCATATCTCCCTCATTTCTCCAAGTAGGCTTCCCATATTTGGTGCAGGAGTACATTTTTAGATAACAGAGTGTTACATTAAAAAAGTCAACATATTCCCCTTTTTATTTTTTATTTTCTGTCCGGGGCATACATGTATCTAAGTTATTTTTTATAACAAGGCTCCCTGTATTTGCTGAAGGTACATGCATTCTGTCTTTTCGTTAGTCAGAGTTGTCTCCCATGTCAGTAAGTATTGATTGTGATGTCATGTCTTTACATGTCGTTTCAAAAATTAAAGTGTTGTACACAAAAAATGCCTACATGCCACCTTCATATTTCTTCTTTGTTGATTTGTGTGGGCTCTTGTGTATCCATCTTTTAAACCAGACTCCTCTTATTTGGTGCAAGTATGTCTTAAGAAGACAGTGTCACATAGAAAAGTTGTGCTCCTACCACCTTCATTTTTAGAGTTATTCCCCTTTGTTGATTTTATTTGTCTGTTCCATACGTCATGTATATCTTTCTCATTTCTTCAATTAAAATGTACTACATTTTATGCTCCCGATATTTAGCATAGATATAATTAGATGGACTGTCACATGCATGTACAAAAATTGCACTTGTACCACCCTTATTTCTAGAGTTATTCCCCTTTCTTTATTTTATTTGCTTTAAAGGTCCATATCTATTTTAATTCCTTATATTGCAGGTGCTATTGACATATATTATTAAAGTGTTTATGATTTGCAGTGTTTTTACATTTCCAATGATATTGATTTAGTTAACCATATTTGAATTATATTTGTATTTGATATACTTTATATATACTTGTGTAGTTACAGTGCAACCTGTCTTGAGAGACCACATTCTGAAAACCACTTAGTGACTTACATGTTATCAATAGACCCCTGGCTAATAATGTGTTTGGTTCCCCCCCAAGCGAGAATTTTTGAGGTAATGTTTTTCTGGAAGCTTATCAAAAATGCAACAAAATGAGACATATCAGCACTCTGGCCGTTGGGGCGTTTAGGAGGTTTGGGGTAAAAACTATGGAAATTTAACGAAAATGGCTGAAAACTGGAAAACCTTAATTAATCCTATATTTATGGTCTCTGTGGTCGGGGGAGGGGGGGGGGGAACAGGGGTTATTGGTGGCTCAAAGACTATAAGTAATCCTTTAGATTAAACCTCTCATGAGACGACCTGTCTTGAGAGACCACATGTTAGTGGCAGAAGAGGTGGTCTCTCTCAGGACAGGTATTGTCATGATGTACAAATGTAATTGAATTCTTTGAATTTCAAATATTATTCTTTGAATTATTTGTTTTTCAGATACTATGCATGTCTATGTGGACATGGGCAGGTGGTCAAATACATGTTACAAAATGGTAAGTTCAATTTACACACACATGCACACATACACAATTATGCACACATGCACACACACAAATATATATATATATATACAGTCAATTCCACTTATTTGCATATCTGATAATTGCATATTTCTGTTTATTGCATTAGAACTCGAAACACAAAACCATGTTTTTGTACTTGAATAGCATGTTTATTACATCGATTGGGGCATGAGAATACAATTTATTTGACACGAGTGCATAGCACTTCCTCACTTGATGTAATAAACATGTTTTTCAAAAACAATTGTCAAATATTCTATTTATTACATTTTCCAGTTTAGTTTTGTTAGGCCCAAGATTTACCCGACGTTCTGTACATGTAGGATAGTCTACGGCTTGTGAAATGTAAACAAACCACCTTTTGACAGGGGCTTGGAAATCTTTTTAGAGTGCAATATGCTCAGTGAAAGCTGGAGCCTGGAAGAAAATATTACGCTCTAAAAAGATTTACGCGCCCTTGTGGTTTTAATTGAAATACATCACTTGATACCTCAGATCATGCCAAAGTTATCGGTAGACCTTGACGGCAAACTAGCTTCGAAGTTCACCCAATTCGATGTTCATTTTCTGTACTGTATCTCCAGTGTCACTGAATATTTTTAAAACCTTTTGAACTGTTGACCTAGACAGTGGATACATTAAACATTTCCACTGCCTTTCGACCATTTAAACCAACTCCATCAAAACATAATATCACCTGCTTTTTAGTCGCGACAGAACCAGTCTGTGTGGAGCCATTTTGTTTAGCTTCGATACAGCGTTATAAATAGCTCACACAAAAATCCCTTCTTGATTCGTCATCTACAGTACATGTTCAAATGTTTTTACCACAGCATCACCATTGGCATTTGTTAGCAAATTTGATCAGTTTGAAAATTATCATAACATTATAGATGGGATTAATTAATCAGATTTTCATTAGTGGCTTGGCACTGTATTTTGATTGGCTTTATGAAAAATATCACAGTTTACATTGATATTTTTCATTAAGTCAATCAAAATACAATGAAATCAATGAAAAATAACAGTGAAAAATAAAGCTCTTATTTAGTTGATAAATTTAGTAAATGTAATTGCACATAACAATTTGTTCAAGATGGTTGTTTCTGTCATTAGTCTTCATCTGTGAGCACAAATTTCATATAGATGCAAGTATGTTGATTCCAAAAGAAAAAAAATGAATGAGACGAGGCCAATTTATGTTTTTGTTGTTGTTGCTGTTGTTGTTGTATTGTTGTTTAACATCCCACTCAAGAATCTTTTCTTTCATATAGAGACGTCACCAAATGCTGGTGAAGGGCTTCAAATTTTGTCCCATGCTCGGCACTTATGGCCATTGAGCAGTGAGGGTTCTTTAACGTGCTGACACCTAGTGTGACACAAGACTTCGGTATTTACTGTCTCATCCGAAGGCCAAATTCATGAAATACTAAACCGAAATGTATTGTGAAAAGATGACTATCTTACTCTGCCTGCAAAGAAGTATAGCTGAACTTTGTGGGTAGATAACAATATTTAGGTCAATTGAGCCTCTAAGGCTCATGGTGACCTACATGTACATGTATAGTGATCATCTTTTGTCTGTTGTTGTGAGTTGTCTGTTGTTAACTTTAAGACATTTTCAACTTTGTCAGGATCAGTTTTAACCAAACTTGACAATAATGTATGAACATGGTGAAGCCAAATCAATTTTGCAAATGAATAGGACTGCTGGGACACCTAGGGGCTCCAAAAGGAGTAAAATCGGCCAAAACAAAAAACAAATTTTGACCTGTGCCATGATCTGATGTCAATTCAGTTTGAATTCTTTTACATGCCACGCCTTTTATGACATGAGACCTCAGTTTTAAATCTCATCAGAATGCCCTGTGACTTCCAGTTTGTATGCTGAGCACTTGATGAAGAAACAGTCACATCTATTTTCTAAATCTTAAGTATAATACAGTATCAAGATTCAAACCCAAAACCTGATATTTGCATTCTACTTGAATACAGAGTTAGTCCTTGAAAAGTGCTTGAAAACAAAATTACCCTTGAAAAGTGCTTGAATTTAATGCAGAATGCCTGATTTAATTCATTAGAGCACTTGAATTCCAGTAATTCCATGTTATACATTACCTAAAGAAAAACTTTTGAATAAAAAATATTAGCTTGATTATACACGGACTCTTCACCTAGTATAATACAATCTGAGTAAAGCATTTTTGTGATGCTCTACTGCTGGATCACTTTAGTGTGTAGTGGAACTCTAAGCAGAATTTGAGGGTCACCATTGAAATGTGAAAGAACTTTACTTTCAGTGTTTCTTTTTTACTTTGTGTTGGCTTGCAAGGTCTTGATAGCTTAAACATACCCATTGAAAAACACTATGAAAAGTCCTGGAAAAATGCTTGAAAAATATTTTCCATTGGCTGTATGAACCATGGTAGAATGTACATGACACAAGCTGTATCATTGTTATTTTAGCACATGACTAAAAATGAAAGGTGCACATATTCTTGAATCACTTAATGCTAAAAATGATGGTACCTTGCTTCTAACTGATGATTAAAATGTCAATTTTAAAAAAGATACATTGCAATTATTTCAAGTTATCCGTCTTGCAAAAATTTACTCCACTTACATCCTTTGGACTAATCTGACCTGTTGTTTTTGTTTTTTGCTTTTGTTATTGTTGTTTTTATTTTTTTGTCTTTTACAGAGGGTATGGTTTGATGAATAATAAGTATGGTAAGGTAGACTTTATCACCTGTTTATGATATGTATACATTGACTCTGATGTCATGAATGTTGGCGTGAGGGAATTTTTGCTGTGGGAGGAAACCAGAGTGCATGTACAATGTAGCTACATGTAGATAAAAAGCCATGTATCTGAAGGGTCAACCGCCATACCATCTCACATACTATACTTACTGTCCAATGCGAGGATTGACCTCTGACTGCATATATATTGGTGAGATGTGAGTGCACTGCCATTTTTTCTTTATTTATGGTATATTAAAGAAATATGGTTATTTGACTGTAAGCTTTTGTTTGTCAGGTGCAAAGTGTGAAGCGAATACTTTTGATGGAGAACGATGTTTATATGGAGCACTGACCAATGAAATAAGAAATCTCTTAAAATCTTATGGAGCGGTATCATCAAAAACACTAAGACGAGATCAGTATGAAGAGTTTTTAAGGAGGTACGTCAGAGATTAGTATTTCTTTTATACATGTAGTATAATTTTTAGTTTTCTCTGTATATTTCATGTACCTGATGTAAATTTTCAAAATGTTCATTTTGTTTCTACATGTAAATCAATTTTGTGAAAACTTTTACCATCAAGCTAAAATATTTAACAGTTTCATTGGGTATTGACTCATAATGGTCAAATTTTCTGTTTTCAGGATTCAGGAATTTTAACAAGAAATTAAATTCTATATGTTGTAATTCACTATTTGCACCAATTGAAAAGAGACATTGAAATTCTGTATCCTGCAAAACTCATGGGTAGGCCTACTTTAAAACATAACAATTGAAATTTACATCAAAACAAACACAGAAACTTCAAACATTACTAGTTGATAGTGAAATTTTTATTGAAATTAACAGGAAATGACATTGTAATAAGTTTTTTATATGAAATATATAGAGAAAAATAAAAATTATACTCACTTTTGTCACCATACTGTATATCAGATTGATACTTGTATCTTGTGTAGTACTATGTATAATATATTTATACTGCTTGCGTCGGTCTAGTGGCAGAGTGTTCGACTTGCAGGCAGAAGGTCCCAGATTCGATTCCCAGACCGGGTCATAAGAAAGACTTAAAAAATGGTAGTGACTCTTACTTCGCCAAGCATGCAGCATACAAAATGAAAGTCAGAAGTCTTTCGAATGAGACTGGAAATCAAGGTCCCATGTCACAGAAGATAGAGCACTTAAAAGAACCATTACTGCATTGGTGTCATTTAATAGCATGGGTCAAAATTTGTAGAACTTCACCTAAAGCTGGTGACATCTCACTATAAGTGAAAAATTCTTTAGGGGGTGTAAAACAACAACAAAAAAGAAAACAAACAAACAAAAAAACATGATATACATTGGCGGATTCAAGGGGGGTTGCAGCCCCCCCTTTGAAAAGTTTTTTTTTTTATTATTAATATCATCACATCTGGAATCCAGGAAAAGGCTACCCAGAGCTTTTTAAATTAGTTCTACCGAAATTGTCACACCTCGCTATGATCGGCAAAAACAATTATCATTTATTCTCTTCCCTCTAACTCGAAATCGTGGATCCATCGTGGATTTTATGGATTTGGACTACAGGCTTTGTACAAATGTATTATGGGTTTGTGTTTGCCCTATATATCGGTAAAAAATGTTGTTGTTTGCAGTTTTTTTCAGCATGTATGAATATGACAATTTATTTGTAGACAAAATTTGCATTGGATCAAAATGTATACGATATTCTCCTGTGATATTAGGCTATCAGCTAAAGATCTGAAAATTTTACTCCAAATTTCTTTTGAAAAGGGTATCAGTACGAGTTACTAGTGGATTACTAAAGCATTTTTCAGTGTCTAGATGCAGAAAATTGCTTCTACTAATGCTTCTACCAATGCTTCTACCAATGTTTCTCCAAATTTAAAAAATTATTGTTTTTTAATAGATGCATAAAACATGACCCCCTAATGAAAGGAGAGCATGCCCATAACGTTCATAAAATAGGTGTGAAACCTTTATTTTTTTCTATAAAGGGTCAGAAAATATTTTTAAAAATTCCCAAAATTTTAGCGAAATTTTTTTTATTTTACACCCACTCAAACTTTAAACCTCAGGCAGCCTTTGGTGATGTATGCATTGCTTCACAATAAGTAGAATTTTATGTCACCAGCTTAAAAAACATCCACCTATTAAAACAATTCTAGATCCCCCACTGTTGTAAATATTTATTGCATAATCAAAAGGCATATAAAACAATGAAAATGGATCACATGCACTGTTTCGTGCATTACTGTATGTACTGTACGTAATTTTCTGTTATTGTAAAAGTTAATACTCAACCCCTTTCAAAAAATCCTGGATCCGCCCCTGATATACATGTACATGTACTATTAATTCTTCATATTTGTGTTGTTTTTATTTACGTTTTAAACCAACTAAGCTGAAGTTTAGGGACACCACCAACAGCTTATATAATTACTTCCTGTAGAAAAACAACTGACAGCAAACATTTATGTCTACAGTGTGGGTCAAAATTATATGTGTAATATTTAAATCCTTACTATAAATATACACAAGACAATGTTTTAGAGTACCCTACGAATGGAATATCATAGATAATACTGAAGTCATTTTAAATGTACACTTCAAAAGTACTGGGTGGGGAGAAGGGGGTGAGGGGGTTATGGTAACTGTAAATTGATGATGATTTACATTGTATTTAGGCTGTTGGAAGGTGGAATGTATGAAGATGTAGTATTTCACATCAACACAGAGAAGTTCTCCGCACACAAATGCATACTCAGTGCTAGATGTCATTACTTTGCAGATCAGTTTCAGACACGATGGAAAGATCGTCGAGATGTCTATATAAATCGCAGTTTGGTTTGTTTCCTTACCTGAGTCTCTATTATCAAACAATTTTTATCAAAAGCAAATACAGTCATACCAACTTATATTGAACCCAGTTACATTGAAGACAAGTCCCGCTTTATTTGAAATGATTTTGATCCCCCAACCAAATTTCTTTATAACCATTTTAATCTGGTTATTTTGAAACCCATTTTACATGTACATCTTTTTTTTGAAAGAAAAATTCATTTTCCTTAGATTTCAATATATCTGAGCATGACTGTATTTTGATACTGTATATTACTTTGATTTTGGAAAAAGGTTTCACATGTACAAATGTGCAGAACTGCTCACATTAATGTTTAAAAAACAACATTTATTGCATTATTTTCAAATTATTTTCACTCGGCTTAAGTGTATGATCATAATTCAAGTACCATTTACCATATTCGAGCCATTAAGTGTCCATGTCGCTACAAGCACCCCTCCCCCTTTTTTACATACTATCGAGAATATTTTCTAGCTGTTTGACAAGGAGATGTGGACCTGAAAAACTATGAGTAAGAGTTTATCTGCAGCCCCCAGCAACAGGAGAATGTCGATAGGTTTCCTTGGTAATAACTACAACAACTTTAGCACTGCCTTATACAAAATTTAATTTGGTCCTTTTTCCTGATTTTTGTAGGGTCAAATACAGTAACCGTAGTCTGTAACTTGTTCAAATACAGTAACCGTAGTCTGTAACTTGTTGGTTATCAAGTTACTAAATTACAGGTGAAGAAATGCATTAATAATCACACAGACAGCATGTTTTGGGACATAAACATGATAACTTTTGTTTTACTATTTTGATTATGCAAAATGTATAAACAGTGAAACTTTAGTTGTATATAAAGACCCCCTAAGGAACATACATGTAACAAAACCAGTCTTTATAGGGAGGTGGCCTTTATATAGAGGTTGATTTGTACACAAATGGTATAGCAAAAATGGTCTTTGTGACCAGGTGGTCTTTATACACAGTTGGTCACTAAAGCAGGTTTTACTGCAGTTGTTTGCAAAACTTCTGTATGTGACTGACCAAAAACACATTCTTATCTTTTTGTCATTCGCATTAAAATATTGGGTCATATTTATAAATTTCTCATAAAATTGAAAAATACATTGAAAATGATACTCAAATGTACCAAGTTAATTTGGTGACTTTGAACCCAGGACTTGGGAGATAGTTTGGGACTTAGATCAAGTCACGTATGTGACATAGTCCCAAACTAGATTTACACCCTTCCATAATAAAGCAGTTTTTCTATTTTGCTATAACTTCATCTCTGTTTGTAGGTATCACCTTTGACTTTTCAATCTCTATTGCAATATATCTATACAGGTGAGTCTACAATGAAGTTTTTATATAATTTACAACAGAAAATATTTATAAATGAAATGTATGTTGCCCTTGTTATTAATTTGGTTTTTTTTTTCTATTCATTTACCGATATAAAAAAGTCTTGATTTTGCCTTATTTTCTATTCATTTACCTATTAAAAAAGTCTTGATTTTGCTTCCAAACCTTTATCATATATACATTTTCATGTTTCACTAACTGGCCGTATAATGGAATAGCATATAGAATATGTGCATTTACTTTAGGTCGTACAGAAATACATATTTACACAATGTAATGTATAAACCTTGTTTTTCTGGAGGTCAATGAAATTATTTAGGAGATATAGCCTACAAGCTGAACATGGGGGAATGCTAAGAACACTGTACATTTAACCATGTAGTCTCTTAGTTTTTGACAGCTTGAATTTGAGCCCTATCAGAACCGATCTAATTAAAAACCAATCTCTTATTGCTCCTGTTTTGTGATTTGTCACCTATACAATGTAGGATCTAATGCAATCTGCTATAGGGTCACATGCAGATGACCTCATAGGTGTGTCATTTTCGACCAATGAAAAATAAACATACAAGCAATGCAATGGCAAAGAGATGTAAACATTTTAAACAATATGAACAACTGAGCAAAATCCATAAGTACAGAATTATTTTCATTATGTTTGATAGATTGGAATTACCAGATATATTCTGATGAACTTTTGTGGACTGATGGTTTCCATTTTATAAAATAAATTATATCTCTTTGCCATTCAATTTTGTAAGTCGCATTTTCATTGGTCGAACATTATACACACCTATGACAATGACAGGTCAATCACATGTGACCCCATAGCGGATTGTGTTAGATCCTCTATGCGACATATCCAAAAAAAGCGAGCTGTGAAAGATCGGTGTTTAATTAGATTGTATAAGAACCTATGCCTGTTTTCTGAGTTTTTGTTTGTTTGAATGGCGAACTATGCCAAGTTTAACAATTTTTCAGTTGTATTTTGTCAGCCAGTTTTTAATGGTGGAGGAGAGAACCTAGGCCGGTATTCATAAAGATTCTTAAGTTTTATACTTGAAGTAACACTTAAGTAGAAAATAAATTCTTAGCTAAGAAATAATTCTTAAGTGAAATTTACAAAGATGCTAAGAGTAATTCTTAGCTAAGTTATACTTAAGTACATTACCAAGAGGAAAGCCATGAGTCTGTAAATACATTTTGCCAACCAAAAACATCCACCAAAGTGTGAATAAAGCCAAATGAAACTCAGATGACTTTGGGTTTTTTTTCATCATTCTTAAAATTGTGTGAATACTATAATTGCTGGCAAGCTAGGATTAAACATTACATCCATAATGTATTAATGACAGAGAATGCTTTGGATGCTGGTGACAAAACTTTTTTAAATGCTTCTTCAAATTTTAAACGTTTCTTCAAAATTTTACTGATAATAAGTTAACAGAAGCCAAATCGATGTAGGCCTAGCCTACACACTACACTACTGCAGCCACAGTCGCGGAACTCTCATGTCTTCGCACTGTTATTTTTAAAAGTGAATACTATAATTGCTGGCAAGCTAGGATTAAACATTACATCCATAATGTATTAATGACAGAGAATGCTTTGGAGGCTGGTGACAAACTTTTTTAAACGCTTCTTCAAATTTTAAACGTTTCTTCAAAATTTTACTGATAATAAGTTAACAGAAGCCAAATCGATGTAGGCCTAGCCTACACGTTACACTGCTGCAGCCACAGTCGCGGAACTCTCATGTCTTCGCACTGTTATTTTTGAAAGTCTGTTTCACTGATAATTTTCTGAACAGTGAATTTTGGTATGCTAAAATGTCTGCTAGGCCTATCTTTCACCCATAAAATCCAATCCAATCTATAGACTAGACTGTCTACTTTTTTAATCTGCATCTGACAGTTCCTCTCCATGGCTATGTACCATTAAAAATAGCATTCGAAACGCCAGTTATATGTCATACCTACAGTACGTATTCAAAAGTTTGTTTCAAGACATGTTTGTTGACATTTGTGAGCAAATCAATTGAATTTGTAAACACTTATGTTAAAATAAGAACAATGTAAGAAATATGTTTAAGTTTATCCCCTTTGTATACACATTTATAAAGCTTTTATACCTTAAATTTCAAAACAAAATCAGAATAAGAATTTCTTTTCAAAAGTACATGAACATTATTTTATTGTATTTTGTAATTTGGCAAATACCGGCAGTAATTGGGCCAATTTGTATGTTATGATTATGTCTGCAACAAACCTGACCCACTTTAAGCCTCAGTCACAACCGGCCATTATGGGTTATATACGTCAGAAAACGCCAAGGAACGCAAGGCCACGTATGACCTTCTTGCAAAATTTCGAGCACGCAGACTGGCTGTAAGCAGTTACAATGGATGTTGAGTATGTCCAACAAACTATGCGATTTCCCATTAATATATGTCGTTCTTAGTCCCAACTTACAAAAAATTGACTGCTACTTTTTTTTATCCCCACGACCTCTATGAATCTCACCTCTGGCTAAAAACGCAGAGGACGCACAATTTAAAAACCTGTGCATCCTGTTGTGACTAAGACTTTAAATGTTACATGTGCTTTTTCTGAGATTTTGAAAGCTTTGAAATTAAGACTGACCCAATATCCTCCTATTATAAACTTAAATTAATTTCAGCATCTATTGCATACATGTAACAGGCATTTTCAGATAGTGTCGGGCTTATCCAGAGTTAAGTTTCATTCAAGAAATTCATTTTTTAATTTTTTTTTCATATAAAAAGTCTCCGTGAAGTCACACTGCCTGTGCTAAAGTTTACATTACAGAATTGTGTTTTTATGTTGCAACCTTTCCTTATTTTAAAATTTCTTCTCTAACATGACATTTTGTTTCAGAAGGTCAGTGGTCTTGAGTTCTTCCCAGGTACAGGGTTAGGCTTAGGGTTAGGTACATTGTAACTGGGTTCTGTCCCTCACCATGAAAAATTGATCATCACCATACATTGTATAACTGAAAAATTGTTGGAAGACATAAAACATATTTTAAATAAACAAAACAAACTTTAAATCAAGTAGAATTATTATAAACATGATAAAAACAATATGATATATTATATGTAAAATTGTGTTTTATTTAGGTCATATTGAATTACATGTAAACTTTCTGGAAGACTTCAAGAGGCTTGCCAAACAGTGCAAATTCTACAAACTCATGGAAGAATTGGATGAAAAATACAACAAACTGGTCTCCTTCCGTAAGTTGAAACATACCACAATTACTCTCTTTCCTTATAGATAAAAATACCACAAACTACTCTCCTTCCATAAATTGAATATACCACAAACAACTCTCCTGTCAGCTTAAAAATAAAACAAACTACTCTCCTGTCAGCTTAAAAATACCACAAACTACTCTCCTGTCAGCTGAAAAATACCACAAACTACTCTCCTTCTATAAATTGAACTATACCACAAACTACTCTCCTTCTGTCTATACCTCAAACTACTCTCCTTCTGTCAGCTGAAAAATACCACAAACTACTCTCATTCCATAAATTGAAAAATTCCACAAACTACTATCTTTCCGTATGTTGAAAAAATGCCACAAAGTACTCTCCTTCCGTAAATTGAAATAAACCTCAAACAACTCTCCTTCTGTAAGTTGAAAAATACCAAACTACTCTCCTTCCGTATGTTGAAAAATACCAAACTACTCTCCTTCCGTATTTTGAAAAATACCAAACTACTCTCCTTCCTTAAGTTGAAAAATACCACAAAGTACTCTCTCTCATTATGTTGGAAAATACCACAATCAGCTCTCCTTCCGTAAGTTGAAAAATGCCACAATCTGCTCTTCCTTCCATAAATTGAAATATACTACAAACAACTCTCCTTTCATAAGTTGAAAAATGCCACAAACTACTCTTCCTTCCATAAATTGAAATATACCACAAACAACTCTCCTTTTGTAAGTTGAAAATACCACAAACTACTCTCCTTCTGTCAGCTGAAAAATACCACAAACTACTCTCATTCCATAAATTGAAAAATTCCACAAACTACTATCTTTCCGTATGTTGATAAATTCCACAAACTACTATCTTTCCGTATGTTGAAAAATACCACAAACAACTCTCCTTCCGTAAGTTGAAAAATGCCACAAAGTACTCTCCTTCCGTAAATTGAAATATACCTCAAACTACTCTCCTTCTGTAAGTTGAAAAATACCAAACTACTCTCCTTCCGTATGTTGAAAAATACCAAACTACTCTCCTTCCGTATTTTGAAAAATACCAAACTACCCCATTCCTTAAGTTGAAAAATACCACAAAGTACTCTCTCTCATTATGTTGGAAAATACCATAACCAACTCTCCTTCCGTAAGTTGAAAAATGCCACAATCTACTCTTCCTTCCATAAATTGAAATATACTACAAACAACTCTCCTTTCATAAGTTGAAAAATGCCACAAACTACTCTTCCTTCCATAAATTGAAATATACCACAAACAACTCTCCTTTTGTAAGTTGAAAATACCACAAACTACTCTCCTTCTGTCAGCTGAAAAATACCACAAACTACTCTTCCTTCCATAAATTGAAATATACCAGAAACAACTCTCCTTTTGTAAGTTGAAAAATGCCACAAACTACTCTCCTTCTGTATGTTGAAATATACCACAAACAACTCTCCTTCCGTAAGTTGAAAAATGCCACAAACTACTCTCCTTCCGTAAGTTGAAAATACTACTCTCTCTCTGTAAGTTGAAAAATGCCACAAACTACTCTCCTTCTGTATGTTGAAATATACCACAAACAACTCTCCTTCCGTAAGTTGAAAAATACCACAAATTACTCTCCTTCCGTAAGTTGAAAATACTACTCTCTCTCTGTAAGTTGAAAAATGCCACAAACTACTCCTTCCATATGTTGAAAAATGCCACAAACTACTCTTCCTTTCATTAATTAAAAAATACCACAAACTTCTCTCTTTCCGTAAGTTGAAAAATACCACAAACTACTCCTCCTTCCTTAAATTGAAATAAACTACAAACTACTCTCCTTCCGGAAGCTGAAAAATGCCACAAGCTACTCTACCATCCATAAATTGAAAAATACCACAAACTACTCTTCCTTCCATAAATTGAAATATACCACAAACTACTCTCCTTCTGTATATTGAAAAATACCAAACTACTCTTCTGTCATAAGTTAAAAAATGCCACAAACTACTCTTCCTTCCATAAATTGAAAAATACAACAAACTATGCTCCTTCCGTATTTTGAAAAATACCAAACTACTCTCCTTCCTTAAGTTGAAAAATACCACAAACTACTCTTCTTTCCATAAATTGAAAAATACCACAAACTACTCTCCTTCCATCAATTGAAATGTACCACACACTACTCTCTGCATATGACATATTTTTCTTATGATTCCTAGCGCATACTGGTACTATACTTCAGATGCAAGATTAGTCCTGTATTTCTAGCACATACTGGTACTCTACTTCAGATGCAGGATTACTGTATTCCTAGCACATACTGGTACTTTACTTCAGATGCAGGATTACTCCTGTATTCCTAGCACATACTGGTACTCTACTGCAGATGCAGGATTACTGTATTCCTAGCACATACTGTTACTATACTGCAGATGCAGGATTATTCCTGTATTCCTAGCACATACCGGTATTCTACTTCAGATGCAGGATAACTCCTGTATTCCTAGCACATACTGGTACTTACTGTATTCCTGCAGACTTCCAGAATTACTGTATTCCTAGCACATACTGGTACAGGATCACTCCAGATGCAGGATCACTCCTGTATTCCTAGCACATACTGGTACTATACTTCAGATGCAGGATCACTCCTGTATTCCTAGCATATACTGGTACTACACTTTAGATGCATAATTACTCCTGTATTCCTAGCACATACTGGTACTATACTTCAGATGCAGGATTATTGTATTCCTAGCACATACTGGTACTACACTTCAGATGCAGAATTACTCCTGTATTCCTAGCACATACTGGTACTATACTTCAGATGCAGGATTATTGTATTCCTAGCACATACTGGTACTATACTTCAGATGCAGAATTACTGTATTCCTAGCACATACTGGTACTATACTTCAGATGCAGGATTACTGTATTCATAGCACATACTGGTACTATACTTCAGATGCAGGATTACTCCTGTATTCCTAGCACATACTGGTACTCTACTGCAGATGCAGGATTACTGTATTCCTAGCACATACTGTTACTATACTGCAGATGCAGGATTATTCCTGTATTCCTAGCACATACCGGTATTCTACTTCAGATGCAGGATAACTCCTGTATTCCTAGCACATACTGGTACTCTACTGCAGATTCAGAATTACTGTATTCCTAGCACATACTGGTACTACACTTCAGATGCAGGATCACTCCTGTATTCCTGGCACATACTGGTACTATACTTCAGATGCAGGATCACTCCTGTATTCCTAGCATATACTGGTACTACACTTCAGATGCAGAATTACTCCTGTATTCCTAGCACATACTGGTACTATAGATGCAGGATCACTCCTGTATTCCTAGCACATACTGGTACTATACTTCAGATGCAGGATTATTGTATTCCTAGCACATACTGGTACTATACTTCAGATGCAGGATTACTGTATTCCTAGCACATACTGGTACTATACTTCAGATGCAGGATTACTCCTGTATTCCTAGCACATACTGGTACTACACTTCAGATGCAGGATTACTCATGTATTCCTAGCACATACTGGTACTATACTTCAGATGCAGGATTATTGTATTCCTAGCACATACTGGTACTCTACTGCAGATGCAGGATTACTGTATTCCTAGCACATACTGGTACTCTACTGCAGATGCAGGATTACTGTATTCGTAGCACATACTGGTACTCTACTGCAGATTCAGAATTACTGTATTCCTAGCACATACTGGTACTCTACTTCAGATGCAGGATTACTGTATTCCTAGCACATACTGGTACTCTACTGCAGATGCAGGATTACTCCTGTATTCCTAGCACATACTGGTACTCTACTTCAGATGCAGGATTACTGTATTCCTAGCACATACTGGTACTACACTTCAGATGCAGGATTACTGTATTCCTAACACATACTGGTACTATACTTCAAATGCTGTGTTAGTCCTGTATTTTGCAAAAACGACCCTGTTTGATAGGCGAAGTACAAAATGTATATTTCAGTGCTATTGTTAAAATAATTAATTGAGGTCAGGTTAAGTTGGGGATATATTTTGGTATGAGGTGAGCTTTGTAATCTTTCACTATTTTTTGTTTATTATTTCAATCCCTAGAATCTTCAAAACCTGGTGTACAAATTACAACACTGACCATTGAACCAGATGATAATTCACTCCTAGTGCAGCTAGACTTAGGAACCCTTGCAGATATGGCCTTACCACAGGAACTTTCAACATTTGTAAGAGATTTCTCTTTTGCAATACATTATTTCTTATGTTTATAAGATGTATAATTCATAAGATGTACCATCATGGTTTTGTTTTTCAAAAATAAATAGGTCAAAAATGTTTTACTTCGAGCAAGCTTAACATTGCACTGATTGATATAACATATAAAGTGACTTGGAATTTTTCTGGTTTGGTTTTTCAGATGTGAGTAATCTCCCACTACTCTCCCCTATGCCAGATATAGGGGTAAGAATGTATATAAAAGGGACTGGCTGAGCCAGACAGATTATCTGTGTTTGTATGTCTCATCAGGCTCTTTAGATAGCTGGTGGAAATCCAGTCCTGAACAGACAGATCTATTATACACCCTCCAGTATTCACACCAGACATGCATACATCAAGGAGGGCAGTCTATGAGAGATATGTACTCCCTATGGGGCTTTGAGGCTGTTTCCAAGAAGGACGGTCTAGCTATAATATTCCATCAAGGAATGTTGGTCCTTCATATAATGACATCAGTACAGCCTTCACATTTCACTGAATACTGTCAGGTACCAAACTGAAAGAAGATGAAGACACCATTCAATCACTTGTAATAAAACTTTACAGCATCACCAGGATTCGTTATCACTTGTAATAAAACTTTACAGCATCACCAATCCTGGTGATGCTGTAAAGTTTCATTACAAGTGATTGAATGGTGTCTCCATAGATGTTTTTATCATCCTCTAGCACTTTCCTTCTACAATCTGATGTGAGGAATTGTTAGCCTCTTTTTTATTTTTATGCCCACAAGCTCAAAGATACATGTATTATTTTTCCATCCATTTTTTGGTCAATTTGCATGTATGTAACAGTTTTAAAGTTTCATACAAATAAAGTTTTTCCTGAAGTTTAAATTTGGTATGTTGCTTTATAGAGAGTACAGCTAGCAGACTCATGAATAAGATGTGTACACAACATACAAACTGACAGAACTGTGTCAGAAGTTGTACACTGTAGAGACTAAAAAGTTCTCCAGACTGGACCCCATCAACCTGATACTTAAGTCACTCTACACAAAAACGTATTCAAATCAAACATTTGGGAGATTTTTTTCTGGTCTTTATTTTTTTACAGAAGTGCTTATGTCCTGTGATGTCACAACTCAATTCTGATATCATTTTGTTGGACAGATGTTACCCTCGTGAAACCAGATAGACACCCAGTGAATGCTATCTCCCACTATTGTAAAATTAGCTGCACTCGCTTTGAAGGCATTGCCTTACAAGTAGTTCATATTATAGATAAAACCCAGTCGAGTTGGATTACACGTGCAGCAAATATTTGGCAGTATTTATCAGATTTATGGGATTTTAAAAAATCCTTATAAATGACTTAGTTCTTGAGATCATAACATTATTAAGTAACACTGCAGGAGTCCTTTTATCAAGTTTATTTTATTTTTGAGATGTTTTTAAAGGAAGAATCAGCAAAATTTTATCAGTGTGTCTAGATCTAGATCTATGAAGCACCCCATTACAGCATTGTTTTATTTAGACCATACATGTATTACGTATACAGTAAATCATGACTATAACATACTGGTACTCGCTTTGTAGAATTGGTGCATATCAACAAATCAATAAACATGAATAACTATTACCCAACTTCACCTCTATATATTCTTACTTGAAAAAAAATTTTTAACAAATTTTAAATACATGTAACAAATAACAAATTTTAAATACATGTAACAAATTTTAAATACATGTAACAAATGTTTGCCCTTGATGCATAGTATTATGATGAAGGTAATTCTTGACTTTTTCACCAAGCATAAGTATGCAGCATACACTTTGATTAAATCATTTCTGTAAATAAAAAGGAACAAAAAGTTTCTGTTTTCTTTTCATTTCCTGGAAAGTCCCTTTTTTAGCATGAATTCAAAGTGATTTTTGTTCTTAACAAATTGCATTGTAACCCTTCAGCCATCTTGGTATGACCACGACCTGGAATCGCTATGCTCTTTCCTACCCGTGGTCTCATGCGACGGAAATCTTTCATAGGTAATGAATATTTATAAGGAATAGAGTAGGTTATCTGGTTTATCCAATCACAGTAGTTGTGATCAGCAACAGAAGTTATTGCACAGTCTGTTGGTCCAATACTATTATGAAATTGTTTTAAAGCCAGAAGTGATTGGCTGACAAATGCAAGCACAATTTACTTGATTGGCTATGGCTTTATGAATAATAAAATATGTAAAAGAGATTTGGGTTGCATGAGACAAGGGGTAGGAAAGAGCATAGCATGAGACAAGGGGTAGGAAAGAGCATAGCATGAGACAAGGGGTAGGAGAGAGCATAGCATGAGACAAGGGGTAGGAAAGAGCATAGCATGAGACAAGGGGGTAGAGAGCATAGCATGAGACATAGGAAAGAGCATAGCATGAGACAAGGGGTAGGAGAGAGCATAGCATGAGACATAGGAGAGAGCATAGCATGAGACAAGGGGTAGGAAAGAGCATAGACAGGGGTGAAAGAGCATAGCGGGTAGGGGAGGAAAGAGCATAGCATGAGACAAGGGGGGTATAGGAAAGTAGCAGCATAGCATGAGACAAGGGGTAGGAGAAGGAAAGAGCATAGCATGAGACAAGGGGTAGGAAAGAGCATAGCATGAGACAAGGGGTAGGAAAGAGCATAGCATGAGACAAGGGGTAGGAAAGAGCATAGCATGAGACAAGGGGTAGGAGAGAGCATAGCATGAGACAAGGGGTAGGAAAGAGCATAGCATGAGACAAGGGGTAGGAGAGAGCATAGCATGAGACAAGGGGTAGGAGAGAGCATAGCATGAGACAAGGGGTAGGAAAGAGCATAGCATGAGACAAGGGGTAGGAAAGAGCATAGCATGAGCAAGGGGTGAAAGAGCAATGAGACAAGGGGTAGGAGAGAGCATAGCATGAGACAAGGGGTAGGAGAGAGCATAGCATGAGACAAGGGGTAGGAAAGAGCATAGCATGAGACAAGGGGTAGGAAAGAGAGAGACAGGGGTAGGAAAGAGCATAGCGTGAGACAAGGGGTAGGAAAGAGCATAGCATGAGACAAGGGGTAGGAAAGAGCATAGCATGAGACAAGGGGTAGGAAAGAACATAGCATGAGACAAGGGGTAGGAAAGAGCATAGCATGAGACAAGGGGTAGGAAAGAGCATAGCATGAGACAAAGTAGGAAAGAGCATAGCATGAGACAAGGGGTAGGAGAGAGCATAGCATGAGACAAGGGGTAGGAGAGAGCATAGCATGAGACAAGGGGTATGAGAGGGGTAGGAGAGAGCATAGCATGAGACAAGGGGTAGGAGAGAGCATAGCATGAGACAAGGGGTAGGAAAGAGCATAGCATGAGACAAGGGGTAGGAAAGAGCATAGCATGAGACAAGGGGTAGGAAAGAGCATAGCATGAGAGGGGTAGGAGAGAGCATAGCATAGGGGTAGGAAGAGCATAGCATGAGACAAGGGGTAGGAAAGAGCATAGCATGAGACAAGGGGTAGGAAAGAGCATAGCATGAGACAAGGGGTAGGAAAGAGCATAGCATGAGACAAGGGGTAGGAAAGAGCATAGCGATTCTGGACTGTGGTTTTACGACATTGCTCTTCAGCCCACATTGCTATAACTATACTATAAACTGTCCTTATAATGAATTGAAAAAGAAGGTCCCTTGAAATTTGTTATAAGCAAGTTTTACTGTAATTGTTATTGATAGACAGATCTTATTTTGTGAAGCAACAAAAGCATCTTTATGTCAAGTCCTATGTAACACGAAATGCATATGTAATCCACATCAGCGGTCATTCATAATGAACAGCTGAATTAAAATAATTTGTATGGTGTACAAACAGATCCACCTACCAACAGAGTAGATTATATTGTGTTTGATATCTAATGCACATTATTTCTCTGTATATCAAATTTCTGTGCAGTCTACAGTTGTAACTTTTCATACCTGTCAACTTATTGCTGTGTAATTTTATATAATTTCTATTTTGTTTATTCATCTATTTATTTGCTATTTTTTAGCTCACCTGTCCCAAAGGGCAAGGTGAGCTATTGCTATGAGCCAAAGGTTCGGCATCCGTCATCCATCTGTTAACTTTCGCATTCAAACATCTTCTTCTCAAGAACCAGTAGGCCAATTGTAACCAAAAATTCAAAGAGAGCTGAAATTGTCAGGTTGCCACTTATGGGAGTTATTTTCCCTTTTAAGTGGATTTTTCATGTTTTTGAATGTTTTTTGACATTATCTTGAAAAGTATAATAGGTAGAGTAAAAAAGAAAGATGCAAAAATGCTCAGCATGCAAAGATCTACAAAAATATCAACAGGGCCAAAATTATCAGGTTGCCCCTTATGGGAGTTTTTCCTTGTTAAGTGGATTTTTCATGTTTTTTAACATTATCTTGAAAAGTATAATACATGTAGGTAGAGTAAAAGTGAAAGAAGAGAAAATGTTCAGCATGCAAAGATCAGTAGGGCCAAAATTGTCAGGTTGCCCCATTTGGGAGTTATTTCCCCATTTAAGTGGATTTTTCATTTTTTTGTAGTTTTGTCTTAATATCTTGAAAAGTATAACAGATAAAAAGAAAGTGAATTAAAAATGCTCAGCATGCAAAGATCTACAAAAAAGTTAAGAGGGTTGAAAGTGTCAGGTTGCCCCTTTTGGGAGTTATTTCCCCTTTTATTGGATTTCTCATGTTTATGACAGTTTTGTCCTATTATCTTGAAAAGAATAATAGATAAAAAGAGAAAGAAGCAAAAATGTTCAGTACTAAAGATCTACGAAAGTGTCAACAGGAATTAAATTGTCAGGTTGATCCTTATGGGAGTTATTTCCCCTTTTAAATGAATAGTTTCATATTTTGCGCTGTTTTTCCCTATTGTTCAGTGATCACCACCATGCTTTTGGTTGCTTTTCAGAATATTTTTCGTAAAATACATTCCACTGAGGTGATTTTTAAGGTCCAATGAGCCTACTGTTACACGCATCATGTATTATCTTAAATGGGATATGCGTGGCTTAAAGCTAAGAGCACTTTAAACCAGTCTCTGTTCTCAGATCAGTGCATTTAGAGCCCCACTGGAACGTAAGCTTTTTTGTGAGAAAGTTTGCCAGTTTACTTGTTTACCTGATGGCTTTCATTCATGTATTACTGAAAAATTGTTGCGTGTGGATTATATTATTATTCAAACAAACAAACCAGCTTAAAAGAAAAATAATTGTACTGACATGGTCTGACATCAGCAGCTGTATTACTTTATTTAGCTATAAACAAAATAAATATTGAAAACTATTAATACTGTACAATAATATGAAATGCGCAGTGTGTATTATGTACAGAATTTATTTGGCAGTTTTAATGTTTTGATTTGCTATGTTGTATGTGTGATCTATTCTTGAACTCTTTCAACCCAAAAGGCCATAATAGACAGGTCTATTACAATTGGACAGACCGTACTATTATGATACTGGAGGGTGATAGGGTTATGTAAGTATCATTATTATGTAGAAATTGTCCTCTATTATGATACCTGATGATGGTAGGGTTATGTAAGTATCATTATTATGTAGAAATTGTCCTCTATTATGATACCTGATGATGATGGGGTTTTGTAAGTATCATTATTATGTAGAAATTGTCCTCTATTATGATACTGGAGGGTGATAGGGTTATGTAAGTATCATTATTATGTAGAAATTGTCCTCTATTATGATACCTGATGATGATAGGGTTATGTAAGTATCATTATTATGTAGAAATTGTCCTCTATTATGATACCTGATGATGATAGGTTATGTAAGTATCATTATTATGTAGAAATTGTCCTCTATTATGATACTGGAGGGTGATAGGGTTATGTAAGTATCATTATTATGTAGAAATTGTCCTCTATTATGATACCTGATGATGGTAGGGTTATGTAAGTATCATTATTATGTAGAAATTGTCCTCTATTATGATACCTGATGATGATGGGGTTTTGTAAGTATCATTATTATGTAGAAATTGTCCTCTATTATGATACCTGATGATGATGGGGTTATGTAAGTATCATTATTATGTAGAAATTGTCCTCTATTATGATACCTGATGATGATAGGGTTATGTAAGTATCATTATTATGTAGAAATTGTCCTCTATTATGATAATATGATGGGTTATGTAAGTATCATTATTATGTAGAAATGTCCTCTATTATGATACCTGATGATGATAGGGTTATGTAAGTATCATTATTATGTAGAAATTGTCCTCTATTATGATACCTGATGATGATAGGGTTATGTAAGTATCATTATTATGTAGAAATTGTCCTTCTATTATACCTGATATGATAGGTTATGTAAGTATCATTATTATGTAGAAATTGTCCTATTACCTGATGATGTATTATGTAAGTATCATTATTATGTAGAAATTGTCCTCTATTATGATACTGGAGGATGATGGGGTTATGTAAGTATCATTATTATGTAGAAATTGTCCTCTATTATGATACCTGATGATGATGGGGTTATGTAAGTATCATTATTATGTAGAAATTGTCCTCTATTATGATACCTGATGATGATGGGGTTATGTAAGTATCATTATTATGTACAAATTGTCCTCTATTATGATACCTGATGATGATAGGGTTATGTAAGTATCATTATTATGTAGAAATTGTCCTCTATTATGATACCTGATGATGATGGGGTTATGTAAGTATCATTATTATGTACAAATTGTCCTCTATTATGATACTGGAGGATGATAGGGTTATGTAAGTATCATTATTATGTAGAAATTGTCCTCTATTATGATACCTGATGATGATGGGGTTATGTAAGTATCATTATTATGTAGAAATTGTCCTCTATTATGATACCTGATGATGATAGGGTTATGTAAGTATCATTATTATGTACAAATTGTCCTCTATTATGATACCTGATGATGATAGGGTTATGTAAGTATCATTATTATGTACAAATTGTCCTCTATTATGATACCTGATGATGATAGGGTTATGTAAGTATCATTATTATGTACAAATTGTCCTCTATTATGATACCTGATGATGATAGGGTTATGTAAGTATCATTATTATGTAGAAATTGTCCTCTATTATGATACCTGATGATGATGGTAGGGTTATGTAAGTATCATTATTATGTACAAATTGTCCTCTATTATGATACCTGATGATGATAGGGTTATGTAAGTATCATTATTATGTACAAATTGTCCTCTATTATGATACCTGATGATGATGGGGTTATGTAAGTATCATTATTATGTAGAAATTGTCCTCTATTATGATACCTGATGATGATGGGGTTATGTAAGTATCATTATTATGTAGAAATTGTCCTCTATTATGATACCTGATGATGATGGGGTTATGTAAGTATCATTATTATGTAGAAATTGTCCTCTATTATGATACCTGATGATGATAGGGTTATGTAAGTATCATTATTATGTAGAAATTGTCCTCTATTATGATACTGGAGGATGATAGGGTTATGTAAGTATCATTATTATGTAGAAATTGTCCTGTATTATGATACTGGAGGATGATAGGGTTATGTAAGTATCATTATTATGTACAAATTGTCCTCTATTATGATACTGGAGGATGATAGGGTTATGTAAGTATCATTATTATGTAGAAAATTGTCCTCTATTATGATACCTGATGATGATGGGTTATGTAAGTTATTATATGTAGAAATTGTCCTCATTGATTGATGTACAATTATGTAGAAATTGTCTCTATTATGATACTGGAGGATGATAGGGTTATGTAAGTATCATTATTATGTAGAAATTGTCCTCTATTATGATACCTGATGATGATAGGGGTAAGTTATGTAATGTAGAAATTGTCATTATTATGTACCTGAATGATAGGGTGTCCTATATTATTATGTAGAAATTGTCCTCTATTATGATACCTGATGATGATAGGGTTATGTAAGTATCATTATTATGTAGAAATTGATTATCTATCACTTTTCTGACAGATCCAGGGAGAGCTTCCATTTGAACCAGAATACTCTCATCCTTATGCAGACATTTGCTTTTTGGTAGAGGGGTATGAATTCTTATGTCATAAAGTGAGTACCTGCATTCTTCATCAGTCGTATGGAAGGGTGCATGCATATACTGCAGTTAATCATTTTACTCATTAAAATTGATAATTTCTTATCAGTGTGTAATCAAGCCTACTTTAAATGATTTAAAATTACAGGCTGATACTGTTTGTTCTGTTATGCCTGATTTGTCTTACCTTTAATAGTTATTGATTGTTGTAAATTACCTACCTGTGTACATGTACTAAAAACAAAAATTCTTTTTACCTCGTATATTTAGCATTTTATCATTTGAATGGTTTGTATTTTGAAGTGTTAATAATGTAGAGCAGTTCATGCAAATGTGGGACACATTTAAAAACAAGAATAAAAGAAATCAATTTCATTATTTTTCTTTCTCCAGTCAACCGTAATCTATGTTAGTGTATCTTCAGGTTCTTTTGGCTTTAGTTAATAACTGCATATGTAGCAAGGTTTTAGAAATACAGAATATAAAAATTAAAAAAATATATACAGTGTATTATGATGTCTGGTTAACAAATGAAACTTTCAATATTTCTGTTCAAAGTATTGTAGAAAGTATCATACCAGGCCAACCTTATTATTGTCATGATTAACAATAAAATATAATTATAACCACAAAAAACTGAACCGATTGGTTAGAGCATCATACTTTATTAATTGTTTATATCATGCCTTCATGGTGATTTTGACCTCAAATCAGTGCAAGTTTGTGGCCAAACTGGAGTATAAAGTGATTATATATAGATGTTTTCCAGTTTACTTACAGAAGGCTAGAATGAAAAGATCAGTGAGAGAGTGCGTTGTTATTACTGTCTCAAGTGTCTTGCAAGTCAAGTTATGGCATACTGGTACAGTACAACCGTGTTGTTATTACTGTCTCAGGTGTCTTGCAAGTCAAGTTATGGCATACTGGTACAGTACAACCGTGTTGTTATTACTGTCTCAGGTGTCTTGCAAGTCAAGTTATGGCATACTGGTACAGTACAACCGTGTTGTTATTACTGTCTCAAGTGTCTTGCAAGTCAAGTTATGGCATACTGGTACAGTACAACCGTGTTGTTATTACTGTCTCAAGTGTCTTGCAAGTCAAGTTATGGCATACTGGTACAGTACAACCGTGTTGTTTATTACTGTCTCAAGTGTCTTGCAAGTCAAGTTATGGCATACTGGTACAGTACAACCGTGTTGTTATTACTGTCTCAAGTGTCTTGCAAGTCAAGTTATGGCATACTGGTACAGTACAACCATGTTGTTATTACTGTCTCAAGTGTCTTGCAAGTCAAGTTATGGCATACTGGTACAGTACAAACGTGTTGTTATTACTGTCTCAAGTGTCTTGCAAGTCAAGTTATGGCATACTGGTACAGTACAACCGTGTTGTTATTACTGTCTCAAGTGTCTTGCAAGTCAAGTTATGGCATACTGGTACAGTACAACCGTGTTGTTATTACTGTCTCAAGTGTCTTGCAAGTCAAGTTATGGCATACTGGTACAGTACAACCGTGTTGTTATTACTGTCTCAAGTATCTTGCAAGTCAAGTTATGGCATACTGGTACAGTAAAAATGTGTTGTTATTACTGTCTCAAGTGTCTTGCAAGTCAAGTTATGGCATACTGGTAGCATACTGAATTAGAATTTTTATATACTTTTTATCAACAGAATTAAAAAAAATAACATTGACCTTATACCAAATGAGTATGGGAAGCTGCAAAATGATCAGCATCTTTTGATATGAGGAGGAGGGTGGGGGGCACTATAGGTTTTGTCTATGTCCATCATGCAATTTATCCATGTGTCAGTTTGTTCATTCATGCTTTTGCTTCATGCTTTAGCTATTTTCTGCTGATGCTTATAAAGAGGATTTGATGTTGATGATAGCAATTACCAAACATGATACACAGACATGTGTTTTAGTTTTGTTATCAGGTTTAAGGATTCAGTATTAAAAGTCTGCTCCATGTGCTTTGAAATGTGACTTGGATAAAATATGTTCATTGCCCTTGTGTTCAAAAGATTTTGATGACACTTATGAAATATGTAGGTCATATAATTATCATATATACATGGGGAGACAATCTGCAATGTCATGTAATCAGGAAATTCCTTTAGTTGGATCTTGGTCCCTGTTTCCAATTAAAATATAAAGTTTTTGTCATTTAGCAAATATTTTTTACAGGTTAAAAAAATTAATTACTATTCTTGATCACACTGTCTTGAAAGACCACTCTAGTCAAAGTCCACTCTGGTCAAAGACCACTCTCGTCAAAGTCTGCTCCGGTCAAAGTCCACTCTGGTCAAAGTCCACTCTTGGCAAAGAACACTCTGGTCAAAGTCCACTCTGGTCAAAGACCACTCTCTTCAAAGGCCACTCTCGTCAAAGTCCACTCTCGTCAAAGGCCACTCGCGTCAAAGTCCACTCTGGTCAAAGTCCACTATGGCCAAAGTCCACTCTCAGCAAAGATCACTCTCGTCAAAGGCCACTCGCGTCAAAGTCCACTCTGGTCAAAGACCACTCGTCAAAGGCCACTCGCGTCAAAGGCAAGTCCACTCTCAGCAAAGACCACTCTTGTCAAAGTCCACTCTTGTCAAAGTCCACTCTCTTCAAAAACCACTCTCATCAAAGACCACTCGCATCAAAGGCCACTCGCGTCAAAGTCCACTCTGGTCAAAGTCCACTCTCAGCAAAGACCACTCTTGTCAAAGTCCACTCTTGTCAAAGACCACTCTCATCAAAGACCACTCTCGTCGAAGTCCACTCTTGTCAAAGTCCACTCTTGTCAAAGACCACTGTCATCAAAGACCACTCTCGTCAATGTTCACCTGTCCTCTTGGACCATATTCTGAAAAACACTTGGTTAAATAATCCTTTAGCGTTTGAATAAACCTCTTGTGAGAGACCGCCTGTCTTCAGAGACCACCTTTCAGTGACAGATGGGGCGGTCTCTCTTTATGTCACTTGACATTGACACAAATTCTAACAAGATATGTTTTTGTTTTCCAGGTGTTTTTCTGTGGTAGAAGTGATTATTTCAAGGCTCTTTTAATGAATCACTTTGGAGAAACCAGGTTATCCAATGACAATATTTGTGTGATTACTCTAAATGAAGTCTCAGCAGAAATATTTAGCAAAGTAATGTATTACATCTACCAGAATACCTGTGAGGTAAGTTACTACCAACAGATAATGAGTATTTTTACATACCTGTAGTTATGTATTACAGTATTACATTTTAAACCAAATAAAGTCTACTTTTTTATGACAAAATAGTGAATTGCATTTCAAGAATTTGAATATGTTCTCCTGCAAATTAACTAATTTTGTTTGGTTTTTTTTCATTTTGTTTTACATTCCGTCAAGAAATTAAAATTTGTATTGAGATTACAAATTTTGACCTGTGCTATGAACTGACACAAATGCAGTGAGAGTTCTTTTTAACATGTCACACCCATCAAGACATGGACCTCAGTTTTATGTCTCATCCAAAAGGACCCAGACTAGTCATATTCTTTTGAAAACTCCAAAGTGCTGAGCTGCATAGGTTGATCTAGTGATGAGCAGTACAGCTTGACTTAGTGGTGAGATGCACAGGTTGACCTAGTGGTGAGATACACAGGTTGACCTAGTGGTGAGATACACAGATTGACCTAGTGGTGAGATACACAGGTTGACCTAGTGGTGAGATGCACAGGTTGATCTAGTGATGAGCAGTACAGCTTGACTTAGTGGTGAGATGCACAGGTTGACCTAGTGGTGAGATACACAGGTTGACCTAGTGGTGAGATACACAGGTTGACCTAGTGGTGAGATACACAGGTTGACCTAGTGGTGAGATGCACAGGTTGACCTAGTGATGAGCTGTACAGCTTGACCTAGTGGTGAGATACATAGGTTGACCTAGTGGTGAGATACACAGGTTGACCTAGTGGTGAGATGCATAGGTTGACCTAGTGGTGAGATACACAGGTTGACCTAGTGGTGAGATACACAGGTTGACCTAGTGGTGAGATACACAGGTTGACCTAGTGGTGAGATGCACCACTTTAGAGGTGTGAATCTACTTCTTTTTTGTCATCAGAGGTTAAAAATATCTGCTTAGTTGAGGTAACAGTTGATGACAAACTGTCCAAAACCATTGTTTATAATAAGCTAAGAAAGCTTAGCACTGACAACACTTGGCGAAATGCCTTAAAATCCATTTGAACATCAAATAATATCTTTAAAACTTTCATGTACAAAGACATCAGACAATAATACACTTTGTTTATTTTCCCAATTTGAGGTACCACTAAATAGGACAGCATAAATCAATCAAATTGAACACAAATTATGTCACACTTGAAAAGATACTGTTGAGTTTTGATTATTGATTGGTACTTCTCCAATTTTACTTTGTATCAGTTTGTCATACAAAATCAAGCTTGTGAAGGGAAAAAAATTATTTACCTACTTGCCTACCCAAACAATTCAGGCTAGAGTTGGGATAGGGAAACTAACATATTTTTATGGCTTGCCTAAGAGAGTCAGGAGGACTGTCTTGATTTAGCGAGATTTCCCCTTTAGTTCAGTCAGTAAAGCACCGGACTTGTAAACCAGAGGTCCTAGGTTCAATTCCAAGCAAAGGTAGCATTTGCCTCTGTTACACATGTACAAGTAAATCTAGACTGAATCATGTTGTTTGTGAGTGTCAGTACTGCGAAAATGTAATACAGATAATTTAGTATCTCAAAAAATACAAACACATATACATGGCACACCCACACACACATGCAGACACCACACACACTCACTGACACACACACAGCCCTATACATGGCAGTCTCACTTTCCCATGATCAGAAGTAATACTGAAATAGAATTGTTTTATATATTTGACAGCTGACTAAGGACACAGTCTATGATGTTCTATGTATAGCTGATCAGTACATGCTGCCAGGTCTGAAGAGACTGTGTGCCGGATGTATAAGTAAATACATATATGTAGATAATGTCATCCAGATACTTAATACTGCCAGACTTTTTGATCTTGCCAAACTTGAAGATCAATGTGCAGAATTCATGGCTAGTAATCTGCATAAGGTAAGCTCATGATATACACTAAATACATATATATGTATACAGTAGAATTTCGTTATTTCTTAATTCATGGAACCATCGCTATAATTTCGAGATATCCAGAATTTCAGATAACTGAAATTTTTAATTAACATCCATATTTCTATCAGGAACTGTCATTCAACTTTGACATATCCAGAGTTTCCACTCATTGTATATATATATATATAATCTTTAGCCAAAATTTGGCATCATAAAGGAGTTTGGCATTAGGATGAGGTCTTGAGGGAAACCACAAATGAAATTACAGGAAAAATTTGACTAAAAAATTGTGGCGTTAAGCAAGGTGTTGAATGAAATGGGGGCAATATAAAAAGTATGCAAATTAGTTTGCAAGAAAACTGATAACTTCAAATATTTGCAGCAATATTGCCGCAAATGTTCATTTTTCGTATGCAAATAAGTTTTCTTGCAAACATTCCTCTGTAGAATGAACAGAAATCAAGCCCAATATGGTAATTACTTTGATTTGTGTCCACCCATACCTGGATCCCTACTATAGAAAGGAATCCAGCCAAATAACAACTAGAATCCCTGTTGTATTCTTAGTAGAATTCTCGTCGAATTTTCATATGTTACACATTTATTAACTCCTCTGTTCTGTTCTGTCTTTGTTGGCAATTCCTTTTTTTACACACATGTAGTCTGCAACAGGTAATAAATATGTATTACATAATAAAATCAAAATGATTGTACAATTATACAATTTTAGAAGTTGTTTTAAATTTTATACTGACTAACAGTATACATCAATAAATTTTCATGTGAAGTTTATAGTTATATATATTTCTAAATAAAATTATAATGAACATTTTAACATTTGCCATTTCATTACTCTAATAAATAAGTTAATATATAATTTATTTATTTAATATGATATTTTATATTCCCTAGTTAAATCTGGGATTCATATCATTTGGTTTTAAACCAGTCTCTGATATTGGAAATGGGAATCTCTTCTCAATTGACAATTCTCTAGCTATAGTAATGATGATCATAAGTCTTTCAGTAATTAGGAATGCTGAAGTATAAATATTTTATTTTAAGTATTGTACTTCAGTGTCAAATAACTGGTCAATTTATCTGTAAATATATGACACAAATGTACTCACCAAATGTAGGCTTCAATGTCAAGTAGCTGGTCAGTTTATCTGTAAATATATGACACAAATGTACTCACCAAATGTAGGCTTCAATGTCAAGTAGCTGGTCAATTTATCTGTAAATATATGACACAAATGTACTCACCAAATGTAGGCTTCAATTCAATAGCTGGTCAGGTTATCTGTAAATATATGACACAAATGTACTCACCAAATGTAGGCTTCAATGTCAAGTACCTGGTCAATTTATCTGTAAATATATGACACAAATGTACTCACCAAATGTAGGCTTCAATGTCAAATAACTGGTCAATTTATCTGTAAATATTCAAATGTACTCACCAAATGTAGGCTTCAATGTCAAGTAGCTGGTCAATTTATCTGTAAATATATGACACAAATGTACTCACCAAATGTAGGCTTCAATGTCAAGTAGCTGGTCAATTTATCTGTAAATATATGACACAAATGTACTCACCAAATGTAGGCTTCAATGTCAAGTAGCTGGTCAGTTTATCTGTAAATATATGACACAATTATCTGTAAATGTATAATGACACAAATGTACTCACCAAATGTAGGCTTCAATGTCAAGTAGCTGGTCAGGTTATCTGTAAATATATGACACAAATGTACTCACCAAATGTAGGCTTCAATGTCAATAGCTGGTCAAATCTGTAAATATATGACACAAATGTACTCACCAAATGTATGTCAAGTAGCTTCATTTATGTCAATGTACACAAATGTGGTCAAATGTAGGTCAATGTCAAGTCTGTAATCTGTATATGACACAAATGTACTCACCAAATGTAGGCTTCAATGTCAAGTAGCTGGTCAGGTTATCTGTAAATATATGACACAAATGTACTCACCAAATGTAGGCTTCAATGTCAAGTAGCTGGTCAGGTTATCTGTAAATATATGACACAAATGTACTCACCAAATGTAGGCTTCAATGTCAAGTAGCTGGTCAGTTTATCTGTAAATATATGACACAAATGTACTCACCAAATGTAGGCTTCAATGTCAAGTAGCTGGTCAGGTTATCTGTAAATATATGACACAAATGTACTCACCAAATGTAGGCTTCAATGTCAAGTAGCTGGTCAGTTTATCTGTAAATATATGACACACCAAATAGTCAATGTCAAGTAGCTGGTCAGTTTATCTGTAAATATATGACACAAATGTACACACCAAATGTATAGGTTTTACTTTCACAAAATGTAAAGACGCATGCCTTTGTAGATACAAATCAAATTTAAATACTCAGAAAACAATATTGATCCAAAAGTAAAGGAAAATGGGGTCCACAGAGTTTAATCAGATAAAAACAGACACAATTTAAGACATGGTTGCATTAAATCTACATTTACATATTAACTAGAGATCATAATAATATTGTATTTATTTTTCTTGTAATGGCCATTGCTGCAAAAAATCATGATATAAACTTTATAGAGCCATATGGGAAAACAATCAAAATATGTAACAGTGCAATAGATCGACTTTGAATCCCAACATGTGTTTCACATTAAAGCTTAGGAGTATTAACTAGAGACTGACCTCTCAGTTAAGGTGTCACAGTAGGTAGGTTATGACCATTATGAATCACAAAACTGATTGTGTCAATTAAATGTGTTTAAACTTACCATTGATTCTGATACTCTAATGTATTCTTCTTTGTATGGTACCTCTCACGTTAAAGTCATTTGATGTAAGTTTATCATCATGTTTTGATAAATCACTAAGTAGTAGTCTTCATCAGTATAAAATGCAAAAATCACACGAGCACTTGTAATTGTATTAACAGTACATGGCAGAATAGCAACTTTCAAACTGATCACAGACGCTATATGATACTTCACTGTTCAAGCTGGCCTGATGCTGAAAACATGGGGCACCTCTAAGGATAACCATAAATAAGAGGATTAATTGAATGAATTATGCATTAGTAAACTTCACCAAAAATCAATTAAGACACATGTTTATATAAATCTACAATGTGTAGGTCATTTTTAAAATGAAAAAGATAAATTTTAGATTTGAAATGCTATATTTTATTTTCATTTTTAAAGCATCCCTGTTTGAGGATTCTGGCTGTATTTGTTTGCAACAAGAATGTAGGATCCAAAAAGATCACATGTCATATAATCGGAGATATTTACATGTAGGGGGATTTGAGAGCAGTTTGGTTAAAATTGAAATACAATTAGTGTGAATTACTGACAACTGTATTTATTTATACTAAAATGCTTTTCGAGATATTTAATTTTATTTTCTGTATATTAATGTAAAATTATATTTGTTAATTGTGGGGGTTTATTTCAGCGTGTAATATAAAAACATGGAAACAAATTAATTAGAAATATATAAAATCAATAATTTGTTAATTTAAAAACAATATTTTCAGATATTTCGAAGAAAAATTTCTTGCAAACAGTCCTGTTGGATTTTTGTACAATAACTGTTTCTTGCAACGTTCTTGCAAACAACAATTTAAAATATTTAAAAGAAACTTTCCTTGCAACATTCTTGCAAACAATCGTGTTGGATTTTGGGTAAAGAAAAGTTTCTTGCAAACAATCATGTTGGATTTTGGGTAAAGAAAAGTTTCTTGCAAACAATCTTGCAAACAATTGTTTTCCTGCAATATTGCTGCAATTTTCCTGAAAACAAAATTTTGTTTGCAGCTAGCTGCAACAACCTGCAACATTCCTGCTGCAAACATTTCTTGCAAACAGATTTGTTTGCTGCAATAGTGCTGCAATATAGCGGCAATATTGCAGCAAACATTTCATTTCTGTTAGGGAATGCCAATGTTTATGTACAGTGCCATGGACAGCGACGATGTCTAACATAAACAAATGTATCACCAAACATGAATTTTTGGTATTAATGCGGTAATAGACAGAAGAAAAACAAACAATATTAACAGTATATTCAATAATTTACCACTGAAAATTATTAACCACAACCAGACGGCAATGTGCGTTCAGCCATATTTCATTTCCAACAACTTAAATGAACAGACCAACACCAAACCCATTCAATGAAAGATGTAAAGATTTATTGAAATTATTCATCTGTACACAAATTTAAAAAGAAAAGTCCATGAATTTTATTTGCATTTTATTATTATGTTTAAAAAAATTTTTAATTGATATTTTTTTCACTGAAAGATAAATATGCATAAAATTGACTGACTTCTAAATAAATGTCAGTGTGCATGGTGTAAAGGTCTTTGTCATCATCAGTACAAAAATGCTCTTTTACCCTCAGCTAATCTACATACATATTTTAATCATATAGTGATTAAGTGAAGTGTAATGATTTTATCAATAAAATTATAAATTTTTTATACTTTGTATTTAATTAATATAATATTATACATTCATTATATCAACTGTAATATTTTCAATGAAGAAATAGATCAAATTCATTTTTTTCAATAGATGTCAGAGCATAAATAAATAAATATATTCAAATGCAATCATAAAAGTTGCTCCATCATTAAATATACATCCATGGAGATCCCTGAGTAATGGATGATCAAAGAAATCAATTTTGAGGATATTTACCTCAGTAGATATTGCAAAAAACACTAAATTTGAGCCATTTGTTTGAAAATAATTTGTTCTTTATTTTGAAATTCCATATTTGGAATTTTTGCATATTTTTGAGGAAAATACAAGACATTTTTGCATTGGAACAAACCCTAGAATGGCATAGGAAAATCACCAATTGTAAATCATTTTAATAAGTGGATGAAATATATTACATGCTGATTGTTCAATGCTTTCATATTTTATTATATTTTTATTTGATATACTCTCGAAATTGCTTCATGCTATAGCATAGATAGGTGCAAGAAAGATAACTCTGAAATAATTATCTTTAAATTGGGTTACAGTACAAAAAGCCCATGCCTATGATACAGTAGAACCATGTTGTGAAACTACTGTCATTAAAGGCCACCTGTCATGAAAGGCACCTGTCATGAAAGGCACCTGTCATGAAAGACCTTCTGTCATTAAAGACTGACTGAAATGAGAGACCACATCTCCATGGCAGAAATGGTGGTCTTTCTAGATTAAGCTAGGTTCTACTATATCTGCTATTTCTATCTTATTTTATGTGCAACAGAAAACAATAAGACATACATGTCACTTGATTGTATGTTATTCTATTTTTATCAAATGGGATGTCCCATGACATCATAGATTAATGGTAAAACGGTATTCTATTATGAGACTTTTGACACTATTGTCACAGTTGGTACAGGCGTCTCAACAACCGCCAACGAAAAGGCAACTCAACTTTTCACTTAGTGAAACAGAGTCCAGCTGTTTAGAATTTGATATTTCTAACTAAAAGAAAAACATTTACGATTTGAATATATACTAAGCATCTTTATTCAGATTATAGGATTTTCCATTCATTAAAATACATGTAATATAAAATAACAATCCAAAATATTTTTTTCTTAGGTTTTAGAACTTCCAGAGTTTAAAGAAGTAGTCCGATCAGATGCAAGTAACATCAAGGAACGACAGGAAACAGATTCAATTGGTGTAATTGATGACATTCGATTTCATATCACAAATTTTATGCAAACACTAAGTGAAATCGACGAGGCAAGTGAGAAACTGAAGATGATTGATGACCTTCTAGATGAGTTAAACATTGAAGGCTGAATTCAATGTTTTGATATCCATAACATATGATTATCTAGATGTAAATTTGTAACCATGCAGCAATCCTACAATATTTCCAAGTTTTGAGTTACCTTTATAATACCAAAACCGATATAGTCAGTTAATTCCACTTATTTGCATACCTGATAATTGCATATTCCTGTTTACTGTAGATTACTTTTATTTTGCGTGAAATTTAATTTCATGTTATTCTCTGAGACACCTCAAACGCAAATTCAATTAAATTGCGTTATTTTATACACACTTATTACCTAATTTTCGAGGGTGTCCGGGTAGCGCAGTGGTTAGCGCACTCGCTTTTCACCAATGCGACCCGGGTTCGATCCTCGGATTGGGCAGGGAAGTATGTGAAATGGTTACCAACCCGGATACGCTCCTGTCCTTCGGACTGAGACAGTAAAAACCGAGGGTCCCGTGTCACAGTGAGTGTCTGCACGTTAAAGAACCCTCACTGCTCAATGGCCATAGGTGTCGAGCATAGGCCAAAATTTGAAGCCCTTCACCGGCATTAGTGACGTCTCCATATGAGTGAAAGATTCTTGAGTGGGACGTTAAACAACAATAAACAAACAAACAAACCTAATTTTCGTGAATAAGATGTATACAGGCATGTATGTTGCATCTACAGCAAACCTGTTTTAATCATCCATTAGGCTTCCCTTATTCTGTTATCCATTCAGGTCTTTGTTTTAGTTTCTTGCGATGTCACAAAATGTTTTTGTTAATTCAATGATATTTCGCTGGTATCACTGTCTGTGAGGACAATGATTTACTTTGGTTTTTTTTTCTGCAGAGTCCATGCCAAATTGTAGATCTAATCGTAAGGTCATTATGCAGTGATAGTCAATGCACATACCTGTGTGTTTGTTATTGACTTGCATAATGGCTTTACAAGTAGATCTTGCAACCCGAGGACTTTTTAGAAAAGAAACAAAGTTAATTATTGTCCTCACAGACAATGACATTAGAATCACCTATCTATATATCAGTCTTAGGCATATCGTAAAATATTCAATGAAAAATAAAACAATGCAAACGTCAAAGGGACATAACTCTGACTAAAGAAACTCGCAATTTCACTGGTAATACAATCGACACATTACCTTTGTAAAGGTGGTGAATTTAAATGTTTTTCTAATTTATAAACGTGAATTCAGATATTCGTGAAACAAAGGAAGATGAAATTGCGAAATGGGGTATACACAAAAAAAAAGTAATCTACAGTATTGCATAAAAATTCAAAACACAAAACCATTTCCTATCTCTTATATCTTAAATATTCCTTTTAATTGCATAGGTTAAACAAAAAATTTTGAAAATTGTTCGATGTGTCAGACATTGAAAATTTGTATGCCCCCAGAATGAAAGATCTGCCGGGGGCATCTAGTGTTTGGATCGTCCATCTGTCTGTTTGTGTAATTCCAGTCCGATTACATATAAAGTGCAATATTTTAAGTGTGGATTGTGATACAGTAACCAGATGACTGTAAGTTCATCTAAGGGTTGCTCACGCTTCACTGACATCATATACCCTGGGGGTGGGGTGGGGTCAAAATGTAAGACATTCCAAAAAATTTGTTGGTACCGGGGACATTTGTATTTCAAGAATACATCTTGTTCTCATTGTTTTGGGAAAACTGACTTCAAATTTAATACATGGTCTTACAATAATTAACATGCAAGATATAAAACTTATGGGTAACTAATGGTTATTATTTATTAGTGGCAGCAGGGGGGGGGGGAGTGTCAAAGTCAAGTTAATATCAGTACAATAAAATCTCCTAAGACCCATTTTATGAAAAAGTGCAAGTCCTGAAATGTAAGTTACGAGTTGATTGGCCATAAAAACAAAATTTAGGACTGTATTATCAACCTTACACATACTTAGGTCTTACAATGTATGTGCACATATTCAGATTTTGTTAGTTTACAAATGCTTATACATGTGTATGATACATTTTTAAATGGCCATAAAGTTTAAAAAAATAACTTAGGCCTATTCATTGCCCCCCCTGGGTAGACATAGAGACATCTACTTTGGTTGCAGGTCATGATACTTTGTTTCTGTAATTCATAAGTGTGGTCCTACAGCCAACTATAAGACTTAAATAAGACTAATCAGATGAATGGGCCCCTGTTCTCCTGACTGTTACGGCTAGTTGTAAAAACTAGCATCCACAATTTAGACACATCAGAGATGAAAAAAATAGCGATGACGTCCAAGATACCAATAGATATAAACCCATGCTGATTTTCAGGCTTTTTTTTTTTGGTTATCTATGGTACTTTAAGTTGATCTAGTTAGGTATATGTTCATTTTTAAGTGATAACAAAAACTTAAAATTAATGCAAAATTTAATTTTTTACCATAACATGACAATCTGTGAACATGGTGAAAGACCGCCTTTGATATGTTTAACAATAAAAACTCCAGTCCTTTGTACCAGTAGGTTAAATACAGTCATGAATCATTATTGCATCCACATCATTTTTTAACATAGGTATAATTCTATGGTACTTTACAGACAGTGGTAGCTGCATACAATTACCTTTTCCACCCCACAAGTTATAATGGACTTGTCTTCTACAACAGATAGAGCAAATCATTAAAGCCCAAGACTGGCGGTTTACGCTTAGCTAGGGTGTTAATTTTGTTTTAAATGTTCATGTGTTTTGCAAAATGCTTATATCAAGTTATTATTTTCCCATTAATTATGCTTCAAAGTGATTCTTTGTTTTCTAGTAATTTCAGTTTGAAGATCAAAAAATGATTTTCACTTGTAACAACAATACATATGACCGTGTTCCATAAAATTCAAGACAACCTCAGATGAATAAGTTCAACTTATGCGTTATGGTTATCTCATACCCATCACAAATCATCCTAAGAGAATTGGCTGACTCATACCTGTGTTTGAGCTGACTCATGCACATCGCCTGTTTGATTGTAAAATAACTTATCAAGATATACATGTACTTATCAACTAGGTAATTACTATGATGCCGGCATATGGTTTGGTATTGAAATGACATACAACTATCCATTGAAATGAATTGGCTTCAGAATTACTTCACTGACAGACATATTGTCCTATTCACAAAACTTGGCGGGGTGGATTATCTTGAGGATGATTTCTTGTCTGGCTTATTATTATTTTTATTGTGCCATATTACACTACATGTATTTACATATATATTAATCCAACGGTTGAGATTTCTTAGATGTGATATTTTTATTATATAATGATTTAAATGATCTGCATAGTACTTCTCTTAACATGAATTATACTAACTTTCATACATTAAGATTTATTATTATGAGTTTTGTAACTGCAGTAATTATTGCATTTAGTTCAGAGCAAGTCATCCCATCTTCATAATACATGTATACTTTAGACAGAGATGCATTCATCTTTGTAATCTATAATGATCCAGGAATACGGGTATTCCTTACTACCATATTTATGAGCAAAAAGTTTTGCAAGGATTCGATTCCAACATTATTAGGGAGGTTGATGAAATAGCTAAAATTAAATATCACTTACAACTCATTCCTCATTGTAGGTAAGTGTTATCTTCTTTTAACCATAAAATTGCTAAAATTACTTTTTGCTAAAGTTATATACCATAATTTTTAGGACAAAACGCTATCAATGTGTTTCACTCAAATTTCCACTTCTATGGTATTTCAAGTCAGGTTTAAGATCTTGCTGGATTTTAATGGAGAGTCGTTTCCCCACTATTTAAAAAAATGTCAAGTTTAAATTTCAAAAGTGAGGTTAAAAATCCTGCTGGATTATACTGCAGACTCTTTCCACCCACTAATGCAAAGAATGCTGAGTTTAAAGTTTTGCTAGATCATACCAGAGACTCTTATACTCACTATGTCAAAGGAAAGTCAGGTTTTAAATGCTCCTGATTTATACTGCAGACTCTCTTCCCCAACTATTTTGAAGAATGTTAATGTTAAAATCCTGCTGGATTATACAATGACACTTCTACATATAAAAATCTCAGATACCAAAGTATAAATCAATAGGATGTCCAGGACATAGATACAAATCCGGTAAAAATGGACAAACACGGACCTCTGGAAACCAAGAGGTGGGATCAGGTGCCATGGAGGAGTAAGCATCCCCTGTCGACCGGTCACACCCGCCGTGAGTCCACAGTCAAGTCCAATGAAACACGTGAGGAGTATCCTCGTCACAATTGGTACAGACGTCTCAACAACCGCCAACGAAAAGGCAACTCAACATTTCACTTAGTGAAATAGAGTAGTCGCAAACAAGATTATTATACCGACCATAAAATTTGCGGAACGTTGACATTAAACGCGGTTTTCGATATCCCTGTGTCAATAATTTGTCAGTGAGTAGTTTACCTCTGTATATGAAATCTTCATATGTTGTGCACATCCTGGCATATCGGATCATTTGTGAAATATAAACTCCATATGCAGGTGACTGAGGGATATTACTACTTAAATGTGGAAAATTTACGATGGGAAAGCCGAAATGCTATTTTAAAGGAAGGTTAGGTTTTTTAAAAATCCTGTCAGATTAAACCAGAGACTCTAAACAAAACCGGGCTCAACAATCTTGCCTCTCCAGTTACCAGTTCATTTTGTAGTTGGACAAATGAGTTTGTCCAATCAGGCATGATAAATTGGCAAGACAAAAAATACTGATTTTATCATGTTTAAAGAAGACAATTTACAAAATCAAGCTCTTTTCCTTAGAATTATTTTGTAGTGTAGTCTAAGTTTCAAGTGGATTAAAATCTGTTATTAGATTAGAACAGCTTAATGTGATAGATTTGATTTTTGGACAAGTGATTTTCACATTCGGGCAAATAGATATGCAGATTTCTTGCCCCGCTGGACAAGTGAAATTTTTTTTTTTTACTATTGACCCCTGCATACATTAGTTAATACCCATACAATGTAGGCCTACACCTATCGCAATGCCATACGAGAAATTAAACATTTGATTTAAAAAGGAAATTCCTTTGTCATATAGGCACTACATATCAAAGGACCCTCTCTACTGTAGGGGACTGTTTATCACTGATATTTGATTTTCGATCTTTTAAAGCTTGTCTGTTCTGATAATTTAAATTGGTTCAGGGTATTTGATCATTCTGAAAATAATTCAAACACATCATCTACAGTCACATCTCAAGTCACTTGAGGGATGCAACATTAGTTCACTTCGTTATGAAATTGAGGGGGCTTATCCTAACATCCTGGTGTTGGCCCCTGGTCCTCGTTTAAATAAAAGGTCAGAAACTTTACGATTACAGATAATTTGATGACCATTCACCAACAACATTTACATTCATTATGCAAGTTGACATTGTTTACGACTGCCAATTATTTAGTTTGTAGAGTATAAAGGTTAAATCCCTTTTTATTACTATCAAATGAATAAAAAAGGTGGAAAGAATTGTATGAGAGTCAATAATGATGTTAGTATTGTAGGTGAAAAGGCAAGACAAATATCTAATTCCGGAACACGATGTGTGTGATCTGTTATAAAGCCCCTTATTTTATATGACCGAAGGGAGGTAAGTGGTATGTCTCTATTGGAAGACGCTGGGTCTCCTACCAGTCTTATTTCCCTCTAACTCCTCAAACAAATATTTCACATGATCTTGATGAAAACAACAAGGATTTAGGATTTACAACTGCCTAGACCCAGTCGTAAATTATACTAATTTTTGTTATGAATCAGTAACCGGAAACGCTTGTGAAACAGACAGTAATCATATTACTGGGTTTACGACTTTTTTCCTGTTTTACGACCTTTCATGAAACGATGCCCCATTGGTAAGATTTTGGTGAGGTGATATATGTTGACGTGTGAGGTGTTCTTTGTATTTTATCACTCTTTGTTTGTTACCACTTTTAAATGTTATTGATTGGATTTGTTATTTGTTAATAAAACACAGGTAAGTGGTGTAAAAATTGTTTTTATCTATGAGAATAGTATTTTTATACTTTGTTAATGATACTTCTTTCTACACTTGTCAGAACGTCGGCATAAAATGATGCTTATAGAGTCTGGGCATAAAAATTCAGAATCACTTAACTCAATTTTCACCCCTAAAGATACATTTGGACTGATCTAAGTCATTGATTTACAGAAGAGTTCATTGTTTTTCAGGGGTCGATGAGCTAAGTGTGAAAATTTTACTCAAACTAATCTTGCAGTCTTATTGACTAAGCAGGCCAAGGTTAAAATATTTGTAATTTTGATGGGTGTTAGGCAGTGGTTAATAGTTCCGATGTGTATACACCATACCACTTATCACACTTCTGTCTGATACAGTCAACTACAGTGGAATAACATTATCTTAAACAGCCCCTATAGATGGGGAGCATCAAGAAGTTTCGTGCCAAAAACATTTTGTACCCAAGACAAATCCTACCCACTGAAAGACAAATCCTACTTTTTAAGTGCAGGTGAAATTACAATGAAACTTGTACATAACGACTTCCTTAGGCACACAAGAAAACTGGACTTTATAGGGAGGTGGTTTTATGTTGTTGATTTGTACACAAATGGTGCCATTGGGGACAGCAAAAAACAGTCTTTGTGACCAGGTGTTCTTTATACCCAGGTGGTCGCTAAAGCAGATTTTACTGTCATAGGAGAGCAGTTATCGTGAAATGGTCTATTACTTTGAGATAACTTTAATTTTGATATACATATTTTTCTGTCCACAAACATTGGCACCAGCTCCCCAACTTTGACATAATCAGAATTTCAACTTGTCCCATTTTGATATTTAACAAGATTCCACTGTAAAATCAAAGTCATTTGATTTGTGTGTGTGTGTGTGTGTGTGTGTGTGTGTGTGTGAAACTGTTATGTACATTTAAGATATTATATGTAGGCTATCTATTCATAAGAATGCTGTACATGTTATTACTTGAAAGTTGAAGTACTTATAACAATACACATGTATATAGTTTTGACTATTGAGTTTGTATACATATGTATAAATTATGTATTCATGCTATGTTATTCTTGTCACAAAAAGTTCTATTGATATTTTGGGGATTCAGGAATAATTTTAGGATCATATTGGATCTATTTTAAAACAATTGACCCACCCTTGTTATCTTATTTCACCTTGGGTTTGAATATGACATCAAATATGTCTTCAGTTTTAAAAATTGTTGGAACTCTGATCTCAAAGATTATCATATGATCTTAAATTTTATTTCATTTTATTTTCGCCTCTTTCGCCCTCGTTGTCAATGGGCGAATTCAAAATGGTAAATTTGTAAATTTTTAATGATAAAAGTCTTGGAGAATGTAAAACATGGTGAAACATTTTGCAAGTGCATTTTCGCGAAAATAAGCCTGTATACAGTGTGTCCAGCTATATACATGGTATATTCAGATGTTTATTTCTATTTAGATTAAAATTTGTTAGTTATAGGTATCCTTTACAATCTCGATCTCTTGCATGACTTAAAGGTATATTGGATATGCACATATTAAATATGAAATTTATGATGTGAGAGATTCATGAATATTAACATGGTTAATGCCAATTATTGTATTGCATAAAATTCTAGGCTGCTACTCTTATGTTTTGTTTATTTTCATGTTGCTGTTATTGTTGTTTGTTTGTTTGTATTGGAATTCTAATCCACGTGGTCAGTCAAACAATTGGACAATATATATGTTTGTTTTTTCTTGTACTTTCTCTTTAATGTGAGAGATGTATAAAACAATGAAAGTTTTGGTGATTTTAAACATGAAAAGATCTGAAAGGGATGTGTTACAAATGTAGTATCACCACATAATCCAAGTTTAAAGTTTTATTTATAATTTTTGCAGCAAGTTGGTAATTTAATAAAATTTCAAAATTAATATATATATACAATACTTTGTTATATCATAGGCCCTTATCTTAAGAATATTAAAATTATTTGAGACTGCACAGATTAGCTGTCGTATGCATGATATATCTATACTAGCTGTTTACATCATGAAATCAAGTTTTGCGGTGAAATATATGATTAAAGTTCTACAAACTTTTCACCCTCTTTAAGAATTACAATCTGCATGTATGAAGTCTGAGGTCAAATGTCAAGGCCATTATAGTGATAGACAAGATAAACGTATGTATAAAAGTGAAGCCAAATCTCCACAGTGAAATCAAAAAGTTTTAGTCCCCGTCCCCTTCTCACCTTAGATAGAATGTTAACATATTAATGTTGATGAAATGGGACAAGTTTGCAATTGATGTTCAAGTGCTTTGTTGAATTGATTATGAAGAATTTTGTTGTTGTTGTTGTAAACTTAAGTTTTTTGACATTTTTATGGGCTGCCATCAAATTTTGACATGGGGTGTTGATTTATCATTTACACAGCTGTTATAGTCCTGTACGGTGTAGTGATTATCAAGAACAAGGTGAAATATACAACTTGTTATGATATGAAAATGTATGGTGGCGTCTTTTACCAGTCAGATGTCTATGTCCACTTGTGATGAAATTATTAAAGTGTATACAGAGTTTAGATTTGAAACTAACTTCAAGTTGATGTTTTTACAAATATTATAAACATAATACCAAACCAATTCTGTATATCAAGTTAATACTTGATAAACAGATTACTTGACAAGTTATGAAAATCACAGAAAATTAAAGTGTCAACCATTTGATAATTTTGATGAAATATTACATTAGTTATATATACACAGATGACATGAAATCACACTACCATGAGGTCAATATTTTATTATGATGTCATATCACACTACAGGTAACATGTTAACATGTTGCATCTCAATTTTGATAATGAAACTGAATTTGTATGACTGTGATCACTGTTTTTCCGAGTATTCTATGTTATACATTACGTTTTTTTACACTTTACATTAAGTTGTTAAATAATGATTTGAGAACAGGTTCTTGATATTTCATATTTCGCAGATTATTTTTGTACCACAACACCAGGGCCTGTTTGATCAAAACTAAAGAATATTCCTAAGTCTGAGAATATTTTTAACTTGGCCTGCTTAGCCAACCAGATTTCATGATTACCGTAGCTGAAAATACTTGAGTAATACCAAGGTTTTGAGCTACATGTAGTTGGCCCAAATGATATATCCTTTATATATTTAACACTGATATATACCGGTATATATATATTGTTATATATGATTGAGAGTTTAAACTTTTAAATAGAATTTTAAAATTGTTAATTTTTTATGTAATTATTAAAAGTTTGGAGTGAACACTTTCTGGTGGTATGATTAATAAATGTAAGTATGTATCTTTAGTCATTGATTTCATTTTTTATGTAAAATGCAAAATTTTACTGAAAACTACATTCTGTAGAATCCAAATGCTGATAACGTCCATAATAAGTTACACTTACATATATAAAATCCAGGTAATAATAGCATACATCTACAGAATCCAGGTAATATCAACATACACCTACAGAATCCAGGTAATAATAACATACACCTACAGAATCCAGGTAATAATAACATACACCTACAGAATCCAGGTAATAATAACATACACCTACAGAATCCAGGTAATAATAACATACATCTACAGAATCCAGGTAATAATAACATACACCTACAGAATCCAGGTAATAATAACATACATCTACAGAATCCAGGTAATAATAACATACACCTACAGAATCCAGGTAATATCAACATACACCTACAGAATCCAGGTAATAATAACATACACCTACAGAATCCAGGTAATAATAACATACATCTACAGAATCCAGGTAATATCAACATACACCTACATAATCCAGGTAATATCAACATACACAGAATCCAGGTATAATAGAATCCAGAATCCAGGTAATAATAACATACACCTACATAATCCAGGTAATATACATACACCTACAGAATAACATACAGGTACAATCCAGGTAATAATAACATACATCTACAGAATCCAGGTAATAATAACATACACCTACAGAATCCAGGTAATAATAACATACACCTACAGAATCCAGGTAATAATAACATACACCTACAGAATCAACATACACCTACAGAATCCAGGTAATAATAACATACACCTACAGAATCCAGGTAATAATAACATACACCTACAGAATCCCAGGTAATAGCATACACATACAATCCTCAACATAGTACAATCCAGTACTGATATACACCTACAGAACAGGTAAATATCTAGATCAAATGACAGAACTTAATAACCTACACCTAGAATCCAGGTAATAATAAATAACCTACAGAACCTATAGAAACTACATCCATAATAATAACATACAACCTACAATCAAAGTACTTCCAGGTAAAAAGATAATGACAACTTGCACCTATAGAATCCAGGTAATAATAACTTACACCTATAGAAACCATATAATAATAAGTACTGAATAACAGGTAAAATAACCTACACCTAAAATCCACTGGTAACATATACACTGATAGTTTACTTATACCTTCATGTACAGAATCCGGGTACTAATCATACCTGTAGAATCCAGGTAATGATATCATGTACTACACAATCCAGATTTGATAACTTATAGAATCCTGGTAATGATAACTTATACCTACAGAATCCAGATACTGATAACATATACCTACATACTCCAGGTACTGTCAAATCCATACCTTATAGAATCCAGGGCCTAGCGGGCACCATAAAACTTTAGAATTTACTCAAGTCTGAGAATATTCTCAAATTGGCCAGCTTAGCCAATCAGATTTTAGGAGTAGAAAGATTTTAGCAAAATCAATACAATCTGGCAGGTGCATATCTTTCAAAGTCAAGGTTTTCTGAGCCACTTCATTCCACATACACCTAACACATTTGGCCTATATAGTGTGACTTCAAGACGTCAGTTTTCATTGGCTGCAGCTACTGTTGAATGAGTCAATAAGAGTCAGTCTAGCAATCATCGATCATGCATGACCACATGATAGAGGGGAAAGTACATAAGCCCTGAACACAGAATAGTGGCAACATGCAGGAGTAGTTATAGACAGCTCCATGGCGCGTTTTGAAAATTTGACCGCTAGGGGCGCCATCAGTGGCGCTGTTTAATGACGTCATCAGAATCCTGGTTTCTTTTTTGTCAAAGTTCAAAAACGCACTATGGCGCCGCCTTTGACGTCGTACCGGAAGTGCGTTATACCGGAAGTGAGGTCCTACCCGAAGTTTTTGGGTTTTTCCAGTTTGGGGTCGAGAGTGAATCTATTTCAAGAACTGAAACTTTGGGTTTTTCCAGGTTTTATATAAATCAGCTGTAGATGTCATCACAGTCGGCGAGAGTTTACGAGAGTCGCGAGAGTTGCTAACAGGAGATGGGTTTTTTCCTGTTTTGAGGTCTAGAGTGAATGAACATTGATTAGATGTTGGGGTATTACCCTGTTAGCATAATTAAGTTGTAAGTAATGAAATCCTTATAAACTTTGCTGATTGCCAATTTTTTTCTGAGATAATGAAATTTACTGTTTGTAATAAAAATTCAAACAATCACCCATGTTGGTAGTGGTAGTGTTCTGACGATGTTGACTCTTCGAGCTCCGGATCGCAGATGAGCTCTCAGAGGTATAACTGAACCTATACTCTAGTTATGTGACTTATTTTTTTCTTCTGAGATATGTGTCATTTAAATGCATGGAACATAATCTAGCCCTATCTAATAAAAAATTAAACACTCACCCATGCTGATAGTAGTGTTTTTTTCTTATGATGTTAACATCTCGAGCTTTGGATCTCAAATGAGTTTTCACAGGCTTAACTGAACCTCTCTCTAGTCACATTAATTACTATATTAGATTTTCATCTAATGAAGTGAATACTTCAGTCATAACAAAAGCACAAATGAAATAAAACGTTTAATGTTGAGCGAATATACACTCATAAGTAGTGTTTTGTCACTACAGAATAACACAAACACAAAACCTGCATACTTTTAGTTTAGGTTTCTTTTCGAATAAGTTGGGTTGCCCTTAAAAGGGCCGTTGATTGCTCCGAAAAGCTGAATAAGAGAGACTCTAATATCTGTCGAGTAGACATCGCAAACGACGAACCTCTCTTTCTTTCTCTATCATCAGTCGATTTATCTCGGCCTTATGTTGTCGAAGATTGGTTAATGCTTCCTGAGCTAGTACGTATTGTACAGGTACTATAAGTGTTGTGTTGTGTTGGTGTTGTGTAGTAGGTGTCGCAGGGGTCCTACAAGAATTTATCGGGGTGCGTGGCCTTCCTACAATACGTGTCCTCCATGTAAGATTGATTCTCATGTTTCTCTCTTCAGGTTGCGTCTCCATTTCGGATGAGTTATCCATGATGAAATAATACCGAGACTCAAACAGTACTATATAGAAATAATGACGTGCGCGTGACGCATTGATTTTAGGACGAGTTTAATTTTTCCCGTCTAGACCGCTGGCCACCTGTTTTTGACATCTGGCCACCTGTTTTTGACATCTGGTCACCTTTTTTTGACATCTTGACACTTGGCATCTGGCCACCTGTTTTGACATCTTGGCACTTGGCATCTGGCCACCTGTTTTGACATCTTGACACTTGGCATCTGGCCACCTGTTTTGACATCTTGACACGTGGCATCTGGCCACCTGTTTTTGACATCTGGCCAGCTGTTTTTTGACATCTGGCCACCTGTCATCTGGCCACTTGTTTTTGACATCATGACTCTTGGCATCTGGCCACCTGTTTTTGACATCTTGACCCTTGGCATTTGGCAACCTGTTTTTGACATATTGACACGTGGCATCTGGCTACCTGTTTTTGACATCTGGCCAGCTATTTTTGGACATCTGGCCACCTGTTTTTTAGACATATACTGTCACTAGTTTTTAGTATTTCTAATTCTATATGAAAATAAAACGAAATAAAATAATTTCCAGTTTTATGGACCAGTAAATATAAAAAAAATAAAACATAGCGTTCTGAATATATATGTTTGATGATACTTCGTTTGAGGATCTATACAGTTATTTCCTTTTTATTAAAAATACATACATACAGTTACTGTACTTCATTTTAGATTTGACAACGGAAGAATACACAAGGAATGGCTAATTTACCCAACTTTGATTTATTGTTAAATGAAAGACAAATCAGGCGAAAAGTCAAAGACAGGCTCACCAGAGAGATCAACGGGGTGATAGATTGTAGTGATTACTATGAAGTAGACACCCCGAGGGAACATAAATCACGCAAATTTAAAACAGTCTCGAATGTGTACCAAACATTGTTTTAAAGATGCCATTCACTTGGTATCTGAGGTATTAGATCATATGTTGACTTCTGTCAAGAACAAACTACAGTGTGAAGATCGGGATAAGATGCGAGTCAATATAAATCACCCATCTTTAAAAAGTGAAGTGTGGGTAGAATTTACGGATGTCAAAGACCTGAATGCTGATCTACTCATTGAGAAAGTACAACAGAGTAATGGAAATTTTAGAATCAAAGATGGGTCTACCACCATGTCGGTGATCCATGTCATACAGTCTGTAGACAACGGAGGTGGAAAACGAAAATATCATCTCAGTTTTGATAAAAAAAAAAGTCATGCTAAACAAGAAGAGAAGTTTGATCAAGAATAAAGACAAGACCTGTTTAGCTCGTGCTATTGTAGTTGGTCGTATTCATTGTCAGAAACCTGGACTTAGAGATGGAGACAAGTACAAAAATTGGCAACGATATTGGAAAAAAAAATGATTTACGGCGATGCAAGTGGACATAAACGACGAGAAGCTCATGCCTTGATGCAACAAGCTGGATGTGATCCTCAACAAGAGACTGGACCTGAAGAATGGCAACGTTTTCAGACAGTGTTGTTAACACACTACCGTTTGAAAATTTACGAGCTGAATACCAACGCAAAACTATTGACATTAAATGTACAGTATAGTGGTGTAGGATCCAGGGCCCCCATTCACGTCTTATACGATGATCACCATTACGATTGTATAGTATCTATGTCTGGACTCTTGGAATATAATTGCTATTGTGAACGTTGTGATGTGGGGTATAATCATGTAGAAGATCACCGATGCCCTCAATGCTGCTTTCGTAGTTTTGCACCGTGGCTGTGTTCCCGACAACACCATTGTAAACAGATCGTAGATCTAGATCATCGTTGTTTTATACAATAGATCAATTCTCAGGATGCATCATCTTCACCCCATTTTTTATGATTTTGAGTGTACCCAGGATACTGGAGAACACAAAGCTAATCTATGTATTGCTCATCGAGTATGTCCCCAGTGTACATCGGATGACTAGTGTGAGCAATGTAATACCATGGACGATCATTTTATTACATTCCGAGGTCCCACGACACTCACTAATTTTTGACTTGGTTATTTGAAACGACCGTGTATGATGACATACATCAAGAGAGAAACTTTTACATGATGGGGCTATAGCTATTGCCCATAACTTTAAAGGGTACGATGGACAGTTTATGTTACATCATCTGGAACATCATGACTGTGAAAAACCTGATGTGATCATGAACGGTTCTAAGATTATGTCTATGACGGCAGGAAGCATCAGGTTTATAGACTCATGTAATTTCTTGTCATTTCCTTTAGCTTCGTTACTTAAAGCTTTTTGACTGACTAAGCTCAAGAAAGGATACTTTGTTCAATACTGAAGCTAATGCTGATTACATAGGGGTATATCCCCCAGCTCTGTATTACAATCCAGAAGGTATGAAACCCGATGTCCGTCGTGATTTTGAACAGTGGTATCAAGACCAAATTCGAAAGGGTGAGATTTGTCATTTGCAACCGCAATTAGAAGAATACTGTGAATCGGACGTGACTATTTTGCTACAGGCTTATATGCATTTTCAAAGCATGTGTTTGAGACTAACCGATTTGAACCCATTTGCCGAATCGATTACGTTTGCCAGTACAGAGTATATAGCATATCGTCGCAATCATATGTAAAAAGATTGCTATTATACATCCACCTGGATATCATTCGCCATAACAGTATTCCACCCTAGCATTACGCTGGTTGAGTTGGAAAGAACATCAAACTGGTCAAACGATTAGACATGTTCGTCAGGGAGGTGAAGTCCAAGTAGGATCTTATCGAGTGGATGGTTATCATGAAGACTCTCGGACCATTTACGAGTTTCATGAAGAAGGGTATCAAAAAACCTTAGAGAGAGATTAGTATTTGCGTCAACTCTATCAAGTAGAAACGTTGTGGAAACATCACTATCGTCAAAGGTACAAGACGGATCCAGAGTTTCAACATTTCATTGATAAAATATATGCGGATTTTCCCAACCCGTTAGTTCCTAAAGATGCTTTATTTGGAGGTCGAACGAATGCTGTTCATTTGCTTTGTGAAGAAGGAGACATTCGTTATGTGGATGTATGTTCTTTGTACCCGTTTGTCTTGAAACATGGGACTTTTCCAATTAAACACCCAGACGTGATTACTCATGATTTCAAAAGTCTAGATCAATATTTTGGACTGGTACAATGTTGAGTTATTCCTTCTCGTCAGCTATTTCATCCCGTGTTACCTTATCGGATTGCAGGAGGAAAACTACTTTTTCCTTTATGCCGTACTTGTACTCAACAAGGAATTGAACAGGAGATAGGTATTAGTTATCGATGCTCTCATACGAATAAAGAGCGAAGTTTGTTTGGTACATGGACGACGTGCAAATTGAATAAGCTATAGAGAAAGGCTATGTGATATTTGTATGGCATTTCCCTGATCAGTCCAATACTTTATTTCGTAGCTATATGTTGCTGATGATTTCGAAACTGAAGGATTACTTTGATGCACCAAATGGTTTTAGCAATGTAGTGCTAGCAGCCTTTACGACGTCTTTAGCACGGTTACATCTCCATGCCACCCTAGAACGTTTGGTAGAACGTGTGTTATATTTTGATACAGACAGTATCATTTATCAACACGATCTGCAGCAGTGGAATCCCACTATAGTGAACAGTTTAGGAGGATGGACAGACGAATAAGATGGCGATTCTATCTTATCCTTTGTCTCGGGAGGTCCTATGCGTACAAGACTCGTCAGGACAAAACGGTGTGTAAAGTCAAAGGAATCACTTTTGATAGTCTCACCACTTCTACGGTCAACGTAGATAAATTGAAACACGTGTTATCTGGTCAACAAAAGAAAGTGGTTCTATTGTACTTTACCTTTTGGTTACTGAAAAAGTGAGACTGTTTGAATATTTTTAAAAGTTTGGTTTTTTTTTAGTATTAAAAACTATGAAACTTTACATTGGTGTTGTTGTTGTTGTTAATATAAAACAGAAGGAGGTGAAGGGTAGGAGTTCATTTATACAGTTTGATACACGTATCACGGCTTCTCTCGATTCTAAAGTTCGTGATAGGTAGTTTAAAGGTCTTTTCTGATAATACCTTAAAAGAATTCAAAACTCATCGACCTCAAGCTTTATGTATGATGGATAGTGAGTGGGGAGTAGCTTTGAGTGAATTGATCTTTCCCAACTTAATAGAATCGGTAGGATCGAATGATAATTACATATATGTCCTGGTTCCCGTTCACGTTCCTTTGGAGTCCTTTGTTACATCCAAAGATCCCCGGGACCTCTCTACGTATCCCAAGAAAAAGGTAGTGAAATATCGTCAACATGAACGTTTTACTACAGAATTGATTAAGAATCACATCTCCTTAGATGATCCCCAATTTGACCATGTCATCTCTAAAACTGATACGGAGTCGGGGATCGCTTTTGTAGAAAATATTTGGTGACTTAAATTTTGTTCCGGGTTTTATGCGTCTCCTGCTGCTTTAATAAAAGAGATGAGAGTCGGGTTTTCTAGAGCCTTTCAATATGTCATTGATGATGTAGAAGAACTCTCTCATAAAATACCATTCAATTCGGGTATGACTCAGCTTTAGATCAATTTGTGATTTAGTTTAAAGGCCGACCCATCTATTCCGTTCCCTTTTTAATACATTTGCCAAGCCTACTAAGTTATAAACTCGGCTTTGAAGCCATTGACATGAATGAGGGTATGACTAAATGGATCGACGTCGCATACACGCCACGGTATCCACCCAGTTAAAATATTGGTATGAGCGGTATCTATGTCTTCAGTAACATTGCCGAAAGTCAAATTGTGGGTTCACTATCGTTACCGTTCTTACGTGTGGTCCCTTTTCAAACGGGTCAATCGCTCAATCATCAACATTGGGAACCTTATCATTACAATTATGTTGGTTTAAATAAAAAGTATTTTGAAACCATTGTAATACAATTGAGAGATGGCATGGGACGTAAAGTTCGTTTTCTGGGATGAAAAGTGATTGCCAAACTTCATTTTCGTCGTGTGATTTAATCATAAAATGAAGTACATCACAGGAATTTGGTCAGTTGATGACCGAGAGTCATCGTGTCAACCTCTATCAATATGAAACCTACGAAAAAAGAAAATGATATGAGAAAAGACGTGAGAAAAGAAGAGTTGAAAAGACCAAAGGGGTGAAAAGGAGAAAAACAGATAGAAGAGAAACAGAAAGAAGAAGTGAAACAGAGAGAAGACAAACAAAGAGAAGAAGTAGAAGAAGAAGAAGAAGAAGAAGAAGAAGAAGAAGAAGAAGAAGAAGAAGGAGAAAAAGAAGAAGGAGAAGAAGAAGAAGAACAACAGAGAGAAAGAATGGGGAATCGATGGAAGGACAGAGTCAGGAAAAGACAGGACAGGAAATGACTGAAGGACAGAGAGATGATGGAGAAGAAGAACAGGGACAGAGAATGAAAAGAAGGAGGGGACGTCTATGAAAAGTATCCATAGAGAGAACAAAAGAACAAAGAGAAGAAGAAGAAGAAGGGAAAAGGGAAGGAGTGAAAAGAAAGAGGGGACGACCAGGAAAAGTAGAACACGAAGAAATACCTCATGATATTTTAATGTTTATACGAAAATGGTTAAGTGATTGTCGTCAGTTTCCCATGTACGGTGAAACTTTACAATTAAATGATAATAATGGTAACCGAGCAGGTATGATGTATCATTTGCTTACAGAACAACGACAACTAGCATGGGATCTTTTTGGTCATAATGTAAACGTACCGATGATAAAATTTGTGTTTCAGGACAAAAAACTGAAAAATATTTATGATTTTGGTCTGATCTAAAAATAGACTTTATGGACCTTATAAAAAGGGGTGGGAATCCACATCAGGGACAATTTACTCTCAGACACGATGGAAAGAAGTCTGGAACCTTTATTTTCATCGACGATGGTTGCTAGTCAAACTGTCACAGATAGTGCTCCCATGAACAGAGACATGATGGATAGTGTACCACGAACCCATCGGGGGTAGAAGTGGATAGTGTACCGAGAGCCAACCTGATAGAAGTGGTAAGGTGTCCACCTATAGAAAGGAGACAGGGCATGAGCACTTTTAAAATAAGACCTGCTACCGTCAGAGGATTATCGTTTCATCAGGAATTAAGAATACATTTAGCCTTACCTAATTGTTGTAGTATGAAACCAGGTACCTGACGTTTAAAGATCATTGGCCAAAATATCTACCGGGACCTAAACAGATAGAATTAGCCAGAGCAGGATTTGTGTATTTAGGGAACAGTGACCACATTCAGTGTTTTTGTTGTGGCACCTATTGGGAATGGTCCGATAATGCTTATACAGAACATCGACGTTGGTCTAAAGATTGTGCTTTCAGTCAACTGGTGATATAAAAAAGAAACCCTGTGTGGAGCATCCCTTATTGGGGACAAACAAGTGCCTGACGTGAACGAGTCTAAATATAGAACAAGAAGAACGGGTATAAAGTAAAGTGAAGTTTAGTCACCGAACATCAGTTGAATCAGTCATCAACATGAGTTGTCCAGGATTGCCTCAGTCACACCCTAATTATTCACCTAATTGTACACTGTACATAGAAGGGACTGCTGATTTTGATGAAGTTCTAAAAACTTTAGAGCAAGAAGATGAAAAATAAAAAAATGATGCGGCCAAGGGAATGTTACGTGATGCCTTCCTATCCACATTACAGAAAATGAGGGAAGAACTCACGACCATTAGTTAGTCTGAAAGAATTGAAGGATAAACTACAGCCAGGTGTCAGAACATCGTATATGGATTACGAATATAGGCTTTCCCCACAGACTCATCCTTGTTTCATTTGTGCTGAAATTGGACATTGGTCTCCAATATGTCCTAAGAATAACGAGTCGGCAACAACATCAGTAAGAGTAGAATCTGAAAACAAAGTAGAAAGTCGATCTCGTCAATCGGACCAATGTTATAAATGTCATCAGTCAGGTCATTGGGCTTATGAATGTACCGAACCGACTTCAACAGGAGCCAAACGTTAAGTCAATTTGATGCTCAAGAAGGGAGGAAAACCCACCAAGAAATTGAGAGTGGAAACCGAACAGAAGTGATTTTTTTGTACTGTTATCATGTAAATATGGTTGCTATCATAGCGTCAAGGAATCCGAACAGATCGATCTAGGACAAAAGCTAACGTTCTTTTGCTCCGTTCTGTATGGGCAAGATCAACCATAGTAGTGAGACAAAGTGACAAAAGTTTGTTTGCGTGTTTCAAGACTGTTTCATAGTGATGAATATAAAAATTCCAGATACCAAAGTATAAATCAATAGAATGTCCAGGACATAGATACAAATTCGGTAAAAATGGACAAACACGGACCTCTGGAAACCAAGAGGTTGGATCAGGTGCCATGGAGGAGTAAGCATCCCCTGTCAACCGGTCACACCCGCCGTGAGTCCACAGTCAAGTCCAATGAAACACGTGAGGAGTGTATCCTCGTCACAATTGGTACAGACGTCTCAACAACCGCCAACGAAAAGGCAACTCAACATTTCACTTAGTGAAATAGAGTAGTCGCAAACAAGACTATTATACCGACCATAAAATTTGCGGAACGTTGACATTAAACGCGGTTTTCGATATCCCTGTGTCAATAATTTGTCAGTGAGTAGTTTACCTCTGTATATGAAATCTTCATATGTTGTGCACGCCCTGGCATATCGGATCATTTGTGAAATATAAACTCCATATGCAGGTAACTGAGGGATATTACTACTTAAATGTGGAAAATTTACAATGGGAAAGCCAAAATCGTCGCGTTTATCGTATAGCTTAGTTGCTAATTTCCCGTCTGTGTTTATATTAAGTAAAATGTCTAAGTATGAAGCATGTGTACTTGATTCTGTTGTATCTTTAATTTCTAGTTCGCTGGGATATATCGCATTGACATATGTATGAAAATTGTCATTATTAATTGACAAAACGTCGTCGAAATATCTGAATGTCAAATTAAAGGACACCGCTAACTTTTTCTTCTTTTGATACAGCAGTTTCTGAATGAAGTCTGCTTCGTATGAATAAAGGAACAGGTCGGCCAATAAAGGAGCACAATTGGTTCCCATAGGAATACCGACAGTTTGTTGAAAGACCACGTCTCCCAACATTACCAATTTATTGTCTATTAGAAATTCCAGCATGTTTTTATATCAACTTCAGTATATTTATGTATGGAATCAGAGTGGTGTTTGACGAAATAAGTATCCTGATAGCCAATAACTAGATATTTAAATTTAAATTTTCGGGTACCACCTTTAGTGAAAAAGCAGTTGTCTATGATGCTAAAAAGTCTTTCTTTTAATTTTTTATGTGGAATAGTAGTGTAAAGAGTTGAGAAGTCATAAGTTTTGATACTGTGAATTCGAGAAAAATTGTGTGCCTTAAAATTTTCTAAAAGCTGTTTAGAATTTTTAAGTATCCACATCTGATTTACACCGCTTCTGGAATAAGCAACTGTACAGTATTTTTGAAGTTTCTCCTTAACGGCTGTCAATATCTTGGTAAGGAGCAAAGATAAAGGTTTGGTAGAACATTTGCTGGATCCTGCTATGTATCTTTGCTTATATGGGATTTTATGAAGTTTAGGTATCCAATATAAATATGGTAGCTCGAAATCGATATCTGTTGTAGGTATATCAAATGAGTGTAATACGGACACGTGATTTTGAAGGATCTCGTCCTTTGAAAGTGAGCTACGTGTGTATGTAGGATTTCCAGAATTCGTATTAAACCCAAGTTCTTCTAATATGTGCCTTACAAATAAAAACGTTTCAAATAGTTATCAGTGTTTTCAAGTTAATAAGTGTTTTTAAGTTAATAAGTGTTTTTTAAGTTCATTCATATGTATTGTACATAGTCACAGAGGTCCTAATCCTCTGTCGACTATCTAAAAAAGATTTTAGCGGGACATTAAACTTATTAAAAATTGATCTGGTGTTTGTGTATTACGTCTGGGTATAAGATGTACACTTAGAGTTTAGAGTGCACTTAGAGTCCTGCTCTAGTATCTATACGGTAGACACAAAGGTACACAGAGTGATCTGGTATAAAACTCAGGGTATACAGAGTGATCTCCCTTTGTTCCACCTATAGAGTCTATACACAGTGATCTCCCTTTGTTAATACTCATAAACTCTATGAGTCTTAGTACAAAGTAACATGTTCAAGCTTGACTCACGGTTACGAGCTCGACAGTTCTTAAGATTTCTATAGATTTTTAAATAGCATTATACATGCTTTACTCTCCTCTACAAGATACATTTGTACAGTGATAATATAGCTCTATAAGTAGTGTCAATACACAAAGGCATCCATTTAAATCAATGTGGGATTATTGGTTTTAACTGTAAATGATTCTCCAGAGCATGCAGAGGCATCTTAATTCCCAGTCTAAATTTCAGTAAAGTTGTTGTTGAAGTGGGAATTGTACGGAAGTGTATTAGGTTCACCTATCAAAATATTTTTCTTGAGAGTGAAAAGATTTTATCTAGCCACTTAATTTTGGCGGTCGCCACTTGAATGAAGTCTGACTTACGGCAGAGATCGCTTCATGATCTTGGGCCCTGGACTGACTTTTAAAGTCCATTTTAGTCTGAAGTTGAAACTTTAATAACGAAATAATCATCATAACATTACACATGTTTAGATATCGGATAGGTCTAGCTAAGAATAGAATATCACATGTTTATTTCTTATATATTTAATCTTAAAAAAGCCTACCACAAAACAATAAAAATCACAGAAGGAAATCGGAAACACGAGACTACATCTGTAGCACATTGTACAACCTACAGGCCCATATCTAGGTTATGTTATGACCAGAACAACAGACCACAGTCTGGCGCATAAATGAAAGTTCGCTTCGTATCTACAACAGAAAAAGAAGAGAGGTAGGCCTAGCGCAACTTTGTCAAGCATTTCTGATGTTTGCCTTCACCGGATATTCCTATCAGAAATAATTCGTCACTCGCATCGTGTGAAATCAGGCCGTATGAAATACTTACGTAAGTTACGTACCAATCGCTCAACATGGTTCATATTCCAGTGATATTAGAGCTAGCTTTACTTCAGATATGCCGAAGTGCTCTCGCCGTTTTGTCGGAGTACATGGTTCAAACCTCTTACATTGTCGGAGTACATGGTTCCCAGCTAATTGGTAAAAAATGTCAAATAAAATAGCTACTTTCAGTTGTCATGAATGAATATTAGCTGTCGCCCTTCTAGTAAGTCACACTCAAACTTTCTATGGTATAGCGCATTAATAATATATCAGAATTCAAACGCAAATTCGTTGCAAATTCTCTTCTGACACATTTAACCTTTCGGTTTCCAGTTACCAAGCAGACGAATATTTTTAAATAACTTCAAAACAAATCTAACACTTATTCAAAATTTTCCATATCACTAGTTTCTTTCAAAATGATATGAAAATAAGAAAATAAACATTAATTCCATTTAGTATTTCGGGACAAAAAAAGGGAAACTACTTCTCGTCTCACACAGCTGTTAAGCTGTTGCGTCATATGAAGGCCGTTACTCCGAAGGCCCGATACGTCACTGACAGTCATTTCCATTACGACGTCAGTTTATGTCCTTTACAGCCAACTCTATGGGACACTGTATTACTACAAATTGTCTGTTTATTAATCATCAATGATTTTTAAATATCGACGACAAAAATATTTTTTTTAATTTCTGTGTTTTATTCACAACTTAAAATTAGCCTTCCTCGAGATACTTTGCTGACATAATTTGCATTTTAGTGTAAATATTTTATTAAGATATGTCTGAAATAACGGTAAGCCTACAGCAACTTTAAAAAGAACATTCATGAATCCCTGTTGTGAAACTGTGTTCACGGCAGAGGAATAGCCTACAGTACTCCATGTACTCATATCTAAAAATACCGATAAATAAGCGAAAGATGAATGTAAATACAACTGTAGTTAAATATTTGGTACAATCAGTTTTAATAGAAATTAAAAGAACAGTATTAAAAGTTTTTGCTGAACAAAACAACGTCTCTCTCTCTCCTTAATTATCTGGCGGCCGCCAGATAATTGAGAGGCGGCCGCCAGACAGAATATTTTCACTCTCAAGAAAAATATTTTGGCAGATAATTATGTGGCCGCCGCCAGATAAAATACTCACTCTCAAGAAAAGTATTTTGGCAGGTGAGCCTAACATGCTTCCGTAGAATTGTGTGTAATCATTAGTTGAAACAATAAATAATTTATATGACTTAATAAGCTGGACAGTAAAACAAATTGTATTTTACTTAGATCATATACAAATTTAATCATACTTCAATGAAACATTACAAGCTAGATAATGAAATATCACAGAAACACAAGATAAATATCAACTAAGAAACTATATCAATTATATTACAGAATCAAAGTACTGAAAGTTCTGATACGAGTTGATGGCAGTCGTAAGTTTCAATGAGGTATAATACACTCAGTATATTGAATACTTTTCAATTCGGTAAATTTAGGTTTTACAAAATAAAAGGTAACTAAAACTTGGTTCAGACATTTGGCCTAACGTGAGTACTGATGGCTTATTTATTATGCAACAAACTACATAGATTTTAATAACATCGCTTTTCTATGCGACTGGGCAGTATTATACGCTATACTTCCGATCAAAAGCCAAAATTCGACCTCTAAGGTACTTACGTGTGATATAAATGGTTAAATAATGTGTAAAAATTGTGATGTTTTCATTGTCCATATAAAATTGGGTGATTATGCATTTTCTCAGTAAAAAGGCTGATGTTTTACTGTGACAGTAAGTTCATATATATATATATAATATAATATATTTCAAGGATGTGTACACAGTGAATACTTTTTCAGTATACTGGGTGTATTATACCTCAATAAAACAAACGATTACCATCAACTCGTATCAGTACTTTCAGTACTTTGATTGAAATTAAAATACATACATCTCTAGGTCAAAACGTGTACATGTAAAACGTTTTCCCAACTTCAAAGACTGTCGCGAATTTCTAATCAGTTTAGATCACGTGAATGAGGAATGATGCAACTTCAATGTCCAACTTCATAGACAGATCTTGCCAATACACAGTAAGAGAAACTTGACCAAAACTCATTTGCATATTTATCGGCGCAAGAATTGTTAACAGTCCAGTCTATTGCTTTGATTGTCAATTCTATCACAAGAGTATAATGGTCAAGAATAGTTGAAAAGTAACATTCTAAAGCAATGTTATAATATCTCGAGATTCATAAAGGACGCCGAATTGACCTTTAATAGCATATATTTCAACAAGTGACTTTTTGTCATTTTTTCGTCGTGTTGTCTTGTCGCCTCGCTAATTTGTGACCTTAATATATTGTCTTGTCGTCTTTTCGCCCCACAAAGTTGCAACCTTAAACTATCATCTGAATGTATTTAAAATAAAAGGATATTGGCATAATTTCGTTGACAAAGGCCTTGAATTGACGAATACACCAGATTGTGCGCAGACGCCATGGTCAGTTCCATATACATTACACTCATGCCCACAGGAAGACGAAAAGATGTCTTTTTAAGGTCACAAATTAGCGAGGCGAAAAGACAACATTTTAAGGTGGTAAATTAGCGAGGTGAAAAGACGACAAGACGAAACTACGGCAATAAAGTCGCTAATTTGGTGGGTTATTTTGTTGTCTTTTCGCTTCAATTTTGTCATCTTCTCATTTTGACAAAAGTTAATTTGTCGTCTTTTTGCCCTGAAATAATGAAAAGTCAACACGACACAAATGAGCCACCATGTATGGTACTATTTCGACTTGCAACCAATCGAGTCACTTTCAACGATCATGAAATTTGGTAATTGTAATATCAACAGAGCTATAAAAGGTTATCTTTCACAAATGTGATGTTAAGGGTCAAAATCTTATTTTGTCATCAACTTGTGTTTTGGGTTAAATTCTTTGATGAACTGAACAGAGTAACACTGACTTATAACAATATGAATAACTATGGAAGTCCGTACTGTCATGTAAGAAATACCAAAAGTATTCAGTCACTGTAGATTTTAACTAATATATTTCATATTAAACCATGTTTTTGAAAACATTACAATTTTCAACATAAAACAGAGAGTATTTCCAATTTCATTGGTTATTAGGGTGTCATTTTCTAATTTATCATTTCATAGATTTGCCAATTGAAACATAAAGTAAAAATTAGATTCACAATTTTACTTACCCATAGAGGTTTCCATCCCCAAAATAAAACTTTTTGTTTTAACAGATAAATATTTTAATTTCTAGTTGAGAAATCAAAATATGAAATGAAACTGTTCTGTAGTTTCTGTAGTCTCTGTTTAATGTGAAAATTCTATTGAAATCCAATAAGAAATGGCTTCACAATATTTATTCAAAAATGTGGTTTTACAGGAAATTTATAGTAAAGAATAATAGTTACTGAATACTTTGGCAAGCTTCAGTATATGATACCCTATCTAGTGGCCACCATATAATTATGTGGCAGTTGCCAGATATTTAAGTTGTTGAAATAGCTGTGGTCATCATTCCATTCACAGGGATCACTATGCATCTGATAAAAAAAAAAAATCCTAATGTGATTCCTAAATAAAAATGGTCACCTCATCCTTTTTTGTGTTATTTTTTAATGGAAAAAGAATATTTTTTAATCAAAATAATGGATTGTCACATTCTCTATTTACTGGGATGTCAAGAGCAACTCTGGTCCATCTCCAGTCTGATAATCTGTATATCAAACAATTAATATTGTCTAAATCTATATATATTTCTATATCTATATATATTTCTTATTTTTAACTATCTTATAATTCCTTAGAATTTCGATGTTTTTGTTATAATAATTTCTTAGAAATGAATCATAGCATTGTTACATGTACATGATTACAGTGTTCTGTAATTCAATTTCTGAAGATTCATGGTAGATAAATCATATATTCATTTTAATTCTAAAGTTCCAGTTTATATAACTGTGCTTTTACACGATATCATAACTATTTGTGTTTTATAATGAATATAAATTATGATATAATGGGTGATATTGATAATAATAGTGTAAAAATATCAGTATTTCCATATACTGGAAACAAAATAAACAATAATTTAAGATAAAATAATTTGTGAGGAATTTTTGTGTCATTGAATAGAATATAAGAATATTATTAGTATCATCGGCGATATCGCCCGTATCATTAATTATTATAACAGATGTTTTCCTCCAAGGGGAGCTGTAAACTTACAACAGGATAGTGAAAATATTTGTATTTTTGATTTATGAAAATGCATAATATGGTCTTACAATTTGAAAAATTAGCAAGTCTCCTTATAAAAATTGTCAATAAGTGATGATAAATATTTCATATTCGTTTGAACTGTCAAATTAGAATATTTTCTGACTTACACAAATACAGTACAATTCAATTATAATAACTATTCTGTACTGTAACTATTCAAATACTGCAGTAGACCTAATTATTCATTTAATAACGAATTTTTTTTGTCTTGCTTCAGAGTCGATCTACTCGGTAATTTTCGAAAGGTGACTCAGAGTTTACGTTTTTATCGTGTATACTTTCGGCAGTTCATGTTAAATGATAAGGTGTTGTTAACGTTTACAGGTAGGTCTCGAGGTTTATGTGTTGTCTAGTGTGGGAATAATATATTTACCTACGTGCACACCTGAGTAGACGAAAGTAAGTGATAAAATGTCTACGGCATCAGGAACATTGTGTGACAATAAATGGAAACGCCATATTTCCAATAAAACATATCAAAATATAATGAACTCTCATTACATTTGAGAAATATTAATATTATATCTGAGTCTTTTTATAATCTTTACTTTTATCAACTAGATATACCTTCAAGGTAAAAGCGACATTTTAAAATTCCAAGATGGCGTTCTTGCTATTATGCAAAACAGGCAGGTAATTATCGGATGAACATGAAGTAAGAGCGATATTCAAATTCAAGTTCGATTTATAAGTAATAATTGCATGCTTTGTTAAATTTTAGCGATAAGTAGAATCTACCTTGATAAATATCCACGTGATTTTTATTTGTGTTAAAAAAGGAAAATGTCCGTGTAAACATCCGGAAAATTCCCTTCAAACAAAACTTGATGATCACGTATTACGTATTGTTAATTATGGGTCTACTTATGTGATTTTTCACACTTTAATTAAATTGTTGATTATGATAAAGTAGTCAACCTTTATTTGCATATTTTGAATTTTGATTTCGTTTTTCAACAATAGTCAGAACCGTACAATGCGTGGGACGGGCATGCTAAAAATATCTTCGGGGACGAGAATTTTCCTATAGTTGGAGGGATCCTCCTTTTTCATACTTTTGCTGCATAGTTAGATCTTAAATTAATTTCCTCCATTAAACCCCTACAAATTCACGAGCCATTTCCCCCTTTTAACCATTCTGGAATCCTGAACATTCTTGCAATTTGGTCTATAGAAAATTTGTAGACTACACGTAGGTCTGTTATTGTAAGATCTTAATTATATTCACCTGTATTTTTACATATATCTTGGAATCATCTATATGGTAATTTCCATATAATTTCTTTTCTACACAAAGTGATAAAATATCTTAAACTGTTGTGGGTGATCTTAAAGGGATCTGTTTTATAGGATATCTTAATACATGTAGGTCAATATCATAAAATTACTATTCAACACCCCCCCCCCCCAAATGGACAGCCATGTAACAGTCATCAAAGACTCAAAGCAGTTAAATAGGTTTATCATATCACAATAAGTCATAAATTGAATTGTTCAAATGTGTAGCAGTGGTTAAATGGTATTCCTACTAGCGTGGGCAAGTGGGGTTACTCTTTTGGCCATGGAATCCAATTAAGAAAACTTGAGTTTGATTCTTCAGGTCTGTTAACACATTTTGACCCATTTGCTATATTTGGTGTCTAAATAAATCCCACCGTGATGTGTGACATGTACCCAACTAGATCCCACTGTGACATGTATTCAACTGAATCCCACTGTGATGTGTACAAATGTACCCAACTATATTCCAGTGTTACATGTACCCAACTAAATCCCACTGTGATGTGTACAAATGTACCCAACTAAATCCCACTGTGATGTGTTATGTGTACAAATGTACCCAACTAGATCCCACTGTGATGTGCTGTATGGGAATATGAAGTGGGAACTTTCAACACATTTTTTTTATCAAAAGTTCAAAAGCTTTTTATCTTCATAGTTCAACTTTAAAGTCAATACTTTCATCTGAATTAAGTAAGTAAAAAATGCTACAAATAAAATTCTTTCATCAATATCCCTGAAAATGAACATTCCTTATTTGCAACATATGTGTATATGCATATTTTAAGTATAAATAAATTATAAATAATTAATCATACATTTGTATCATATTGTGGTTTTTATTTGGCTATATCTAGAAAGATGATTACATTGTGTATATACATGTAGATTAGTATAGGTCATTCAGATTTAAGATAAGCTAAACTGTGGTATCTATATTACATTTAGCCGATAATGTACCTACACACATACATGTAAACATTCAGCAACATGTAAACATAATAATCTTGATTGACTACTGTCATAACAGTTCACCAACTTTTAAAAAATGTTTTATGCAAAGAAGCTATCACTCAAGCTGAAAGCTCATGGTGACCTATTGCGATCGCTTTTTGTCCAGCGTGCATTGTTCGTTGTGCAGCATGCGTAAACTTTTCACATTTCCGACTACTTCTCAAAAACTAGTGGTCCAGTTATAACCAAACATTCCATATAGCATCCCCATGTGAAGTTGCATAAATTTTCTGAATGAAAAAGGGATAGGACCAATAGCCATAGGGGCCATAAATGGGGCCAGAAAGGACCAAAACTTGGTACATCTTTAGAGCAACATTAGTGGAGAGCATGCTTTTTTCTTTAAGTGATAATATATCCTTATATAAAGATACAAACTTATCATTAATTAAACTCAACATATTGGCTTGTTTAAAAGTTTTACGAATTTGAAAATAAAAGATAATATTACTTGGAATGTATCAAAAAAACAAATGGTATTGTGGGCAATATGCATACCAACCTCACATTGGAAAGTTTGTAGACTTAATTAATGTAAAAAATTCGAATTATGGAATTAACTTGAATTCCATATATTTTTTTAAGTTAAAGGTATTATTGCTAATTGATATTAAAACATCATATTAGTAATTACAGAGATAATGACATAAATAAAGTTTTGTGAGGCCCAGTCCTCATTCATTCTACCTTGCAATTCAAAAAAATATTAGAACACACAAACACACACATGCACACACACACACATAGTAGAGTACTAAAATTCTAAATTCCAATTATTCATATACGAGTACTACATGGTGCAGAATTTATATACATTGGTACATGTTATTATAGTGTCGATAATAAAATTACTTGGAAGCAATTGCCGAAATCATTTGCACTTTCCGAAATTACTTGAGTACAAAATCACCATAAAAGAACACATAATAAAGACCTATGGATTCTATAGTACCGATGTCACTAGGTGTCAATATGCATAATCTTACTGAGGTTCTGAGACAGCCGTAGTGGCTCCATGATAGAGTGCTCGATTCGCAACCTGAATAAAAGTCAAATATCTTACTGGAGTTTTTGAATAACATTTTATATATTCTCTATATAATACAAAGTCTATTGAGATGGATGTTTGCAATGTTAAAAACGTCTTCCGTCAGACCTGGTTTTGTGTGCTTACTGTAACGTCCTTAGTCAGCAGTTCCAAATATTCCCAGGCCTATCAAATGTACACGGAAAATACTCTCGGCCAAATAAAATGAAAATTACGGATATAATTATATATAAACAGCAGAATTGTGAAAACGTTAAAGTATTATTAATAACACCAAAGTTATAGTCTAACTAAAAAGGGCAACTCACATGCTCAATACGACTGATTCTGTCAATAAGACCTCATCAAGTTCGACAGATGAGCTCAAATTAAATGATAAATGTATATTTCAGAAAGAAAATAGTGGTGTCACCGTATCATACGAGGTGAAATAATAAACCTAAATGTATAGCCAAATCTATCTATTCTACTCTTAAAAAGATCATTGACAATCTTAGAGCGATATGACCTGCCGCAGGTGAAAAACTGTACATGCCCATTTTATGTGATATTCTATCGCATATATATTCCGAAGAGTCCGTCTGGTGATTAGAATAACAAATGCATCTGTAAAATTGCAACAATCTTGCCAAACGTAACCTGTAATATCAGTTATTTTCTGTCCGCCATGCTTTGAGCATTGCAAATTAAGTTTCAGTAATTTTTTATGAAGATTACCGAGTGACCAATAAACAAGTGCTATTTTTTTACAGTTTATACACATTCTATTCTTATTACCCTTTGCGTTTATTTTCATACATCATGATTTCATACCTAAATCAGGCAAAGTTTGTCTTTTTCACGTTTCAAAACATGCTTTTCAAGAATTGTCGACATGCCGGGTATATCAGGTGATCTTGACCCATTTTTAAATCGTTCCATCACATTTTCTGCTTTATTATTCTTGACACATATGATCATGAACTGCACAACTCCCCGGACATGACGGTACAATTGTAAAACATGAGGTACGCATACACAGTTATATTGTTTTAATTTTGTTGTCACCAGCATTCAGGGTAACATTAAAGATCGGAAAATTTTCTTTTACTGACCTGATATATTTATTCATATATTTGTCTGATTTTCTTCAGGTATTTTAAATAGCTTTGATGAGCAAATATTTTACGTAATACATGCACTTTCCAATAAAAATCACTTCCTGTAAATACATGTATAAAACACACAAAAATTTGATTTAATACATGTATTTCCGAAATTATTAAACCTAGAGAAAAAAAATGTTACCTTAAAATGAGCAGCTTGGAAAAATATACAAATATTTCATTTAGGTGGAAATTGTCAGATTAACCCTTATGTGAGTTATTTCCCCTTTTTTGTGAATTTTTCATGGTTTTGGATGATTTTTGCCATTATCTTAAAAAGTATAATAGGTAGAGTAAAAGTGAAAGAAACAAAAATGTTCAGCTTTCAAAGATCTACAAAAAGGTCAATGGGCCAAAATTGTCAGGATGCTCCTTATGAGAGTTATTTCCCCATTTAAGTAGAGTTTTCATGTTTTTGGATGTTTTTTGACATTGTTTTAAAAAGTATAAGAAGTTGACATTATCTTGAATAATTTAATATAAAGTAGAGTACAAGTGAAAGAAGCAAAAATATTCAGCACAAAAAGATCTTAAAAAATTCTATAGGGCTGAACTTGTCAGGTCACTCCTTATGGGAGTTTTTCTCCTTTTAAGCTAATTTTTTATGTTTTTGGATGTTTTATGATATTATCTTGAAAAGTATAATAGATACAGTAAAAGTGAAAGAGGTAAAAATATACAGCACACAGCATGCAAATATCTCTAAAAAAGTTAACAAGGCCGAAATTGTCAGGTCAACGGTTATGGGAAGTGGTCTCCCCTTTAATTGGATTTCTGATATTTTGAAAATGGGTTCCGTCAATAAATAGTCCAGTAGATGGTGCTTGAATAACACAAGGTACAGTTGTATACAAATAGCTTTATAACTTAAAAATGATTGACGTTTTGTATACAAAGATATTTGAGAAAGTTGCTAGGAATTATATAAGGATCGTTTTGACAAAACTTCAAGGTAATGGGATCAAAGCTCAAGTTCACAGACACCTAAGTAAACAGAAAATTTGTTTTTTGTTGTTTTTCTTTTTTTTTTTTTATTTATTTGATTTTTTGTCAAATTTCAGACATTTTCGACTTTTTCAAGAACCAGTGGACTGATTTTAACCAAACTTGACAGGAATTTTTGTCAAGTGACTGTTAAGACCCATCAGGCCTCTTGTTTTATTACCATTCTGGGAATTTTTTATATATACATGTATCTATACATACATGTACATACAAGGCTTCCAGTATGTTCAAATTGCTTATTTTGTACAAGTATATATTTTTTTCTAACAAAAAAAAAAAAAAAAAAAAAAAAAAAAAAAAAAACAACTACAGGGTACTTATCTATTCATAGTAAAAGAAAATCTGGTTCATGTTACAAACTACATGTAACAATTTTTTAAGGATGTCCTAAGACCTATGTTAACACATTATTGGTATATAAGTGTGTGTGACCTGTTCTGTGTTGTGGCTTGCTTACTGTTTGATCAAATAAATTCTTTTGCAGTAAGAATCACCCCTGATTGGATGACAATGTAGACAAAGGAATTTACCACATTTCCAGTAGAGATGGCTTTACTAAGAGAATGGAACAGTTTTCCTGTCCTTCTGTTTCTGCTTTTTGTTGGCCAATCACATCAGCAGGCAGGACTGACATGTAAGTGCATTACTTTCTATGTACATGTAGTATTACCAGTCCCATCAACAGACAAGACTTACATGTAAGTACATTATAAAGGATTATCAATCACATCAGACAAGACTTACATGTAAGTACATTATATAAAGGATTATAAATCCCATGTCAACAGACAAGACTTACATGTAAGTACATTGTAAGAGATTATCATTCCCATGTCAACAGACAAGACTTACATGTAAGTACATTATAAAGGATTATCATTCCCATGTCAACAGACAAGACTTACATGTAAGTAGATTACAAAGGGTTATCATTCCCATGTCAACAGACAAGACTTACATGTGAGTAGATTACAAAGGATTATCATTCCCATGTCAACAGACAAGACTTACATGTAAGTACATTGTAAAGGATTATCATTCCCATGTCAACAGACAAGACTTACATGTAAGTACATTGTAAAGGATTATCATTCCCATGTCAACAGACAAGACTTACATGTAAGTACATGTAAAGGGTATCATTCCCATGTAAAGGGTTATCATTCCCATGTCAACAGACAAGACTTACATGTAAGTACATTGTAAAGGATTATCATTCCCATGTCAACAGACAAGACTTACATGTAAGTAAATTGTAAAGGATTATCATTCCCATGTCAACAGACAAGACTTACATGTAAGTAGATCACAAAGGGTTATCATTCCCATGTCAACAGACAAGACTTACATGTAAGTAGATTACAAAGGATTATCATTCCCATGTCAACAGACAAGAGATCACAAAGGGTTACATGTCAACAGTAAGACATTATAAAGTAGATTACATTTATCATTCCCATGTCAACAGACAAGACTTACATGTAAGTACATTATAAAGGATTTCATTCCCATGTCAACAGACAAGACTTACATGTAAGTACATTATCAATCCCATGTCAACAGACAAGACTTACATGTAAGTACATTGTAAAGGATTATCATTCCCATGTCAACAGACAAGACTTACATGTAAGTACATTATAAAGGATTATCATTCCCATGTCAACAGACAAGACTTACATGTAAGTACATTATAAAGGATTATCATTCCCATGTCAACAGACAAGACTTACTTGTAAGTACATTATAAAGGATTATCATTCCCATGTCAACAGACAAGACTTACATGTAAGTACATTATAAAGGATTATCATTCCCATGTCAACAGACAAGACTTACATGTAAGTACATTGTAAAGGGTTATCAATCCCATGTCAACAGACAAGACTTACATGTTAGTACATTGTAAAGGATTATCATTCCCATGTCAACAGACAAGACTTACATGTAAGTACATTATAAAGGATTATCATTCCCATGTCAACAGACAAGACTTACATGTAAGTACATTATAAAGGATTATCATTCCCATGTCAACAGACAAGACTTACATGTAAGTACATTATAAAGGATTATCATTCCCATGTCAACAGACAAGACTTACATGTAAGTACATTATAAAGGATTATCATTCCCATGTCAACAGACAAGACTTACATGTAAGTACATTATAAAGGATTATTGAAGTTTTAATACATTTGATATATGCATATACACACATAGCTTGGGAGACTCAAATGATGTTATGGTCATTGTGTTATATTAGAATGTTTAAAATTTAGTATTTCTTAATTTGTTATAACAAATTTTAAGATGTACTAAATTCTGAATATTCTAATATAACAGTTGGATTTGGAATGCAGAAAATAAATAACTAGACTTACCTGGAAGAAATATAATCTCAGTTTGATTGCTAAACATTTGGAAGTATGGTAATTTTTTAAGTCAAAGGCTTGATTGATTTATTTATTTATTTTTTAGATTTGAACATTTATTACCAAACTATTTGCACACTTACATACCTTAATCTCTTCTTCAAATTCACTCTGGGGAAATTTTCTGTCAATTATGCATAGAATGTTTAACACATTTAATGATTTTGATGTTTGATTAAAATGTACGTACTTTGTACAGTGGCAATTCTTGCGTGACCGTAATGCATTTACACCCGGCTATTCTTGCGTGAATTCCGACCAAGAATGGGCACACTGGAATTGTCGGACTTGTTTTGGTTTTGTGGTCTGTAAAAATAAAGATAAATGGTTATTCTTACGTGACCGTAATGTTTTGTCACCTGGCTATTCTTACATGAATTCGGACCGAGCATGAGTAATTACGGCTGCAACGAAGAGGGTATTTTACTATTTTCATTTTTCTGCCTCCTTCTTTGTTGCAGTCCATCCCTTCATACGAGACATCTAAAACCGGTGATTTCGGATAGATTTGACAGGTCTCATCTCGGAGCTATTTCCTTCAACTCATGCAACGATAAAAAATTAAACATGTACTTACTGTGGAGACATTTTTAATAGCCTTAAGTATACTTTGTTCAGGAAAAGAAAAAAGAAAAAGAAGTGATTGCCGACCTACCTACCCTAATTTTTTAGGACATGTAACAGGAAACACTCATATATATTTTTTTGGCCTTAGCCATTTTATCTTTTACACATTTTTTTATGTTTTCTGCAATGTTGACCAATTTTGCCAGGTGAGCGACTTAAGACCCCTTTTTATATATATAATATTATTTTGAAAAAGAGATATATACGGAATTGCATAAATCTCTCTTTCCCTTTTCATAATATAAGAATAATTATGATAATATTAAATTTGTTGTAGAATCCAAAAATTCTTTCTACTTCATTATTACAATGTATATTTAATCACTAATTAGAATGAATTTTGGTGAGTAAACATCACAATCATGTTTTTTACCATCTAAGAAGACCAGAGTTATCTCCCCTTTGTTAACTCTCCATTTGGAGAGATTGTTTTAGTCTTCATATCATTTTACATCAGATACAAACCAAATTTTTGGTAGTTCTGCAGAGTATGAAATTGTGATGTAAATGGAAACTACAAATAACTGTGATTTTTATTTCTTTGAAAAAAAAAACACATTAATATGTAATGAAAATAGAAGGTATATCAAATTTAGCAGTTTAACTGATTCGGTTAAAAAAATTATACAGTCTGATACAGGAGTTTTTTTAAGCAACACTATTTCAAAGAATTATACCACCCGCATGGAGTGGTTATACCCATTTTGTACTAAGAACAAACCTACCCCTACCACCACCACTAGTAGGCCCATCTAAAGCCATAAAGGGGGTGTTAGCCATAGCCTTCGAAAATTGCTTACTTTTTCATCAAGTAAATTTAATATTTTCCTCAAATGTTTCATTGAACATAATACGTACTATACTATGGCTCAAATGTCAAGAATTTCATATCGGCTGTATTTTCGAATTAAATAAAAATACCTGTAGTCCCAACACTTAATATATTCATTCAAAACAATCCTCCGGAAATTTTTATCGCTTGAAAGTTTGTCGAATTCGCATTTTTTCGTTCATAATACACGGAAATACATACTCTATGGAAGATCAACACTGGCAATATGGTCTCTGCAGCTACGTCATTTTAACACAGGAGCAGCTATTGTATACCACTGAAAATGATGACGTAATACGCAAAGAAACTTGCAGAGGTACGTTCGGAGTATTTTGAGATTTATTATAATAAAGTATGTGAAACTTCCGAGAATATACAAAGATAAAGCAGACGAAACTTTCACAAGTGTCGATTCATTTGCACTTATAATATACATTGTATATAATAAGATCTATTTTCAAAGAATAATGTTATTTTTATTGGGGTACTCTAGGGCGTTAATTGACTGTGCAAGCAATGTGCCAGATCAATCTGAAGAATTTCCGCGCGTGACTTTTAATTTATTTTACGTCAGCAGTTTGTGAGCCGACACATACTGCTCCCTGTTTACGTTGACGTCTACATGCCGCCATATTAGACGGTGAAAATCCTATAGTAATACCCGTGTACTTTGAACTATCGACATATTTGAATTCACGGTTTTAGACAAACCATTTCTTAAGCGATAAAACGTTCCAGAGGGTCGATTCAAACATTCTTGACACAGATTGTTTATGTAGAAATTTATATTTAGTTTAGAAACAGGGTCAGTTTCAAATTCTTGACTTTTGAGCCATAAAATTCTTGAGGAATCCCTCAACAAAAACAACATGTAAACAAACATGCCTGGTGGACATTCAAGTTATATATCACTTCCATTGAATAAACATACATCAACATTTTTCAAACACTTTTAATTGATACTTTGTGATTATGATTATACCGGTAAATACAAATGTATATATATATTTTATATTGATGGAATGTATTTAAATACCTAATTTAACTCTAATAAACTAGATTAGTGCTTTTTTAAATGGACGATAGAAGTCAATCAACATGCACCCCCTAATTTCCGTATGACCGCGAAGTTTCAATAGAAATTACCACCACCTCCCCCGTTTCGCTGCTCTCAAAAGGTGAAAAATTATCACATTAAAATCATATCACTGAAGAAAATGGTGAAAAATAAATTCAAACAACATAGATAATGCACGTTTTCAAAATAAAATCAAAGTACTGAAAGTACTGAAATGGGTTGTTATTTTGGCAAAATAGTCATGGGATTCAAACTATTTCTAACTAACATACATGTATATGAAATGAAAATAAATCAAATTAATTTAGGTATAAAAAAAAAAAACTTCAATTTCCAGCCTCGAAATGTTGAATGGCAGAGTAATACTGCAGTTTCTCAAGGCAGGCTCAACATCTTATAAAGTGGAATTCCATGTTGATAAATAGATCAATGACGTTTTGTTGAAACTTACTACAAATTGTATTGTATTTAAATTTCGAAAGGCAGAAGTAAGTAAAATTATATGGTATTGCATTTAATGATTATTTAAACTAGATTTAATTTCATTTACACCAAACTATTTGACTTTTCTGTAAAAGTTGAGGCCTAAAACACTAGTCTAAGATCTTCTTTTGAATAATCATACAAGTTTTATTCCAAATGGGTTAAAAGTGTTTTACAAATACCTTATCATTTTTATCTTATTGAAAATTGGTGACAACTCAAGAAAGAATAGTAGACTTCCATCTCTGCATCAAAATTGATGTGACATCATTGACATGCAAACTTTGACCTAGATCTAAGGACCCAGAGTCTACTTTCAGCAGGTCGATGGAGAGAACATATATGGGAGCTGTCAAATATCATATGACTATCTATTTTCATGTAAATAAATAATAGCACATCTCGGTTTCCTGCATCCTGTTTATTTTTTTCTCTCTGTATTTTCGCTATAAATTCCAAAATACTAGACCTATAAGGCCTAAACTATTAAAAAAAAAGGATTTTACAACCATCCGTGGCTCTTATATATAAGAATACATGTTGGATTATGGTAAATTTGGCCGGGTTATTTGTGTTTACAAGAGTAATCTGGAATGTGAATGCACCCATACCTTCTAAATGACTTAACATATTTGTATAAATATAAACAAATTTCATAACATACAGATAAAAAAGAAATATCAGGGCCTAATATTAATGTCACAGAAAATGATCGTACAGACCCATAAATTAGGCCCACATGTATTTTGTCTGTTATAAATTAAAAACAGATGAAAGTAAATTCTTTGAGGAAATAAAATGAAAAATCTCATTAGAGCTTATCCTTCCTATATCATTTTAATCCAACTTAAAATATATAAAATTATCTGATCTTAACAATAATAGCACAAAATTAAATCTGAACTTCAGATTGATGTCACACATGTATCCATTACAATTTATTTTTACTGTAAAATTATTATCTGGAATTTTTTCTATTTAATTGGTTTTAAAATGCTAGGCTTTAAATAGATATATCACTAATTTTCTATTCCTCATTCTCTCTCATAAAATACTTTTAAAGGTGTCGCATTCTACCGGTAGTATTAAATAAAAAGTTGTCAAGGTAATTCAGTCATATTGTTTATTATTTTTAAATTTCTTAGATTTAGAATAACTACACACTCAGAAATGAATCAGATTTGTTTTTAAAAGATGCAGCTAACACTACGAATCCATCTCGTTTATACAGCTGTCAACCATTATCCTTTCCTCATATTATATTAGTGTCAATGGAGCAACATCGCACATGCATCAGTTTCCCGTTCTTTTTCTAAATAGGCTTAGTAACTGATATATGTCTTGCCATTTAGCCATAAAGAGTTATTTTTGGCTACGTATATCAATAAGTGGACAACCATTTAATTCGTAGTGGGTTGGGCTTGCAAATTTTGGAAATAGATTTTCCAAATAAATTAAATAATCTGTCCTCTACTAGCAAGAAAATAAATAATGTTACCTTAACTCAGATGCCAAAGTTGTGGTGATAATTAATCCATGTTTAAAAAGTTCCGCCTTGCCATATTCCATTCTGCAATTTTTTTCTGCTCGCTACACTCGCCATTGTTTTTTTTTTATTAGAATATAATAGCCCTATATAAAACATTTAACTCATCAACCCCTGAGAAACAATGGACTCTTCTGTAAATCAATGACTTAGACTAATCTAAATGTGTATTATGGAGTAAATGAGTTATACATAATTCAGTCGCAGATTCAAGAGGGCATACGCCCACCCCCTTTAGATGCAAAAATATTGATGTGTGTACAATGAAAATAAACTCATAATCCAAGACTTTGAGAAAATGTATCAAAAACCTCTATATCTTAAAAATAAAGAGCACAAAAACATGGACTTTAAATACGATTTTCTCTATCTAAGCAAAAATAAAGCAAATTTGGAAAATAAATTACTGCTTTTTCATAATATATTTGGCAGTTGATGAAAAGAATTATAATTCAGAAAAGGGACATAACTCTTGCATTTACAAATATCCCATATATACCCACAGATGTGCAAGATTATTAAGTCTTTTTATTTTTACATCCACAATGAATTATTATGCACAAATAAGAAAAACCCAATGGTTATTTTTCAAAGTCCAGGGTATGAGCATGATGGGGGACTCTAGAAAAGTTTTGATTTTTATAAGCTCTGGTAAGCTTTTTTCCTTTATTCTGGAGTGTTGATAATATATACATGTATATATATAAAAAATGAATGTGAGAAAGTGGTGGGAGCCCCCCTGCCTCCTTGTTCCTACACCTATGTAATGTTTTGTCCTATCCATATGTCAGTCTGTCTATTCATGTATTAGCACTTTCATTTTTTATTTTGACTCTACATAATTTCTTCTTAAATAAATGTTTAATTTCCATGGTTTAAAAAAAACAGGTTTCTCTACTTGCAAACATTACATGTATTTCTTATAGGAAATCTGTCGGCTTTTTCTTGTTGCTATAATGAAATAAATATCAAACCACACAGACACAAACAACAGTACTGGTATAGACTGTCTTATTCTGTTCTTTTGTCAATCAAATGGTCTTTACTCATTTCATTCTATGAACAAAAACTATAAACAAAGCTATACAAAATATGCACCAAACTCAAAATCAGGGTTAATAAATAATTGTCTATAACTGGTCTTTACTCATTTCACTATATATACACGAAATTAAAAAATATATTACATAAACAGCACTGTCTCAAACAGTTCCTTGAAAAAATCGAAATGAAGATCAATAATCGCACACTTCAGTTTTCTGTTCCTGGTATTTACACAGAAACCAGTGATGTCACAACCCCCGGAATATTTCAGATTGGCAGTCTGCTTGCTATCGATTGCTTATATATATATACATACAGTGAACCCTCTTTACAACGACCGTGTTTGTTCCCACGTAGGGATGACGTTATATCGAATTTGCCACTGAAACGAATTTAATGTAGTGGGCATTTCATGGTTAGCTTCCTTGAGTATTATTTACGCATAATAACAAATATCATTTTTTTATTTCATACTATTTTCAACCTTTGGACATGTAGCGTAACAGAACTTGTCAACAATATGTTTATTTATTTATTATTTATTTATCTTTTTTTGTTTAATTTGTACAAAGTTTGTATTTCTCTTCCTGTCGGTTGAGTTCTAACGAAACCTACTGCCTACTCTACAGGTAGGGATGATTCAAGCGCTAATCGTTGACACCTATACAATCACCTATCAGTGCAGATAAAGAACAATTGACGGTGTAATTGTTTTATTGACGCAATCATTTTTACCTGTGATCTCAACCGTGAAGAAAATCAAGACTGAAAACAATAACCGGATTAGCGGGTGGGATGTACTGCGATGTTATGCCGTTGTAAAGAGTTTATTTACATTGAGTTTTGTACATTTGTTCCCGGAATCTGATGTCGGAGTCGGATACCGAATATTCCGTTGTAATTAGTACTTTTTATGTACATGTACGTTTGTTCCCGAGCAATTCTTGTCGGATACCGAATATTCCGTTATAATGAATGTCGTTGTAAAGCGGGTTCACTGTATATATACATGTGTGTGTGTGTGTGTGTGTGTGTATGAATAATTAATATTCCCTTATTATTTTTTGTACTTTATACAGATGATTTGGAAGATCAATGCCAACAAGTCAATCAACCAGTGTTTTTGAATGTAGGCCAGACGGCCATCATAAGGATAGGAGGAAAATCCAGACCAGTCAACAATAAAGAATGGTGTTATATTAGTCTGACAACTGATCCCGCATACAGATTAACAATAAGCGTCAAGATATTACAGTTTAGTGATTGCAATGTTACGCTCTCTCTCATTTATGGAGACACAGTAAGACTTTTAACAATTTTATTGTTTTTTTTTTTATAAGGTCAAGGTGCTCAATGCTTTGAGAATGTGTGCCTTTCTATAACTTTAACCTTTCATATAACAGTGAAATTGAACAAGACAGTGTTTATTCTTTTGAAAAATTAAAGTTTAATCTCAAAAGTGTTTTGATGGATAAAACAATACAACTTTAAATGGTGTTGAGGGACCTCTATGGTCAAGTGATAAAGTATAGTGCTTTAATCTAGGAGGTCTGTCAGTTCTAGTCAGCTCTGTCAGTTCTAGTCAGCTATGGTTTGAGTCCAAAAACTGATGTTGAAAGTATTCTGAATGTTTGCTGCATCACTGAACCATTATAAATCTGGAACCTAACCTGATTTTGTGAGAAAGTTTACCAGTTCACTTGAGGAAGGCCGGTCATCTCTTACCGGGTATAATCTTGCATCCACCATCAAAAATTATAGCTGCCACTGTAAGAATGAGAAATTTTTAGGTGTGGCGTAAAGCTCCATTAAAAAGAGCTTACTCTAGAGTCATATTTCAACAAGTATCAAGCATACCTTCATTTAAGAAATAGATATATTATCTATAATGATTTAATACTTATTACAAAACTATCTGTATTCTCAAGACTTGATTTTAATCATAATGCATAATGTGTGTTATATAATAAATGTTCTGGCTCATTTTGCTTTTGCACCCCTAATCATTCTACTCAAGGCCCCTACACACACAAAAAACCCTTCTTAGACAAGGTCACGAAAGGTCAACTCAAGGCCTTCTACACGCACAAAAAACCTTTCTTCAAGAAGATAATAAAAATCTCAACTCAAGGTATCCTACACACAATAATCGTTCCAATGCAGGATAACTTTCCACCTTAAAAGGAGGAAAAACATCCCTCCACTAAACTTTTTTCATAAAAGGGGCATAAAATAAACGCCCTTCCACTTAAATTCAATTTTTTTTTACAAAATCCAATTTTTCCCACCACCGTCATGTGGTTGATAAATTTTTTGATACAAAATATTAAAATAAGAATAAATACCTTTAAAAAGATGGCCCAAATTAACGAACCTTTGTCTGAAAATTGGAAATTTTTTCCATACGAAATGAAATTAGAGATTTTTTCGAAGTTATCTATTTCCAAACTGAAAGAATTAGATCTTCATAATAAAGACCTGTGGAGCATTTACAACTTAAAATGGCGCTGTGAAAAATGGGACAAAGATAGAGATTGGATGACCGCTCTCGAACGCTGAAACTCTTGGGAAGTATTCCATGAAGATAATCATTACTATTATTATTTGTTTCCATGGGATGAAAAAGTAGATTGGGTAGAAATGGTGTGATTGATAGGGGAGATATAATGGAAATTGATTGGCAAGAGGTCTACAAAGGTAACGATTATACACATAGGGGGTCATATGAAGTGGCTTAGAAAACATCTTACTATTCCTGAAAATCAAGATTATGACAATTTCTACTATCAGAATTCTATAGATTTATATGGTGATATGCTATCGTGTTTTTATATGAAATATACAGAAAAAAGTTTTTTAAAGAAGAGCTGTTGAATCTCCTTTTGGATACTGTTCATGGTGATGAATTATTAGATGCAATGTCTCCCATTGTTTCTAAATATACGGTTTCTACTATTGTCAACTGGTATTTGGATTATTTTAATAAGAATAGTGACTATGACATTTACTTTAACATTCATAGAATTTGGTAGTTATTAGAACATGCTCAAAATGATTTAAAAAGTTGTACGGACGATGGAGTATTAGAATTTTATAAAAGTTTGAGGATGATTGGTACACTTTCAATTGATAGGAATTTTGCTACACTGATAAGGCATTCGTTACCAGTTTTGAGTATTTCTGATTTGAATATTGAAACTGATAGTGAACAAGAGGAATAGAATGCTGATTAAAATGTTAAATTTTTTTAAAAAAAATTATGTCAAAAACTATTGAAGTCACTTAAGAAAAATATATTTAGAAATAAAAACAAAAATGTCATACGTAACAATCAAGAATTTTGATGAAAGTAAATTATCTATTGGACAACTTAGAACAATAATCAAATCTCATTCCTTTCATATGATAAATATTTTATATGATGGGAAACCTTTATTTGTACAAACTCCTAAATTATTTTTGCTCAGTGTTTTTCCAATTCGAGATGCAAGCACAAACCAATTGAACAATTATAGTATGTCATTCTTATGTTTTGATGATAGTAAGGATAAGAGTGACGAAGAAGAATGATTTATTGAGATGATTGAGAAAATTACGTAACATAACCGTTAATGGATAAAATTTTGCTTAGAATGTGGAAAATGGACGATGTCTCAACAGGCACTATGTGTTGATTGTGGAGGAGAAGGTATCAAACTAAGAGAGGAAAATTTATAAACATAAAAATGTTTATAAATCTACAATACAATAGAACTTCATTTTGAAATGAGATTTAGGACACCTTCTAATTGCTTCTTGATATCCTCCGAATCGTCTATCTTGACTTTTTTTTCCACTTTGTGTTTCACTTCAGGCTTTCATTTGAGGTCCTTTTTCATAGCCCTATATTTCTCTAGCTTGTTGGAAATCTGCCTAAATTCAATCTTTGAAATTTGTCCGTCTGTCATAGCCTTACTAATCAAATCTTGAATACTATTCAACTCCAATTCAGCACGGTTTTTCAAGGAATCATGTTCCCTCATTTTTTTTTTTGATAAGAGTAGTTGAAACCCTTTCAACGCAATTCTAACGCTTCCACATATGGGTGCCACGAGTTGAAGAGGTAATGCCATAGGAACAGCAAAACCTATACCACTAACAATGATACCTCCAGATATTAGCGAAGTATCTACACCATCCGTAGCATTCAATCCTCTTTTATATTTTTTATATAAAGATTGGCATGTTTCGATTTCTCTTCTAAAATTTGTTTTGATTCCACCGATTCTTTGCAGTCCATAATTCTAGCCGCTATCTTCGTGTAGCGGATCTAATTGTGGATATACATTCTGTTTATTCATCTTTTTATTTCAAATTTATTTTAATTTATGGCGATCAATCCGCCAATACTTTCGTTTTTAGAAGTTTAATTAACTGTGAAATTTATGATATCCCCCACATGTACTTCTAAAGGTGGATTAATTTTTATAAGACCTGATGATGTATAACTAGTTTTTTCCACATGATTTAATTTTAAGGTTACATCTAAATCACTCACTAACCCTAATTTTATTAAATAACCAGGAGCTAATACCATATATACTGGAGATTTCATTTTTCCTCTTCGACATTCCATCTGAAAAGTCCGATTTTTAGAAGATAATCTATATCTTCCCGAATCCCTTTCTGAAGTTCTTCTCTGAATTCTTCTTCTTCCTCATCTTCGTAAAAATACCCCGACATCGACATGAATTTATTTTACATTTTTTAAAATTCTATAACCACATGAATCAGATAACGGTGATTATCGATTGCTATCCCCTTTTCATCTTTAATCTCCAAACATAATTCCGTAATTATATCTCGTTTTGATTTGACGAATTGAGGTCATTCAAAATCGAGACACCATAATTCGTAAAATTTAGATTTGGACATGATATGCTCTTGACGATGATGCTAGGTTGTCCTGTTGTAAAAACACCCTCTTTCAACGTCTTTGCAATGAAAATTTATAAGTTTTAAAGGGGCTAAATCTATATGGTTTGTCGGTTCGATCTTATTCATCAATCCAGGGTTTTTCGACCATTCTCCAGCAAATCCTAACATAGTAGTCAGTTTGGGAGGAAGCCAAAGACGTTCTCCGGGTTTCATATAAATTCTTAATTTGGAATTATTTTTATCGAGAATCATTTTATGGGTATTTTTAGAGATTATATTTTTTATGTCTTTGTAGGTATAATAACCCGCTTTGGGGAGTGGATAATTATAATTTTGATTAATTTTCCCATAACCATACCTTATATCTTTTTTTATGTTATATAACCCGTTCCACATATGGATAGATTTAACACACCCATGCCAATTGCCTGAGGTATTATCTATGTAACATGTTAATCTTACATGTTCCTCGAGATTTGTTTTTAAATGATACATTTTTAATAAGTATATAATTATGAAATTAATTTTATGAAAATGACACACCCAATAGGTGCTAAATATTTCAATAAAAAAGATCTCAATTTAACGTTTTGATGTTTATGTCTCGGAGACTTCGCTTCGTTCGAAGATGTCTTCATAAAATACAACATTCCTGAAATTTTTGGAGCTGGAGATGAAAAAGTTAAAAAGTTGTTGAAGAGATGGTACCTAGATCCTATAACTTTTTGAAGAAACCAACTGAATTTTACGATTTGGTGTGCAATGAGCGGATGTGGTTTATCCATTGAAAAAACTATGACCGGTAGTAACTTGTCAAAATCTTTGTTTAAATTTCATATTTATTTTCAAATACGAAGAATTTTGAAGGAAATGTCCTGTTCATTGCCTAGTGATCCAGATTTTAATTTATACGATAACAATGTTGATAAATCTGCATATAAAAGAGTATGCAGAGAGTTTGGTACCCTCTGAAACTGATTGGAAGATTAAGGGGACTATCTTCGGAATTTATAAAACGAAGTGGTCAACTTTTATTTTGGACACAGTATTAGATTGGTATACTTTACCAGCAGCAGTAAGAATCGATGAATCAATAAGAACTTACGTGTGGGTTATTTTGGGTGCTCAGGCTGAAACACGGTCTTCCATAGTAAGAGATACTGCTACAGGACTAGATTTTTGGTTCTCATGGAAGATGCCATTCAATGTGATCTTTGTCATCAGGATTATTTTTTAAATCTTCTTCCCATTGTTTTATGGTTCTTTCCGATTTTGATGATGATTTTTAGTTAAATACGAGCTAGGAGCTTTAAGTTAATCAAAACTTTTTTCCTCAGCCGATCTATCATTATTTTCAGTCCTATCATCATCATCGTTAAACGAAGTTTCTTGTACATCCTCGTCGACATTGTTGTATACCGATTTATTGAAATCAGGCATTTCTAAATTATCTGCCATTTTATCAGCTTTTAAAAATATTTATCAATAATTTAAAAAAAATATGAATATTTAAGGAAACAAATTAGATCCGGACCGTCGTTGTTACGAGAAAAGATCTCATAATTACGAGATAATTATGTTGTAATAACGAGAAAAGATCCCATAATTACGAGATAATTATGTCGTTATTACGAGAAAAGATCTTGTAATTACAAGATACTTATGTTGTTATTACGAGATAATTAAGTCGTAATAACGAGATAAGTATCTCGTAATCACGGGATCTTTTTGCGTAATAACGAGATAAGTATCTCGTAATCACAGGATCTTTTCTCGTAATAACGAGATAACTATCTTGTAATTACGAGATAATTTTATTTTTTCTTTGATACTAATCGGGTTTGGTAATCAACAGATGAAGAAGCAGAAAAAATTATTAAAATTTATCAAAGAAAATTAGGTTCTCCCATGAGTAATGCTCTTGGAAATTCCATAATTTCGTTATACTTCTCCGGAATATCTTATTTCAGTTTTGAAGTTGATAATCTATCTGAACTTATCAAAGATCTAGATGATGACCCTTTTTTAGACATTGCTATTTCAGAATTCTGCTGTGTTTGTATTACAGGTATGGTATGTATCTAGCTCCTCTCACTGCTACTTTAACATCGGCTAGACACATAAAAAAAAATGATACCACTAGTAGTGAAGAATCTGAAAAGAGTGGAAGCAGATAAAAAAAGCGCTGCGGCACGAAAAAATTAAAAATTTCTGCATGAGGATCGTGAATCCCCTACCATGGACCTTTAACCCTCGAGTGATAAATCTTCCAGTGATAAGTTGTGGTGGATAACACCAGCTGCAATAGTATTAGGTGGTGTTTTTATTCTTAATCGTTTTAACAACCAAAAAATAACATCTACAGAACCTCAAAAGATAACATCTACAGAGCCTCAAAAAATAACAACTATAAAAACCATTCCTGATCCTTTTGCAATGAATTAAAGTAAAAATAAATTTTCTAATGAATTTAAAAATATGTCTAAAGAAAAAATCTTATTGATACTTTATATCATGTCACTGTGGACATGGCTAATGCGATTGGTTTCGCACAAATGTCAAAAAAAAATTTAAAAACCCAAACACTCAAATTAGAATTTTATATTAGCGATATAGGAATGATTGCGCTTGATTATGCCTTAGTTATGTATACGAAAGATCAACTCTTTTAAAAAAGGTATCATCCCTGAGGATATTATGAAATAAAAAAATATTACCTTAAAAATGGCTAGTGCTGTAGCAATGATATTAGGTGGAGCCATCGTAAATGCCTTCGCGTTCACAGGGTCCAGCTATCTATTCAGTAATCATGACGAGCAAAAAAGACATGATAAGGCGGTTGAAAAATTAGCTCAGGCAAAGGAAAAATGGAATCATGATAGAGAAAAAGTTAGATTATTTAAATGAATACTTAAGAAAAGAGGGTCACTCGATTTATACGTTAAAGGAAGTGGACGACATAATGAGAACCTATTCATATATGACGGGTGATGAGATGCCTGCAGAACCACAATTAAGTGATTATTACCAACCCTCCGAAAAACAGAAGAACAATGAATTAATGTTCGTTCCCTTGGGTACAGCCTTGGTATATTACGGCCGATGAAAATAAAATTTGATTAAGAAAAAATGGAAAGAAAAATGAAACAAATATATTTCAGTCCAAAAGGCTATTGGAAGGGTAAAGAAGCTATAAAAAAGTTAGCCAAAGCCGCGTGTGCAACAGAACAATAAGCCTTTGATTTTCTCAAAAAACAAGATGTTTGGCAGATTTATTTACCACCTCCTAAGAAAATAGTGAGACCAAAGTTTGAAATGTTAAAAAGAACGATACACACCAAGCAGATTTACTATTCTTACCTTATCATAAAATAGGTCGAAAAATTTATAAGTGGACGTTAACCGTGGTAGATGTTGGAAGTCGATAAAAAGAAGCGCAACCTTTAACAACTAAAGATAGTAAAGAAGTAGCAGCTGCTTTTGAAAAAATTTACGCTCATCATCTAAAATTTCGTAAACTTTTACAACTCGATCCAGGTCGCAAATTTATGAGTGACGTAACTAAATTAATGTCTAAACATAAAACGAATATAAGAAGAGGTAGAGTCGACATTCATCGTGATCAGGCTATCGTCGAACGGTTTAATAGAACTCTAGGTGAAGAACTTTTCACTTATCAATACGATAAGGAAATGAAAACAGACAATCGGAACAGAGAATAGGTAAAACGGTTACCAAAAGTCGTGAAAGTGATTAACGCTAAGACTAAGCAACCTCAAAAAATTAAGCCTATTAAAAAAGATGTAAAACCCATTTGTCCCATGACCAAAGTTAGATATTTATATCAACCCAGTGAATTAGAGGGTGGAAAAAAGAGAGCGACCTATCCCATTTGGAGTGTCGACAAGCATGAAATAGCCCGTAGTTCTAAGATGCAAGGCATAAACGTGTATTATTTACACCCTCCCGCACCACAAAGAAATTTCATGAGAGAAGAATTATTAATCATTAATTAATGTTATACATTTTTACGCATATAACATTAAGAATAAATTTTTTCAAGATCCAATGCTTCAATGCATATGTCGAAATTTTGTTCTCTCTGATGTAGACTTTAGTGTCATTTGGTGATAAAGCGGCTTTCTCAACAATTAAACCGTAAACAACCTGCTTCATCGATCGTAATAAATACATAGTCTTCTCCAAAATGCTTCCTCGAAAGAGCATATTTTCATAATCCACAAAATCGATATCTTTCTTGACCACACATTTCTTTACCCCCTTTGCTTTCTTGATGACACTCAAGACATCTAGTAATAAGCCATACATTTTAGGTTTAAACCAATAAACATATTAATTACATTGCCCGCACACTCAGACTTAAAAATGCCTCTAACTTTATTATTTCTGTTATTAAAGGCACGAAGCTCCTCCTTTGGGATAAGAGCGAAGCATGAGTGATCTTCTGGAAAATTGGAGAAGTCCAATTCCTCCACATGTTCCACCATGTCTTGATAGACATCATCCATTTCCACCTCTACCACCAAATTCTCTGTATCTGTGTACAACAATTTACACTTACCACCATATTTTTTCTTCAAGAAAGTCGTACATATGATACTTAGACATATCAAGAATCGACATCCCAACGTACACAAATTTATCCAAAGTAACGTTTACTCTCCTTAAATGAGCCAGGGCTAGATCGTCGTTGATGATATTCAATCGTTTGAAAGCGGAATTAGCGATGATATTTCTAATTTTTTCGTTCAACTTACGAGTCTCTTCTAAATTATCTTCACTATTCTTGAGAAATTGGATGTTGAGCCGTTTTCGAACATTTTCCATCTTCTTACCGAAAACAGAATTGTTCATCAATTTGAAATAATCTTTTTCAAACTCATTTATACATTTCTTTCTTAGCTCGGTGTTTAATTTAATATATGGCTCCATCCATGGTTTTTCGTCAAAACTTAACACTCGATGAACTTTTTCCAACTTCAATCCTAATGACAAATACAATCCCAACGTCTTATAGTGAACGACGTACTTCTCCTTATCACCCAAATTCGGAACTAGTTTCTCTGGACCAGTATCCCTAAGACTACTTTTCTTCATCAGTTCTTTTTGATATTCAGAAAGTTCTTTGATATAGACTTTAATGCATTTGGGGGCTAAAGGATAATCGTTGTGTAAATCATGTAAATGCCACGGATATATCAAGTCCACCTCCAAAATATAACCCTTACCTTCTGGTGGATTAATGGGATCTTTCACGTTGTTCACACATTCAAAATTTCTATAAGGTAGAGGATGAGACATAGCCTCTGTGTACAAAGCATTAGCATCACAATACTTGTTGTATTTATTAGGAATTTCGGGATCATAATCTCTCAAATAGCAATTATTGGCCTTAGAATAATGATTAGATACCATGGTAATTCCTCCCCGCATCCCTTTCTCGATGAAAAGATGTTGATCCAAACAGTTAAAAGTTCCAACTTGATTTTTGTCTTTTTCAAGAGTGAGTGAGTCCCACGCTAAACCAGGTGCTGTATAATAATGGCATGGATCTAAACCGTTGTTCTCCATAATCGTACCTCGAAAATTCTCGAACACATCACTCAACAATACACCAGTCTTCAAATATAAATCGTGATAGTCGCCCATAGTCTTACAATTAAATTCTTTCCAAACTTTTTGTGCGTGCTCATAATCTTCTTTGGTAATTTGTTCTTGCGAAAGGCTACTATAAAACTTTTCTTGGGGTGGAAGACTGGTCTCTTTGAATCTATCAAACGAATCCATGTATCCATAAGGAAGCAGATCTGATTTTTCTCTGAATATTCTCTCGAGAATGGGAACTTGTCATTATTAGCTACTAACTCTGCCAACAATCTGTTCATGTATTGGTAACTATCCAAAAATCGCAATTGACCGAGAGTGAACGACAAAAATTTTTTGCCGTTAATCGGGATGCAGCTTATTTTTCCGAAGAACTTAGCAATCTGTTGAATGATAAAATGTGAATTGTAACCCCTCAAATTATGAAAAAAGACTGGAATTGGAGTCACATTCTTTTTAATTATCAGCTTTAAATTACAGTTGGTGTGGGCGGCTCCACGACACTTTCCTGTCATATGGCAATGATCGCTTACTTTTTCACCTTTATCTTTCTTACTAATTTGCGACTCAATTCGGTTATGTTGTTTTCTTAAATCCTCTATCACATCCTCCTCCTCACATCTTTCTAACTTTTCCAAGATTCTCTCCTTTTGATCCAGCAATTGGGAGAGTTCCCGTTTTCCATCCTCAAAATTTTCTTTGCAAATCCAACATTCCGTCGCCGTTTCGAATCTCTCCCTATCTCCACTCCCCCATTTTATGGTAACCTTGGTATCGAATACCGTATTTATCCTAGCCTCCTCTCTTTGTAAAGTCTTTAAAAACTTGAGTACTGCCCCCTTATCACGGAAAATGATGGGGTCTTCCTTATAGTTTACCCACACGACTTGATATCCATAGCTACAATCTTCATGGATCGAAATTATGTGGGTTATTTCACCTACCTGTTTATCGAATGGCTTAATGATGCATTCGAAATCCGCATAGATAAGACATGGTATTACGAAAATGTCTAAACTTTGAAATGTTTTTTCCAAGTTTTCGCATCTTAGGGATAGGCTGATATTCTTCTAACGCAGCAATAATGTAATTTTTGCGTGTCATTCGTTATTAGCATTAAATCGACTTCTTTCATACCATCTAGTTGTTTCAAAACGTGATCTATAACCATATATATAGTGTAAACTCGTTCAAACTTCATCATATCTGTTTTCCGTAAAACTTCATTCTTTCAGTTCGCTCAATACTTGACCAAATTTCTTTTTCGTTAAACTTCGTTCTTTCACTTTGCTCATTACTTGATCAAATTTAGGTCTTATCAAATCCAAATCTTTCTTAATCTGTTCTATGCTCATCGTCCCTTGTATATAGTTTGAAACAGTTTCATAAATTTTTTTCATTGACCCTCCTGTAGAGAGATTTTAATGTTGAAAGAACCATCATGATTGTCTTGATGAGAATTTCTTTAAACTATTTCTTTATTTTCTATGGTAGATTTATAAACATTTTTTTGTTTATAAATCACTTAGTAGTAAATTTGTGGGAGCGTTTTTTTATGCCCTTTTCAAAAAATTCCTATCACTTAAAAGTGCGTCAATCATCCTCAAACTTCTATAGAATTCTAATACTCCAATGTCCATACAACTTTTTAAATCATCTTGAGCGTATTTTAATAATGACCAAATTCTATCAAGATGCCGGTAAAAATTATTCTCACTAAAATAATCCAAATACCAGTTGACAATAGTAGAAACCGTATATGTAGAAACAATGGGAGACATTGCATCTAATAATTCATCACCATGAACAGTATCCAAAAGGAGATTCAACAGCTCTTCTTTAAAAAACTCTTTTTCTGTATATTTCATATAAAAACACGATAGTATATCAACATATAAACAAAACAATCCATTAACCTCCTTATATGAATAATCATTACCTTTGTACAGGGCTCAGATAAAATTTTCAAAACCACTCAACACTGTGCCAAGTGCCATATTAAAAGCACTCGGCACCAGATGAAAGGTACTCGGCACCAATTTGGATGTTTCATCATAATTGTAGTTAAGACCCTATCTTACATATGTACATGATTTAATCACATGTATTTTATATGATATAAGAGTCCATTATCTTATGATGCAATACAGAGAACGTGACAAGAGAAATGTTTGTTATTCAGCTTTAATTACATTTCCACATCATTTTGAGGTTATTTGACTGTTAAATTTACATTCTCCAACTACATGTAAGAATGAAAATGTTCAAATGTTATCTTTGTCCATCAAATTATCATCTGACTCTGAGTCACTTGTACAGTACGGTTCAAGTACATCTGGCGTATTGATAATATCTGCAGTCCCTTCAGGTTTTGGTTCTGAGGGCCGTGAAGTACTAGCAGCACTAACAGTTTGTTGCTTAGTGTGTCGTGTTGTTTTTGCCATACTTAGCCAAGTATCAACTGAAGGTATAGGATCAAAATCTGTGAAAGAAAAATCTATATTTGAAATTCTCATTAGATTACACAGATTTGCTTGATTTAACGAGCTTCTGAAGCCAGTTTTAATTCGCTTCTTAGCTGAAAAACTCCTCTCACATTTAGCAGTGCTTGGTGATATAGAATACATGATCTCAACAAGGAGCAATATGGAGGACAAATCTGCTGGTCTAGCCTGATGCAGTGAGGTGTAGGTATCAAATGGAGCAACCTCCCTTTGCCTGTTAAGTCTCACTTTCAACTCTAGCCATTGCTCAAGCATAGTTTTGAATTCATTTTCAGACAGCAAAGATTTAAAAAAATAAGTCAAACTTTGGATCTGCTCAATACCAAACTGAGAGAGACTTGGAAATTTTGGCCAGTTAGTATAGTCAAAAACAGAAAACGGGCTGATGGGTGGACATTGGAAATTCTGGAATCTTTTGTCAACATAAGAAATAATATTGTCTAAGAATGAAATAAACATTTTCAAAATTCATTGTAGATTTTTTCACTGTCTGAGGCCCATTTTTTCCACAGGCAAAATCATATGTGGGGTTAAGATTTGCTTTCATCTTGGAAATAAACTCCCCCCTACCATATTTCAGTTCAACAAGACTTAACATTCCAACCTCCAGTTTAACTGACACATCCGAGATCAACAAATGATCATTTTGGAATTGTCACTTATGACCTTAGTCACATCCAACATAAAGTAAAGAAATCTCAGAAATCTTTTCCATACGAAATTCTGTCACTATGCCCTTTGCCCACACTTGCTGCATGATTTATATGACAAATAACAGTTGGTAAACTTTTTGTCAAGGGCAAGTAATTCCCTATACCTACTAGCAACCCATCTAGTTTTTTGTAAACCAGTTTGATAGATACTATCATCATCCAGAACAGAGGCAATTCAACTAATTCCCTCCTTCTTTTGGGTGATAATAGAACTTAAACACTTGTTGGACAGTTGACTGAAATATGAAATACCCTTCACAGCATCTAACACCGCAAGCTCTAGATTATGGGCAACACAGTGGATAATCATAATTTCCTACCCTCTAGTCTCTGTCGTTCAGTTTTTGTACATCAAGTTCAACACCTTCTAAGCCTTTATCTATACTTTTCAATACACCATCTGCAGTAGCAGAGGACAAAGGGACAATATCAACAAACTGGGTAACAGGTAAACCATTGCTGCCTACAAAACGCACAAAAATTGTCTCCTGTTCAATAACCGAGGAATCAGTTGAACCATCAGCCAAAACTGAAATGAATCTAGCTTTGTTCAATTCATCAGATATTTTTGCCTTCTCAGTTAAAGAAATTGCATCAATAAAATTTTTACATGCATCATTATGATACATTGTTCCCAAGTCAACCCCATTTTTCATCTGTAACTCACAGTGGCTTTTAAACTTAATAAAGGGGATATTTTCTGTGGCAATAAAATATGATGAACTGAACAAAGCTGACATTCTTTGTCTTGTTGCAGCATCCATTTTTTTAATTTGCTTGTCACAACCTGTTCAAGAGGCTTAGCATTATGTTTTATCACATTCTATTTCCCTTCACAGGCCAGGTGTTTTAATGATTTCTGATGGAATTGTAATGTGTCCTCACGACAATTCCTCCCAGATCCAGTACCTTTAAACAGTGTAGACTTAGTATCGGCAGTAGTTGGATACTCCCAACAAAACTTGCATTACATGACATCTTGATCGTCATCGTAAACCACCCACGGGTATTTTTTAACCCAATCTTTATTAAAATTTCACTTTTTCTTTGCCGGACCTTTGTCACTGGATTCATTAAGGTCTTTTTCATGTTCAGATTGTTGTTTATCTGTGTCACTCGCGCTTGTATTAAAAAAGCTTAAGATTGATTTCTGTGATCCACTTGCCATATTTTGATACGTCATTACGAAACGTCAACATGCGCACTTGTTTGTTCCAACATCCCTTTAATGTTATTGACTTGTATGCCTCTTTAATGACAAGCATTTGAATAACCCCGATTCTGGCAAGCGAGGCCAGTTGTAAACAGTAATGCCTACGTCATGTTCAGGTAAGACCTTCGCGTATGTTTTACAGCGGATTAAGTATAACCATACGATTAAAATTACACGAACCATATTTAAATCTTGTTTAATTGGTTTTTTTTTTCAAATGAACAAACAACTGAAGAAAATCTTACTCGGCACACGGACGAGTTGGACTGAACAATTCACTCGGCACTCGACTCTTTTAACTCGGCCAGGACGAGTGGCCGAGTGATTTATCGGAGCCCTGTTTGTAGACCTCTTGCCAATCTATTTTGAATATAGCAAATCCCTTTCTCAATCTCACAATTTTTACTCAATCTACTTTGTTATCCCATGGAAATGAGTCAAGATGAGAAAAACCTTTTTTATCGTTTACTACCCCCCCAAGAGTTTCGGCGTTCGAGAGCGGTCATCCAATCTCTATCTTTGTCCCATTTTTCACAGGGCCATTTTAAGTTGTAAATGGTCCACGTGTCTTTATTATGAAGATCTAATTCTTTCAGTTTGGAAATAGATAACTTCGAAAAAATCTCTAATTTCATTTCGTGTGGAAGAAATTTCCAATTTTCGGACAAAGGTTCGTTAGTTTGGGCCACCTTTTTTAAGGTATTTATTCTTATTTTAATATTTTGTATCAAAAAATTTATCAACCACATGATGGTTGTGGAAAAAATAGAATTTGGTGAAAAAAATTGAATTTAAGTGGAAGGGCATTTTTTTTATGAAAAATTTTTAGTGGAGGGATGTTTTTTCCTCCTTTTATGTGTGTGTAGGGGCCTTGAGTAGAACGATTAGGGGGGAAAAAGCAAAATGAGCCAAAACACTTATTATATAACACACATGCATTACATTTTATATAATAGTTCAGTGAGGCAGCAGAAGTCAGAATACTTTCATCATTAATTTTTCATTGTTTAATGTATTCTCTTTAGTGTTGATAACAAAACTAAAAATAGATGGTATAACTAACTATAAGTCAGTGATTTTTATTGATTTTCAGAAAACTTACAGATGTCATCAAGTATTTACAGATACTTACAATATACCAAATAGCCAAGTAACTGTTGATCTAAAGAGGAGCCATTCATCTTTCAACTATAATTTTGAAGTGAGCGTCAGTCCATCAGTTGGTAAGTGTACTGCCAAAACCATCTTGTGGAGACTAATCTTTTTAGCAACCCCAGCTCCTATCGATAATGCACTAGAATTAATCAAATTTTAATGTTTGTTGTTTTAAAGTTTCAATTTCAGGCATCACTTATTTCAGAATATTTATGTATTATATACCATCTGAAAGAGAAATAAATGTACTTTCCATTGATATGTATTTTGTTGTTGTTTATTTGTGTAAATGTGATGATTTTGTGAGTTAAAAATAAAAATCGGCACTTTTTTCATCAACACCGCTTTGGCTGCAGAGATGGCTGCGCAGTCCGACGGGCTATGTAAACAAACTCATTTGCGAGTGCCTAAATGTTAATGAATATTCATGAAATTTTATGTCCAATCAAAGAATGAATTTTTCTATGACACGGAATTTACACATTGTAAAAAAATTATTTTTATAGAAGTTGCAGAAGTGAATCTTTGACGGCAATGTGAATAATTTTCAGAGTGTAGGCTCCACAATATGATATAGCGAGGCACACCCTTTTCATGGCGGCTTTCGAAGTCTGTACTCTGGGCCCTGCTCTAAAACTGATCATCTCCCATCTTTCCTAAAGCCCGAGCCGGCTTTGCTCAGTCGGTAGCGTGCTCGACTCTTGATTGTGAGGTCTTGAATACGAGTCCAGCCGGCGGCAGTTTGCTTTCCTGTCCTTTGGATGAGACGGTAAAACTGAGGTCCTGTGTCACAGTAGGTGTCGGCATGTTAAAGAGCCCCCACTGCTCAATGGCTGTAAGTGCCGAGCATAGGCCAAAATTTGAAGCCCTTCACCGGCATTTTGTGACATCTCCATATGAGTGAAATATTCTTGAGTGGGATGTTAAACAACAATAAACAAACTTCCCGAAGCCCAGTTCACACGATAAAATTTTCATTGTCAAAGTCGGTCAAAGAAAACAAGAAAATGCGGGAACTATGAGTAGCAACCACAAGCTAACTGACATTTTTAAAAATGCTATGTGACACTATAATGAATATTCATAAAATTTTATGTCCAATCATAGAATGAATTTTTCTATGACATGGAATTTACACATTGTAAAAAAATTATTTTTATAGAAGTTGCAGAAGTGAATCTTTGACGGCGATGTGAATAATTTTCAGAGTGTAGGCTCCACAATATGATATAACAATAAACAAATTTCCTGAAGCCCAGTTCACACGATAAAATTTTCATTGTCAAAGTCGGTCAAAGAAAACTTGGTCATAGTTTTCTTTTATGAAGTCACCTGTTCACACTATCAAAGTTTTTTGAGTGACTTGAACAAGAAAATGCGGGAACTATGAGTAGCAACCACAAGCTAACTGACAATTTTAAAAATGCTATGTGACACTATATAATTGAGCGTAATTCCAGACTCTTGTAGGATGTATATTTTATGTCCCAAATTTGTTTATGAAGAAATGTAGGAAAAAATTCTGTATTTTATCTTGATAGTGTTTATTTCATCCAAAACATTTTAAATCGAGTGTATTTTTCAATATAAATAGTGTTTTTTTCTTGCCGATGATGTCTGAAATTCAACTTCGCATAAGAAATTGCGTTGTTTAATTTCACCATGTCCATGGCAATTTAGCTTTTTGGATGTGTCAACTGTGATGAAAAGATTGTTGAGTCTTTCAAGTTTACGATGGTCGCCAGTAAATTCGTCAAAACCTCAACCTTCGTCATAAAAATGATTGAGTTTTACAAGTGTTATTTTCAAAGCGATTTTTTGCCTAGTTCCAGAGTCAGTTACATATGTGTTACAATATTCATTGGATTCGTCTTGCTCTCCTCTTTCTGATACTATTTCCAGTTTTTATCTATTCCCGGGGGCATAGAAGCGCAACTAGAGAATGATGCACAACATGACATAGGAGTTTGACAAAAATGATGCTCATTCGCGGGCGATAACGTCGTTGAGTCATCTTTTCACTGAAGGTGGTTGTATGTCTATTTATAGTATCATGGCATTTCCGCAAAGGGGGACTAATTCTTCAAACACATTATCTTTGATGCCTAGCGTGATTTATAGATAAATAAATAATATTGCTTTTAAAAGTGACATTTTCAGATCTAGGAAACTCATTTGTAATTTTGTAAACAGGCCGAAAATAATATGCTGAAAAACTCGCATGCTGAAAACAAATTAATTTCAGTTTTTCAAAATTAACTAAAATTAATTATTTTATGGTAAATATAGATAACCACACACCATGCATGGTTTAATACTTGGATATGTCAAATTATTCACTAGACCCATTCTAGTGTCATTTTAAGATTTACTTAATGGTGGAAACACGAATATAAAAATTAAAACATTAAAACTACTGCAGAGTAAATACAAAAATAAAAACATGACACATGGAAAATATTTTAAGCTTATGAATATATATCACAACCCCTTGTCTCTGAGTATTCACATCAGAAAACATTCATTTTTATCCAGGCAACTAGTCTTGCCCACATGCATGTCATTTCCGAAAGTTTGAAATAGATACCCATTTTCATAACCAAACAAAATACTTTAGTTTCATTTTCAGAAAATGTTTACCCGAGGTTACCTATACACAGGTGAACTACGGATTTAGGTCTTGAAGCGAACTGTATTTAACTGAAGTATAAAGCTTATTGAATATTATCATATTTCTATTTTTTTGTAAGATCATGGAGATCATACATAATAAAACAAATAAGGGCAGTAAAGTAGATTGATATCTGTAAACATTTTTTTCTCAAAATTCATTGTAGTGCACATTATTGTGGTGTATCTGAAAATTAGGAATCATTATCAAATTTTCTTTCAATACAATTTCAAGTTAGGTTTTTGAAATGAACAATGTCTGGAAAGCATGTTTTGGACCAAGGGGAAAACCTTAATTTCATGTCTGGAACTATAAAATGCCGCATCAGGCTTTTTCCAAATGGTATATAATTCCAAAATACATCTCTGGAGCATATTCCTGAACCCCCTAAATTCCGGTGAATTTTAATTCATTTAGGAGCTTAAATAAATCTATCTGTGATACAATTTTGAAAGGATAAAATATCTTAATCAACTGTATGGAATCATTAATAGGGCATCTTAGGACTTGTGATTTGAAACAAAAATCCGGGGGGGGGGGCATACTCCAGACCCATATCAAAAAGTTTTTGTTGTTTGTAAAATTCTGAGTACAGTGGATAGAGCTTACCTCCGTGGGTCATTCAGCTTAAATGCCTGCTGAGTTTCCCATCATTTCCAAGTTAATCAATCTATCAATGAAATATGTTTAACGAGATAAAGAGGTATGAATTCAGTTAAAGCTACAATCTAGCTATGTAATATTTAACAGAGTAAAAAGGTAATAATTTGGTGTTTGGAAGCTAATACAAAATTGCCTGTCATGTACATGTATTGTAAAATTAAAATAATTACGTGGGAGCAGACCCCGGATTCCCATAGCATTTATCTCTTGTGTAGTTTTAAAATTATGTGCAGGGATTAGGGATGAGGTCAGGTAGGTTAGATCCATATCAGCCTGCTGGCAAGCACATTAAAGCACCATTAGCAAAGTAAGGAATATTTTTTTCGGAAAGTGTGTATAACCATGAAACAATTGTATACCATAAAAAAAATCACCAGTCAATATGATTCACTTTCAAAAACATAGTGCAGATGCATAAAAATCATCATTTTTTTGTGTGTTTACATGGAAACTGAAACAAGAGATGGCGTCTGATTACTTTCCGAACATCTTTGTAGATATGCACGAGATTTGCTGGTTGAGTGAAGTTACAAGGAAAACTCGCACCCAAGACGAATCATACCAAGACAAAAACCTAGACCGACTGAGTGACAAACCTTACCCCAAAATTAATATAAGAATTCTTTTGTACTACCATATATTTTGATATCATATATGAGATTTGGTATGTCCTGATACTATCATTGATGCTTAAAACAATGACGTCATACTGTTGATGGCATTTGATAGAAATGTGAAGGATATGTATGCAGTAGTTATATACACAAATTAAAATGTCCTTGCATCATATTAATTATTTTATACTAAAGTAATATTTCGCTGGGATAGTTATATTTGAATTTTAAATTTCCCAAAAGCTGATTTGGCAATGCATTTAGTTTTATTATTTCGCCTTGTATGATACCACTATTTTCTTTCTGGGCCGGAAATCACCAAATTTACTCAGTACTCAAGCTCAACTAACTTTTCATGACTTTAAGGTAAAATCAAGTGAACTTCATTCTGTAACTGGACATGTTTGTATATTGTTGGCATACAATTATAAATAATGGTAAAAATTAATACTCATTTGAAGGAAACTTCAGAAATACTAAAAAAAATGTTTGAGTACGTACACAAATTTTGAGTACCGTACTCAACATATTTATTCATTATTTACAGGAAAATCATAAGTTTGACGCAAAACTTTATAAAGGAATGGTGAAAAATATTAATATGTTTCCTAATCACTCAAAGCCAAAAGATTTACACCGATTATATAGTCAAAATAATGAAATAAAAGTTGACCTTGAGTATTGAGTAAATTTGGTGACTTCAGACCCTGAAATATACATTTATCATTTAATTCGAGCTCATCTGTCTGATGACAGAAATGGTCGTATTCAGCATGTGTGTTGCCCTTTTTAAAACTATAACTTTGATGTTTATATAATACTTAAATGTTTTCGCAATTCTACTGTTTATATGTAATTAACTATATCGGCAATTTTCATTTTATTTGGCGCAGAATACTTTCTGCGTACATTTGATAGGCCAGGGAATATTTGTAACCGCTGACTAATGACGTCACATTAAGCACACAAAACCCCGCGGTGGAAGACGTTTTTAACATTACTAAAACCCATCACCATGAAATTTGTATTTTGTAGAGAATATTTTAAACGTTACTCAACAACTTCAGTTCCAATGATTGAAAGTTTAAAAAATAAAACTAGGTGTTCCTGTTTTCGAAGTGAGCTGCACAGACAGTAGTGACCTCGATCGACACCTCAATTGTTGTTGTTTTAATGTCCCACTCAAGAATCTTTCACTCATATGATGTCACCAAAATACCTGTGAAGGGCTTCAAATTTTGGCCTATGATCGGCACTTACAGCCATTGGGCAGTGAGGGTTCTTTAACGTGCGATACCTACTGTGACACGGGTGTTATTTTGTATTCATATTTACACCCACCCAGTGAATTCAAAATTTACATAATGACAAGGGACCTGGGTTTTTACTGTCTCATCCAAAGGACAGGGAAAACCAGTCACCTCCGCTGAGACTCAAACTCACGACGCTCTACAGTGGAGTTACGATGGCTCTCGGCACCTCAGTGAGATTATGCATATTAACACCTAGTGACATCAGTAGTATAAAACAGAATCGATCATAGGTACTTTCTTTCATGGTGATTTAGTACTGAAGTAATTTCAGAAAGTGCAAGTGAATTCGGCAATTGCTTCCAAGTAATTTTATTATTGACACTATGTTAACATGTATATAAATACTGCATTGTGCAGAACATGTATATGATTAATTCGAATTTACACTTTTCGTAGTCAACTAAAGTGTGTGTGTGTCTGTGTGTGTATAAATTCTGCATTGTGTAGTAGGCTATACATGTATATGAATAATTTGAATTTACACTTTTCGTAGTCTACTAAAATGTGTTTGTGTGTGTGAGTGCTATATAATGCTATATAATGACCCCCATGCACTAAGAATGACCTTATGACCTTGCATGACAGCCATATATAGATGAGACCTCAGAATAATAAAGTTTAAAGAATTAATATTGTAATTTCGGAAAGTGCAAGTGAATTCGGTAATTGCTTTTAAGTAATTTTATTATTGACACTATGATAACATGTATATAAATACTATATTGTGCAGAACGTGTATATGATTAATTCGAATTTACACTTTTCATAGTCAACTAAAATGCGTTTGTGTGTGTGAGTGCTATATAATGCTATATAATGACCATGCACTAAGAATGACCTTATGACCTTGCATGACAGCCATATATAGATGAGACCCAAGAATAATAAAGTTTAAAGAATTAATATTTGATTTGATTGTTATTTTTGTAACAATGTCACAGCAAAATCAGTAGGATTTCCATTCATATCCTTCCAAAAAGTGGACAACGACTTTGACGTTATATAGTAGCGGTAAACTGAAATCAATGTTCATTGCCCGACACTATGTGACATATATATTTTCCAGTATTTTCATGTATCAAATTAAATATTCTATTTTTAGAAGTCTATTTTTAGTAACAAGTAAAGAGTTAGAGTGCATTTTTTTGGACTTTCTTATTTGTCGTTTTATTCTCTTTCAAATGACATATAACACTTACAGTTAATGAAAGAATAAAATTTTAGCTTGTGCTTGGTACTATGAGCTTGTACTATGTAAACATTGATTATATCATATCAAATATCTGCTGTGATCGGCTGAATTCCATTAAAGTTTGAAGAAATATAGGATAAGTTTCTATTCCATTAAAGTCTGTCAAAGTTTTTGATTGACTTTGATCTAAGTTTTCTTTGACCGTTCACATTACTGTAAATTAGGATATTTTGACAATTATTTAATTTTGGCCACCCTGTTAAAATGGCCAAAATTACACTGTCCATAATATGTACACAATGTTTCTATTGGTACTTTTTAAAATGTTTTAATGTGTTTTATAGATTAACAAACAAGGGGTTTATAAAATAACACTTACTGTGTGGACTTAAATATTTAGGCCACACCAATTTTATTAGCAGTTTGTCGATTTGGATTTTACCAAAAACGAAAAATCGCTTAAAATTGGGGCAGAAATTCTGCTTACCAGTATGTTTCACCAACTGCTTGAATTTTGATATGAAGGATGAAAACACAATCAATACCTGACATTTAGATATCTTGAAGACAAGGCTGCTTAATATAAACAGATAAAGACATTTTAGTTTTAAATCACAAGTTTCCCAATATATAAATCTTAATATGGTGTATTTATATGAATCTCTGAAACTGTCTTTTTGTTTCCTATGCATGACTATTGACCAAGAAAACTTGTACAAGAAAACTTTGTGTGAACGTTGCTTAAGTTTTGAGTACACATGACATTGTTATATCACACCAAATTATTTGAACCAGTATATCATTTTTTGTGGTTCACTGGAACCTGTCTTGAGATACCAACCTGTGGTAAGAGACACAGAAATATGGTTATAACTTTTGTCAATATCTTACAGTTGTGATGAGTGTAACTCCAAGACACTAGGTCTATAGTCAAGTAAATTTATATTATCAAGGTTGTAGATAATATATTGTCCCATGCACTATCAAAGAGATATGAAGACATCTCTTAATTATATGTATTTTTTCCTTTAATTTTAAAACTTTCATTACTTTTCTGTGCAATAAAACATACAAAAATTTTGTACTTTCAGCACCATATGTCCCATCAGATACTACAGAATCTCACCCAGTTGCTGTTGGTCTTGTGGTTGGTGTTGTGGTGGGTGTATTTGTTTTTCTCATTGTGGTCATAGTAATTGCTGTCTGCTGCCACAGAAGAATCCAGAAAGCAAAACGACAACAGATTTACAACAGTACAAAAAAACCATTGGATATTGTAGATGGCGCCCCAAACACCTTAGGATTCTCAAATGAGGTTACAGGAAATGATTATCAATGTTCTCCAAGGGCCAGAACCAAACTACTGTCAGATGAGGAGATTGGGAATGGTGGAATGATGGGAAATCGTCCAAAGACTTTGAATTTACAGAATAAAAATAATAATGGCGCACCCCCAGAAATAGACTATTTAGCAGGCAGTCCAAAGAAATCTACAAAAAACTTTGCATATGATGATGATGATCCTTATGATACTGTTGAAGGTGATGTCAAATTAGACAAACCAAAAGCACCTATTCTTGGTGCACTACGATCTAATCCGAAGTTTAAAAAGTCATTTGAGGAAAATGAAAGAGATGCCAATGATAGAAGAGAGAGATTATCAACATCATCCTTAGGTGATACTCAGGGATCAAACACATCAAACGAAAGTAATGATCCACCACCATTGCCTGCAGCAAAAATTGTTTCAAAATCTCCAACTTCAAAAAAGAAAAATATTGCCAGTATTCGCAGAGCACCAAGGCCAGTTTCTTCCTCTTCTGAAGAAGCTGGTCAGATGAGTAGGTCAGGTGACAGCACCAGTGACCCCAATATCCAAGTTATAAGGGACAGTGATAGTCCATCATCAACTGAAATTGTAGCTATCAAATTTCCTACACCAGCAAAAAGTAATACGCAACATACACTAAAACCAAATCGTGGGAAAAGTCCTAGCGCAAATAAGAAAAACTTAGAATCTACAAAAAAAGATAAAAGGTTACAGGACATTAGAACAGAAAATCCTCCAAGTCGAGTCGGTCAATTTCAGAAATTTGAGGATGGCATAAGAAGTAGCAAAAGATCAAACAAGTCACCAAAATTAGCCTCCAAGGGATTTGGTCACCGTAGAAACAGAGGTGATAATGACTCCCGGCCAACTACACCCACAAGTACAATCCGAGATGATTATGACGATGATTTAGAATCACTGCCTCGTAAGTTGAATTTTTCATTTATTTTGTTTCTTTCTGTTTTATTGATGTTATACGCTACACTCAACTACATGTATACGTGTGTTGATTTGTCAACCAGTTTCAATTGTAAAGGAAATGATGAATATCCTAATACTTACTTACATCTAATACTTACATCATCTAATACTTACTTACATCACATCTGCAAAGCATTCTGGGATCAACATTATTACAAATTTTGATTTCAAATTCATGATTAATAGTAAATCATACATGTAATCATTTTGACAATCAATCTCAAATCCAAGTATATATTTGAGTATGCACAACTTCCAATCATAAGTAGACAATCAATCGCAACCAAGTATATATTGGAGTATGCACAACTTCCAATCATAAGTAGACAATCAATCTCAAATCCAAGTACATATTTGAGTATGCACAACTTCCAATCATAAGTAGACAATCAATCTCAAATCCAAGTACATATTTGAGTATGCACAACTTCCAATCATAAATAGACAATCAATCTCAAATCCAAGTACATATTTGAGTATGCACAACTTCCAATCATAAGTAGACAATCAATCTCAAATCCAAGTATATATTTGAGTATGCACAACTTCCAATCATAAGTAGACAATCAATCTCAAATCCAAGTATATATTTGAGTATGCACAACTTCCAATCATAAGTAGACAATCAATCTCAAATCCAAGTATATATTTGAGTATGCATAACTTCCAATCGTAAGTAGACAATCAATCTCAAATCCAAGTATATATTTGAGTATGCACAACTTCCAATCATAAGTAGACAATCAATCTCAAATCCAAGTATATATTTGAGTATGCACAACTTCCAATCGTAAGTAGACAATCAATCTCAAATCCAAGTATATATTTGAGTATGCACAACTTCCAATCATAAGTAGACAATCAATCTCAAATCCAAGTATATATTTGAGTATGCACAACTTCCAATCATAAGTAGACAATCAATCTCAAATCCAAGTATATATTTGAGTATGCACAACTTCCAATCATAAGTAGACAATCAATCTCAAATCCAAGTATATATTTGAGTATGCACAATTTCCAATCATAAGTAGACAATGATTTAAGATAAACAAGAACATTAACTTGTTGATCATGCGTAAGATATGTAGAGATTATTATATGACCATTTTGATATCATACTCAAAATTGTGATATTATAAACTTTTTATGATGTGTCTAAATTACAAATTATAATGTATAACAAGATACGAGAATAACAACGTATTTTCTAATTCCAATATTCAGGCCGACAAAGAATTAGAAATCTTTTCCCCATCTTCAGTTTGATGATTTGGGATGACACCAAACAAACAGACCATGAAATGTACCGGAAACGGATCACACTCAGATTTTTGTCCCCTGTTGATCACAAAATAGAGAAGTTCCGAATAGGAGGTGCATTACGAGAATAATTAATGCATGGGGGTTTGACAATATGGCATATACAATTGTAGTCATATCTAGTACAGACATATGATAAAACAAGTTAAAAGTTGTGTTTTTTGATAATATCCAAAATTATATCATTAGTCTAAATTTTCCTGTGGGTTAAGAATTCTAATTATGTGTGTGTACTATGATATAAATAAATACATATATAATTTAATTCTTTGTTTTGGTCGGTTTGCAATGCAAATGGCCATGGGGTATTTAGATTGATGAATCTTGTCTTTCTGATGTCAGCACTTGAACAATTTGGTTGACTTTCTTGTTTGTCTTTGTTACAGTCAAAGTACATGTCAAGGAAATATAGGTCACTGTGACCCAGTTTTCATGGTTCAATGACTTTTATAATTCTCTTCGTCTTTGAATTTTGGATATATACTCATCTTTCTTTACTCATCTTTTTATTTTATTTATAGTGATTAATCTGCTGATACTAATGTTTTTAGAAGAAGATTTATTAGCGATGAAATCTATGCATCTCCCTCTTGTACTTCTAAAGGCTGATTTATAGTTGTGACGCCTGAGGATGACGTATAACTAGATTTTTCCACGTTCAATTTTAAAGTCACGTCCAATTTGCCTGCTAATCCTATTTTTATTAAATGACTTGGGGCTAATATCTTATATCCAAGAGATTTTATTTTTCCTTTTCTACATTCTATCTGAAAAGTATGTTGGATTCTTCTCATTTTCATGATGTAACTAATATCCTCTCTAGGTTTGTCTCTAAATTCTTCTCTAAGTTCTTCTTGCTCCTCATCTACGTAATAGAACCCTGACATCGACATGATTTTTTTATCCACATTTTTTTAAATTCTAAAGTTACGTGAATTGGATAACCGTGATTATCAATTAATTCTCCAGTTTCATCCTTAATTTCTAAACTTATCTCCATAATTATATCTGGTTTTAATTTTACGAACTCCGGTCGTTCAAAATTTACGTAATAAAATTTGACTTTTGGACATGGTATGCTCTTGACGATGGTGCTAGGTTGCCCGTTGTAAAAATGTTCCCCCTAGATGTCTTCAGAATGAAAATTTATCAGTTTTGAAGGTGTTAAATCTATGGGTTCAGACGATCAATGTTCTTTGTCAGTCAGGGGGTTTTCGACCATTCCTCGGTAAATCCTAACATTTTGGTAAATTCGGGAGGTAGCCAAAGTCTATCTCTTGGCTTCATGTAAATTCTTAAGTTGGAATTATTTTTGTCGAGAATCATTTTGTGCGTAACTTTATATATCAGATTTTTTATGTCTTTATAAGTATAATAACCCGCTTTTATGTTATAAAGTCCGTTCCATAGATGGATGGATTTCACTCCCACCTGCCAATCACCATTTGTGTTATCTATGTATCACGTTAATCTTATGGGCTCTTCAAGAAATGCGTTGTCACGTGAAACATTTTTATAAGGACATAATTAAAAATGGTGTTCACCAAAGCAACGCATCTGATAGGTGCAAAATATTCTAATAAAAAAATATCTAAGTTTATCTTCTTTTGAGATCTACGTTTCCAAAACTAAACATTTTCACGTCTCATTCGAAGATGTGTTTATAAAATATAACGTGCCAGACATTTTTGCTTCATGATCCGAGTGAGTAAAGAAAGTATTAAGGAGATGGTACATAGATCCGATAACATTTTGGCCGAACCAATTGAATTTCGCGATTTGTGCGCCAAGAGTGATTGTGGAGTCTTCATTAAAAAAAACTAAGGTCCGTGATGAACTATAGCAACTTGCTGTTTAAATTTCATGTTTACTATCAGATTCAACGATTTTTGAAAGATTTTTGCCCTTTACCGAGCGACCCCGATTGGAAGTCTACGACAATAATGTAGACAGGTCCGCCTACAAAAGGATCTGTCACGAATTTAGGGTTCCACCGGACACCGATTGGAAAATAAAGGGTACTATTTTCGGAATTTATAAGACGAAGTGGTCGACCTACATCCTCGAAAATGTGATAGATTGGTATACGTTGTTGTCGTGGTTGTCTTGTTCGACGAATTGATAAGAACTTTTGGAGCATTTTAGGCGCTCAAGCCGAAACTAGGTCTTCCATAGTCGGTAGTGGGGCCACATCTCTCGATGCGCAGAAGCAATTTTTATCCAACGTGGAAGACGCAATAAACAGACCCATAGATTTGCTGACAGAAATTTCCCGTTATGAAGACGCATTAAGATACGCCAAAAGTAAGGTGGATTTCGTTTTTTACCACGGTCTTTACATGGCTCCCAGCGATATGGAGTTGAATATTGGGGTTCGTGCCGACTATAATAACGAAATAGTCATCGCTCCTCATTATGCTAAATTAGGTCATAATACCGAAATTAATCCTAAAAAATTTAAGGATTAAATATCTTCAGGTGCCAAATCGAATGAGGGTCTTCTGCCCTTAGGCACCATAGATGCTACGGACCTTCCACCCTCAAGTATCATAGGTGCCAAAAAAGAGACCAAAAATTCGCCATCTTCTCACTTTTGTTCATTGCGTTTCTTCTTTTCATCAAGTTTCATCGATAAAAATCCTGTGATCATCATCCTAAAACCCACAAAATATTCCACAACCAAACGGCCGTTTTTCCCAATGTTGATAATAACCACAACACGATTGATCCAAGTATTTCCGGCAAGGCCACCCCAGACTTGGAAGCCAATCTCTATAAAAGTTTACCTATTACGTCTAATTGCTTTTTCAACCATTCTATTAATCATCCTCAGTCAGATGGTGGCAGATTGACTGTTGCTCCCGGCATTAGTAGTTCCACCAAAAATCCTATCGTCATTCCAATGGCAGTTAAAATAGAAAAATCGTGACGCCCTGATCTCTGAATAAATTTGTGACTCGTTCTCGTAACGTGAGATTTTCCTCTAATAAACCGCGAATGCTTTCTCTTATGGCAGTGATTTGAGATTTTAGGCGTCCGTTAAGATTGTCTATGGTTTCTTTCACCCCATCTAGTTCGCCTTTTGCCTTACTGATCTCCCTCTCGATGTACTCTTTATCGCTTGGATTATTTTCTAATTCTTCTTCCCACTATCTTATGATTCTTACCAATTCAACTCGTTTTGACTCTTGAACTTTTAATGAACCGCAAGTAGTTTTTAACGCTTTGTTGAGGCCCATCAATTCTCTCATCGGAAGTTCTGAGGTTAAATCTTGTATGCTATCGGACAATCTTTCTATTCTGGTCATGGTCTTATTAAATCTAGTGAATATGGGGCAGTTCTGCGTCAACCCCCTCATTACGCATTACACAAAAGATAAATAAATAAATTAAAAAATACATATAGATCTAGTTGACAGTTCCGTTACGCTACATGTCCGTGCCGAGGTGGTTACAACGGCGGATCGTTAAATTACTTCAAAACTTGCGATAACTGTAGACATTTTAGTAAAACTTGATGTATGAAACGCATTTTTAAGAGAATTGTATCAGCAATCTATGTGCTTTTTATTTAAGCAATAATGAATTTAACTTGGAATTAGGAGATATACTATTTCATTTGGGAATTTCAGGCATTTTGTACATTTCACGACATCACCGATTTACGATATGCGACCTAAAAAAATAATTGTGTATTGATGTTAAGTTTATTTATGCGTAAATGATACTCAAGGGAGCTAACTATGAAATGCCCTCCACATCAAATTCTTTACCATGACAAATTCGATACAACGTCATTCTTACATGGGAACAAACATGGTCATTGTAAAGAGGGTTCACTGTGTGTGTGTGTGTATATATATATATATATGTGTGTGTATGTATATTTTGGGGATGTCAATGAGTAACAGGTTAATCGAATACTTGTCAGATGGTCTGATTATCGAATACTAAAATCAGTACCCGGTTACTCGAACATAATTTAAGAATCGGGTGTATTTAGAATTTTCCAAATATTTAGAAATAAAAATGATCATCTAACTGATTTGATCCACCCTAGTTTGATACATGTTTATACAATGATTTTCCTGTCACTTGGTTTGCTGTATCCAGTTGTTTGTATTTATATCTGGGAGATATATGCAATAATGAATTGTTTTCAGTATACTTATTTAGTTTTAAGATAATTGTGTCTTTAATGTTAAACTTAAATCATTGGTTAAACTAAGAAAATGCCGCCATTTACACCTGGAATTTAGACAACAACTTAATGTACACAATATATTAGTTATATTAAAACATTTCATTGAATGAAATGATACATTGCTCAACCCTCCAACTTTGAGTAATTTCTGGGTCTGCAACTGCAATATTACACAAGTGATCAAGTAACCGAGTACTATATATAAATTTATGTTGGTTGAAAAAAAATTATGTATACAGAAGCTAATCAACTTATTTTGACAGAAGATTTTCCGAGTCTGTCATGATTCCTGGTTCCCCTTCATTGTTCCATTTTTTGGGAATAGGCCGTACATCATAGTACCCCGTCGCACTAAATTTTGATGATCTGAAATAAAGATGATGGTACAGAATCTTGTATAACACTGTCTTTGTGTAACAGCTACTGGTACTCACAGTTGTCAAATTCTGTATTAGGTAATCATATGTACAATGCTTTCAGATTTATTATGTGTATTTCATTTATCTGTTTCAGCCTTGGAAAGAGCCACATCAAAGAATTCTTTGTATGCATCACGGTCGTCACTTTACAACAGACGGAGACGGAAAAACTCATACTCTGAATCTGTGGCTTCATATGCTCATGATGACATTGACTTCTATAGACATTCTAGAGGGCACTCAAGAAGTTACTATGATGATGATGAGAGTGATGGTTACGAACAACCCATATCTAGGCACGAAAATGATAGAATGTTTAAGTCACTGGGTGACCTTGAGCATGACCGCAGAGAACAAGCCACCAGGTCAACTCAGACATTACGAGAAACGGCAACACAGACAGGAAATGGTGAGAATGTTGTCATGCATAAAAAACGTACTGTGCAGAAAAGACGAAGATCAAAAAGTATGGCAGCAGCAGGAACGCAGACTAAATCTAAAAACAAGAAACAGGACACTGCAGAAAAAACAGAAGTAAAAAGTAAAAAGTCTAATGAAGATTTGACTGAACCTGATAAACCAAAACCTAAGCCTAAACCTAAACCCAAACCGAGAAATTTGCAATCACAAACAGTAAATGCTACAGCAAGTGAAGATAGTGATAGTAAGATACTTCAGGAGAGAAAGAGATCAAAAAAGAAGAAGAAAAAGAAAAGTGTGGATGATAATTACGCAAATGACAAAACAGAAGCGATAGAAGTACCACCACAGGTGGTAGATACACAGGCAACACCTGGCGCACCACCAAATGTTGTGTCACAATATCCCCCTGGAGCCCCACAGCCACCTCAACCATATTTGCAGTATAATGTTCCGCCTGGTTATCAAACAATGCCACACCCACAAATGGGACCTATGCCACCAGGACAACCAGTTATGATGAATGGTCAGCCATCTCAAATGGTTGCTCCGATGCCATACAATACAATGCAACCTCAGGTATACAGTATGAGACCCCCTCCTCCCTCATATCAACAACCCCCACAGGCACCTCCAAAGCCTAAAAAGTCAAATTGGGAGATGCTTTGTGAAATGACTGATCCAAATCACAAAAACGATGAGGTCACAGAGACTGGGTCACTGGCAAGTTCTGTGTTTACCAGCCATGCACCATCTAGTTATATGGGTTATGCAGGTGTACAATATAACCAGCATATCCCAGTTCACCAACCACTGCCAGTTCCAACCCAAAGTATGCCTCACCCAACAGTTTCAAATACAAATGACATGTTGCCACGGACACTGCCTGCCGAATCCCAAGGATTTCAAACTGGAGCGTTGTCTGTCAGTGCTCAGTCAGATTCAGAATCTGAAAGCTCTGATTCAGGTTCATCTGAGTCAAGCAGTCAGTCAGAACCAGAACTTCCCAGCAGAAACTATAAAATTGAGTCACAGTCCAATATGGGTAATAAAAAGTCTTCTTGGGATACCCTGATGCAAGTTACAGAAACGCCTCAAAATCAGGGGTCAAAGCCAGGGAGAACAGAAAGTGTTGTGTAATTCATTCATTTAAAAGTAGTACACCATTGCTTAATCTCAATGTTGATCAGGGCACTAGTTCATGATATCACAAAACCCTTAAGATGAAGTGTGTTAAACCTTTGATACAATAATGTTTATGAGAATACATTTTTTGACTGCCAGGGATGGGATAACCATAATCAGTGATTGTGAACAGCTGTTATCAATTCATGTGAACACTATAGCATTAAGAGAATTCTGAGGCATATAGAAAATTGAGGTATTGGTATATATTATAGTAAACAGTAAGGGAATCCAGAGACGCATAGTGAACAGAGAATATGTTGAACTCTGCAAGGGATTCAATGAATCCTGAAGCATTGAGGCAAATAGTCAGCGGGCATATATAATGAACATTAAGGCACACCCACAAATGTGGAATCCTGAGAAATAGGTTTATAGAGAGCATTGTGGCATAAAGTGGTGCATTTGAAAATGAAAGTAGAGGTCAGAGGTTAAAACTAACATTGATCATTATAATATTATAAGGTTTTATAATGTTTTAATATTGAAGTTGCCCTGAGCGCAGGTTTTTATCTCTTTTTGTATTTTTTACTTAGCAGTCAATAAATGGAATAACCAAGTAGAGGCCTACATGTAAGGTTTTTTGTTGATTAGAACATCATATTCAGTGAAGTTGTTATCTTATAAAATTTCAAGTAATTATTCAAAACATTCAATGTGTAAATTTTATCAGAGAATAATCTTTTCTTGGAATCTCGAACCTCTTACCTCACAATGCTTAGTATATTTAAGGACAAAAATCTAATATTTTATGCAAATGCATGATCTAATACATTTTTGACGGATTTGCTGACTTTTCTGAAAGGAGCTATTTAAACTTTCTGGACAAGTATTGTGTTATTTCTCATATCCAAATAATACTGATTGTATCAACAGTTTGACTGTCTTCCTGTGTGATAATTCTGTTATCACATACATGTAACATGGAATACTATTCAAATTATATTTGATTTAAAAGTCAGATTTGGAGAATATAAATCGTGGAAATAACAGCTCATAGTGGTCTGAAATTTCAATGAAAGATATGCAGATCTTACAATATGCAGGTGTAAAATATAGTACATAGTCCTACATGTATATACATATAACATGTATAAGTAATTTTGATTATGGTATATATTGGTGCATCCCCTAAGTATCTAAATGGTATGCTCTTTTCTATCATTTTGGACCAGTCTATTATGGCGTGTTGTTTTGAAATGGTTAATGTAGTCTCAGTTATGTCCTTGTACTGGAAATCAAACCTGGGAGGCAGGTGCTCTAAGCTTTTGACCTATTGCAAGAGGTCTGATGCTAGCTGAGGATGAAATCACAAGGAAGAAATAATCAGCAATGTGGTGTTGACTGATCTAATTATACAACATATTATACATATATGTAAATAATCACATAATAATTGAAAATATCACAAATGTCAAAGTATCCAGTTTTAAAACTCTTTTAATCCTCCATATTAATTTTTAAGTTTCATTATCATCAATATGACAATTGTGAAACTGCTTCACAAAATGCACTAGAATTTAAAGTTTTTTTATACTGTCATTTTTATAACATTTTTTATATATGTGAAAAGCTTTTCGTTTGTAAACTACAAAGGAATACTGCTGTATTATTGGATGGATGTTACATCATCATGTTTGTGTGTATGTATCACACATTTGCTCTGTGTGTGTTGTGTATTGTGAGAGGTGAAGTGCATTTTTGGTATGTTATATGTTACCATACCATTTGCAGGGCTTTTTCTACAGTGTCCACAGGGCCTGAAATTCAGCCCCATTCCCAATGCAAAATGTGTTTTTCCCCAATTTGATGAAAAATTTACCAATTTGGCATAGACTGTGACCATAATGAAAAATAGAATATTTCTGGGGGGAAATGCATTAAAGAAATAGAATCCATTGCACATTTTGTATGTAAATTTACATGTGTTCTAACCATTTTTCCCAATATGACACAAATTCACATTAAAATTGCCAATTGTGTTGCCATGCAATGGCATTTTCATGAAATTGGCAGAAAAAGGCCTGCTTTTTATTTTTGTCCATGGATTGAGTGTTTTGGGCATATACAAGTACTTTGCACATGGAGAAACTTTGCTAATGATTCTCTGATTTTTTTAGAGTACTCTGTCACATTTGACCTGCTATTTGACAGTATACGCAGTTATCAATTAAATCATTAATAAATAAATCTTTCACTTCAGGTATGACAAATATTCACAAATAGATAAAAATAGCTATATTTAGAGATACAGAGTTAAATATACATTAGTATGAATAAATAATTCTGTGTCAATGTAAAAATCTTTTATCAGGTAACATGATTTTCTCTTATTTGAGGTGCATAATATAAAATTATATGAAAGCTTTAAAGCATACACCATTCAGTAATGGAATTCGAACATAGTGGAAAAAAAACGCTGCTAATTTTCTCAATTTATCTGACCCCGACCCATTCTTTAAAAAAGACGTGAGAACTAGATTACATGTATATTAAAATAAGTATTTTTAAGTTTTAAAATGAATGCATGAAATGCAATTTCATTGGTTTTCACAAGCTTTATTTTTCTGTATAATTTTTTATCAGTTTGATACAATTGTAACACATTGCTGTACATGGTGTCAACATGCCCTATAGTCAATATTACATAGGGTATAGCTATAGACATTTAATCTCCATGTTCAATATCAGTTGCGATGGTATTTATAGGTCTAATGGTCATTATTTCAGGTTATCTCTGAGATAGACAATCAGTATCTAACGCTTAAATGTACAGGTAGAGACATGCATGTGTCACCTTTGTTGTTTTTAAGTTTAATGATTGGCACATCAGTGCTTTGACCTGGTTCTAAAATAATGTATCATTTGAATAGCAATATATATAGAAGAGATATATAAGTTTCTTTTATTACTGCTAATAAATAGAGTAATATACATGTAATTTATAGTTTGAAAAACTAACAAATATAGTTTGTATTAAAACAAAATTACATAGGAGTGCATTCAGGGTAATTTAGATGTTGTTTGTGCATACCTTTATCGTCCTGTAGTGCTATAGCAGAGTTATTTATCAACAAAAGAAATTAATCTTCATTTATGAGTGTCTTGTTTACCTGATTCCTAAAACTCCAATACCCTGTATTCTATAATTTTTTTTTAGTTCAGGGTAATTGTACCAGGTAAAAAATTATGGTACTTTCATCATTAAAGAAATTGATAAAAAGAAGATACAAGTATATGGACAAACATTCTTGACTCCATTGTTGTAGTCTTTTAAATACTAATTTGAGTTAAACAGTGTTATATACCGTAAATTGGGATAAAATGCCTGAAATTAAGCCATCCAAAATATGTACATGTTTGACGATGGAAAAGTATCCATTTGTTACATTAACCTGGAATTGTTTCTTGTGTTAAGTTACATAGCGAGAGGGATCATGTGGTTCTTGTATACATATCTTTAATTATTAACAACATAAGTACATTAACGTACAGGTAAAATGGCTGATGGTAGGCAAAATTGAAATAAACACAAATGGCCAAAATTTAACTGGCCAAAAAATATCCCTTCATTTTATGACCAAAGTGGCCAAATTTTAGCAATGCTAAAGTATCCCAATTTACGGTAATAAACTGAGTTACACCAGTCTTTGAGGATCTTACAACTGGGAACCATTGTAGTTGACAGTGTAATATAGTATGTCAAGTTTTTGTTTTAGTTTTGTTTTTTTGTTTTTTTTTTTTTGGTTTTTTTTATTGTTTTTATGCTTTTTTTGTGGGAGATATGTAGTTGATAAAGAGAAAGTCTGTCTAGGAGAATATGAATATCTAGGTGCAAAAATATTCATATTGAGTATTAAGTCAGACATTTTCCGTCCACCATCATAAATTTGAATTTTTTTCTCAACTTCATCAGATCATACAGAAGTAACAAAAATATCTACCAGGTTTACATATCTGGGATCAAACGATATTGTACATTTGGAGACACCTATTAATTCATAGTCACAGAAATGTTTCATCTGGGTTCAAAAATGCCAAAATAAATACTTTAGTTTGACTTTTATTGCTATACCCATAGATTTGCACTTTACTTTTGGTTCATCTGTTTTGGTTTTCTGTCAAGAAACTTAATTCTCTTCCTCAAATTTTAAACTAAATTGATATCAAGTAAAATCTAGAATGAGATTGAATAAGGCCAAAGTTTGCCAATATTTCATGAATGACTTTGTTCTCAAGGGCATGGTCTTTCTCCAGCCCATACCGTGTTATATTTTGTTTATACTTTGTAAGGCTTCTGATAATTATTAGATAATACTTGTCATTCTCATCAGATTATTGGGTGTCAGACCCTTAGTGGAAAAAAACTTTAATCAATTTTGTAAGTCTGTATAGGTGGGTCAGGATATGATAATGAAAAGTAATGTCAACAACAAATGAATATTTATGAAATATTGTGGTTTCCATAGTTACATTTAGTGCTTTACAACACAATATGTATACAGTTTGTTGTATTTAGATATGTATAAAAGTGAAAATTATGATTACACAGTCAGGTAATCCAATGATAATTTATCTTAAACTAGGTCTATCATATATACAGTGTACATATTCACAGCTAGACAGAGATATAATGAGAAATAGATTATTTTGGCTCAGTTTGGTCCTTATTTGAAGTTTCTCTTATAAGTTCTGTGGTATGGATAAATAAGGACAAGATAAGACAATAATAAACAGAGAGTTACTGTTATGTATATATTTATTTTAAATTCTGGCAGTGCCTTCCTGGATCAAACATTTTATAAAATAACATGCAGACATATTTGAAATACATATGTACATGTATTTAATTTTATTAGGTAGGCTTCATTCAGTTTTGCTGTTTTATTTATCACTGAAAACACTTAAGGCAACATGCTCATTGATTTTGATGTAGAGTTGTGTCCCTTTCGTTTGAGTTACATTCCATAATTATTGTACATATAAATATGTGATTGTGTATTTTATTATGTCTGTGCTTTATCTTCCATATGCAATTTAGCAATCTAATGTATATGTTTTTATGTTCTTATTTTATTTTTTATGGTTTTAGTTCATCGTATATAATGATATAACATTTACAGTAAAACATCATTCCACATATGTAGATATACAGTATACCATTTATAGATAATGGATTCACATTTAATACTCTGCATATGTAACCTTACTGTTGAAGTTGAGGCAGAGCTTCACATTCAGTATCTACCTCTAATGTGATACATAAACTATTTAACACCAAAGTTCTCACCTTTATCCAAAAGTCAATCTACATTAGCATGACATTTATAAATGAGTAGAAGTAATTTATAGATGTAAACTATCGAAAATATCATCAAAATTAGATCCAGACTCCCTGGGTTAAATGTGTAATTTTTCTTTAATTTTTGGATATCTACAAAATTCAGAGGATTAAATCATTATAACTTTGGTATTATGTTTGTAATATCAAACAAATGCAGAATTACTAAGATTATATAATGAAATTCATTTTCACGAACTCTTTTGTATCTCACCAATGCTTTTATATGTATATCATGTGTAACAAAGGTTGATATTTGTATGAAATATAATAAGTAAAATTATGTGTACATAACAGACAGATCCATAGGTAGTGTGTGTGTCAAGTTTTTACAAGATCAAAACGAATGAAGGATAAATCTTGGGTCAATTAAATCTTTTTGGGGGGTACATTGTTTTGTCTTTACCAATGAAATGTTAACGATAATATGTATTTGCTGTATGTAGTTTCTCAAGATATACTCCAGTGTAACATAACATTAGTTTTAAGACATGAAGAGCAACCGACTTCACTTCGTATGAACCTGACTGAAATACGAGAGCATACTTATTTTAATATTAGAATAACAATGTAATGTTAACACTTCGTAATAATCGTTATCAAATGTCATTATCATCATCCTCATCATTCACAGCTGAACAATCGTGTGTAGGACCGAGTTCTTCAAAAGATGATCAGCTTAATTAGTGATTTGCAACATTTTTCAAAGTAAAAACTCATTTTGCATACAACTATATCTAGTTGTGTTATCTCTGTGCTATATTTATGTACAGAGATTTTAAAATTAAATCAAGATTTACATTTTCAAGATAAAGTAAAAACAAAATAAATTGATTACTTATTAGGCTAATCATCTGTTGTATGACTTGGTCTAGATGTAAATGTATATAATTATACCATTTCTCATCTGTAGATATATCATTGTTAGCAGTTTAAAAATCAGTGAATATACATTGCACATTATGTAAGGTTGTTCAACTGTAATATATTACGGAGTTATATCCGTTTATCAAACATAGTGGAATTTGGCTTGTTGTAAGTACATACTATATCTGTTATAATCTACTGTTGTACAGTAGTTATAACACAACAACAAATTAAAGTTAATTGTAAATAAAAACGTTGTAGAGGGTGTTTTGTGTATAACAATTGTCAACTAAGAAATTGAATTTTATCGTTGTAGAGTATCTAGAATTAACTTAGTGAAGTAAAATTAATTAAATAAGTATTTAAGTTAAATATCATTTGATTTTAAATTGTGCCATAATGTATTAGGACATTAGAATGAAGAAATGTCTGCTTTCCTGCATAAGACTGGGTAGCTTTATACTAAAATGGGTCATCTTGTATGTAAAATATCAAATGCTTTTATTATATGTATCTTCCTTTTGTCCATAAAATGGACCCCATTTGAAAAACATTCTTAAAATTCTTGAAATTAAGAAAAAAAGATATCAAATATTGTCATTTAAAAGAACCTTCAGATATGGCACCTGATCCCCATTCTTGGTTTCAAGAGGTCCATGTTTGTCCATTTTTTTCCGTATTTGTATCTGGGTCCTGGACATCACGAAAGATTTATGCTTTGGTATCTGAGATATAGTGCATCTATTTACATTGAGTCTCGGTGGCTGATTGGTTAAAGGATTGCACATTAACGAGTTTCTGACCTTTAGGGCTCTAATCAGCATGGGTTTGAATACTGCTGGAATCTTAACTGATTTTGTGAGAATGTCGGTTTACACGTGGAAGGTCAAGAGTGTCTTTCCGGGTGCATTGTAACTTGGCTCTCAGATCTCCCCTCCAACATTGAAAACTGATAGTCACCATAAAACTAAGAAATTGTTGAGTGTCACGTAAAACACCATTCAAACAAATATTTATTAAATTCAATGTATAGATGCTGGTCATTTGCTGTATGCTTTGTTTGTAAAAAGATTTAATTTCGCTCAGTCAATATGTAGCACATGTAACAGCTTGAATGGTTTTCAGACATGTTAATTTTTAATATAAGCAATAATCTATATACCGAATTACACAGTGAAGAATATTAATTGCTAATTATTGTGAAAGTTCTAGTCTAGAATCAATTTGAGTCGAACTTCAATGAGTCAAATTTCTCGATGTTTTTAACTATTGATAAAGTAATAGTCCCGAATAATTTTGTTATTTACGCTACTTATAAACATTTTGTAATGCGAACTTTAATGAGTTGAATTTTGCGATATTTCAAATAAATTTTTCGGCCCATTTCTATAAACACAATGAAAATTCCTACATATGAATCGAAGTCAAAATTTACATGTGTACGAAAATGCCCTACGATAATTCTTCTCCTTTTCATAAACACTCAACGAATTATTATTTATAATGACCATATATATGTCTTAAATGGTTTTGAATCCGTCATATACACCTTATGGAACCCTAAAACTAAAGAACATATGATCCTCGTTTACCATCCATGAGTCGTGGTCCTGATGTTTCGACATTTTAAGGTGGTCCCTTGAACATCAACTTATCAAAGTTCTACTGTAGTGAGTGATTGAATGTGAAACTCATCAAATTCATTTTTAATTTTGTTTTAATTGTCATGGTCAAAAAGCTGTTCAGTTTTATTTTTGCAAATCTGTGTATAAATTTATTGTGCAATTGTCCATATGATATGGACGGCAGGAAATCTATTTAGAATTTTCTATTTTTTTCAAATCCTTTTAATATCGTTGGTTACAAAGTTATAACGCCGAACATTATAATGTAAATATAAACATAAATTATCAAATTCTGCCTTGTTTGATACTGCTTTCTGTTGTAATCTACATTTTCCTATTATGTTGGTTTATTGTCAGAGTTGTCTACCCATAGTAAAAAAAAATACATTATTGTTCGATTCACATAAGATGGCGGTGAGGAGTAACCTTTTGATTATCATACAAAAGATTCTACTAACTTTTCGGTTATGATAAGCTGCACGGGAAAAACGATTAATCCTCACTGGATACTTTCGTAATGTATGGTGACAAGTAGGAACGATTACTCTAGTAGTGCAATTTTAATGTTATGCTTTATTACCTAAATTTAAACTCGTCCGGGTCAAGAAAGGGTTCACAAGACTCCACCCGCCAGGTTATATAGATTTTACTATGAACACATCCAAAAGGAAAGACAACTCTAGTGCAGCGTCTGTATAATTGTTTTATTATTTTAAGTTTTATGTCATATTTCACTGATTACCATACTGTTTGCTTGGAATGTTTACATCCATTTTAGCCCATCACGGTCAATATATTGTCTGAATTTTTATTAAATTATAATGTTGCAAGTCATTAATCACCTGTTTCTTCATCTTAATTTTGTAGAAAATATCAAATAAAATAGATTCAATAGCCATACTGTTGTTGTTTGATCATTAAGATTCTACATTTGGTACCACTTTCTGATTCCATATGTACAGTGAGGTAACACCATCAGCAGTAGTATATCTACAGTTTGGTACCACTATCAGATGCTGTATTTACAAGTTGGTTCCTTTTTCAGTTGCGACATCTAAAGTGTGATGAAAACTCATCAGTGGTGGTATATTTACATCAGATATAATAGTTCTCCCAAAGATCTATGGGCATGTAGAGTTTTAAAGAGGTGTCATTAGTGGCCTTTCGGCAATGGATAAAACATATGTTGAGGCATGCAGAGGGATGGATATCGCCAATGCCTAGCCAGAAATATGCCCAAGAGGCATATCTACACTTGTCCTTTAAAATTTTTCGGGTGATAGCGTTTGGGAAAAGCGTCAGATAATATTAAAGCAAACAGGAGCTCAGGCCGCCCAGAGACCATATTGGTTGGCAAATCTGGAAAATGCCACATCGACACTTGCTAATTGGAGTGTCAATATATTACGATTCAGGCAACATCGATACTCCTATATAGGATAAATAATGTGTATATGTCGAAGTGCAAGACATATTTCAACCAATGGCGGGGCGGAGTAACCTTTTGATTATCATACGGATGATTCTACCCACTGTTCGGTTATGGCAAGCTGCACGAGAAAAACGTTTTATCCCTTACAGGATAATAATCTCTTATGTATTGTGATAAGTAGGAACGATTTCTCTAGTCATGCATTATTACCTAAAATTTAAACTCGTCCTGATCAAAAAAGGGTTCACGAGATTCCACCCCGCCAGGTTATTTGGATTTTACTCTTCCTGTGCTTAAGGTGTATTTACATAGTCTGTATATCACTGTAGTATGCCGTTTTGTCTTGAGCATTATAAATCTGGTATTATGTTTGGAATATTTGAATTAGACAAAACAAGCCTACGCCGCTTGCAAATGCAAGAAAAAATAAATGAGAATGCGCTTTATTTTTGATAAACTCAATACAGAAACGTACTGGCCACATCCAACTCATAACATCGATTGTGAATTAGTGTAATCTAGTGAAAATTTCATTAGTTGTCATATAAATTTCCACTAACCCAACTCTTCCTTTAAAATAACGTTCACTTTTCCATTTTATATAGAATCAACTCTTTTCGAAAGTTGCCTTGACGACGAATCATAAAAAAATTATATTTCATTATTATGTAACGTGTTAGCAATATGCGCATTCATCCATCCTGGAATCGTTGGATAGTTATATACCAAGAATATTATCGTAACTTACAGGTAAAATTGAAGAAACAACGAATTTGATTAGAGCCAAGGAAATATTTTGTTCATCAATAAAGTGGTTGATGTATGCGACAGCTTTCTGAAGAAAGTTATATCGTCTATAAGATTTAAATTTATTCAAAAATACAATAGAATCTAGATAAATTCTGGACCAACCAACCAACCGTTAAAGTATGATTTTGAACCAGAATATGAAATTTGACACATTTAGATGTTTGCGCTGTCCAGTTAAAGAATGCAAGGCAGTTGCAAAACGTTGTCATATTTCCATTTCTCATCGGAACAATGAGAATGCTTGAAAGACAAGTCCTGTAAAATCAAGATACTCAAGGTGAGATTGATGAACGTTGAAGATGCGCTTGTATTGTTGGACACTCTTCGCAATGAGGAATCCAAAATCCACAACGCAACCATTGGCGCCGATGTGTTTGTTGAGCCTGTTATTTTATCTCCTTTTGATGGAATTCAAACAAACATAAACAATGATTATGTAGATCTCATGGAATTAGAAAATGTTGATAAAATGTATAACAAATAACCAGGAAAATTATATTGTAGCTACAGTAAGTGGTGTGCCTGAAATCTCACAAGAGTTGCAAACAACAGAATTTGAACTAGATAAGTTCCTTGGTAACTGATGACACAGAGGGCGAAAACTAGGAGAACAATCAAACAGAAAGTGTTGGGGAAAAAGTTGTTGTGAGACGGCTAGTAGGAAGAGAGAAGGGAGTTAATATTGAAAGTAACATTGAGAAAGGTATGTGCACATGAAGAACGGTATGTGAACAGTACAGGAGTGCGTCATACCGGAAGTGAGGTCATGTTGTCATGGCAATAAGGAGAAAGAGCCAATCGTTGAGCTTGGAGGCGTGTCTATGACCGGAAGTGAAAGGTTTGTGGGGCGGCCATCTTGGATAACTAGCCAATGAGAGCCCTCGTTACAAGAGGTCGGGGTCTCAAGAGAACACGTGAGTTCACGAAAACTCAACGGTTAAAACTAGAATTTGTGTTTTTCCAGTTTTGGATTGAGAGTGAATCTATTTTTAAAACCGAAACTTTGGGTTTTTCCAGGTTTGTGAAACCAGCAGTAGGTGTCACCACAGTCGGAGTGGTTAACAATCCTGTATCAAGTGCGCAAGCGCGAGAAGCGATAGGCCGAGCTCGTAACCGTGAGTCAAGCTTGAACATGTTATCCTTGTGCTAAGACTTGTAGAGTTACGAGTATGTACAAAGGGAGATCACTCTGTATACCCTGTATGGATCTGATTATCATAAACTGTATAGTGATGGGTTTTCCCAGTTTTGAGGTTTAGAGTGAATGAACATTGATTAGATGATGGGGTATTCTCCTGATAGCATAATTAATTTGTAAGTAATTAAAACCTTATTAACGTTGCTAGTTGTCTAATTTTTTTCTGAGATATTGAAATTTACTGTTTGTACATGTTTCATACGGTAAACACTAAGTCTATGTCATAAAAATTCAAACACTCACCCTATGTTGGTAGTGGTTTTCTGACGATATTGACTCTTCGAGCTCCGGATCGCAAATGAGCTCTCAGAGGTCTAACTGAACCTATACTCTAGTCATGTTACTTTTTTTTCTTCTGTGATATTTGTCATTTTAATGTATAGAAAATAATCTAGCCCTATCTAATAAAAAAAATGAAACACTCACCTATGCTGATAGTAGTGTTTTTTTCTTATGATGTTAACACCTCGAGCTTCGGATCTCAAATGAGTTTTCAGAGGCTTGAATGAACCTCTCTCTAGTCACATCACTTACTTACTATATTAGACTTTCATCTAATGAAGTGAATACATCATAACAAAAACACAAATGAAATAAAACGTTTAATGTTGAATATACACTGATAAATAGTGTTTAGTCACTACAGATTAACACATACACAAAACCTGCATACCTTTAGTTAAGGTTTTTTTTTCGAATAAGTTGGGTGGCCCTTAAAAGGGCCGTTGATTGCTCCGAAAAGCTGAATAAGAGAGAGAGAGAGAGACTAATATCTGTCGAGTAGACGTGCCAACGACGAACTTCTCTTTCTTTTTCTATCATCAGTCGATTTATTTCGGCCTTATGTTTTTCGAAGATTGGCTAATGCTTCCTGAGCTAGTACGTATTGTACAGGTACTGGAAGTGAAGGGTCAGGTCTAGGGGGTCCTACCAGAATTTATCGGGGTGCGTGGCCTTACTACAATACGTGTCTTTCGTGTAAGAATGATTCTCATGTTTCTCTCTTCAGTTGCGTTATCCATGATGATGAACTAATACCGAGACTCATACAGTACTAGCTTATATACAGTTAATGACGTGCGTGTCACGTATTGATTTTTCCCCTACTAGACATCTGCGTCTAGACATCTGGCCACCTGTTGTTGACGATTTTTCAAGGACGAGTTTCATTTTCCCCCGTCTAGACATCTGGCCACCTGTTGTTGACGATTTTTCAAGGACGAGTTTCATATTTTTTCCGTCTAGAAATGTGGCCACCTGGTTTGACGATTTTCTAGGACCAGTTTCATTTTTCCCGTCTATACATCTGGCTACCTGTTTTTGACATTTTGACACTTCGCATCTGGCCACCTGTTTTTGAGATTTTGACACTTGGCATCTTACCACCTGTTTTTGACATCTGGCCACCTGTTTTACTGTCGATAATATTTCACCAGTGCCCTTATCCTTTCTCTGAATATCTTACTTAGACTCTGTACGGGTCATAGAATTGTGTTACACACTATTACGCTTTGTATCCTTATTTTCTTTTTACTCTTACTTAGAATCTCTATAGCTCGTACGTCTCATAGAGTTTGTGATACTAATACTCCTTCTCATAGTTTCTCAATGGTGTTTTTACACCATATAACTCTTGTACCTTTGTGTCTACCGTGTACTAGCACTATGCTTAAACTATGAGTGTACACCTTTTACCCAGATAAAATACATGATCATCAAATCAGTTTTTTAACCTCATATTTCTATCAAAAAAGACGACAAGATAAACTTTGTAATGCAACATGTTTTAATTTTCCCCGTTAAAAAAGAAATCAAAATGTATTTTCGCAGAGGGTTAGAGGAATGTCCCTCTGGAAATGTACAATAATTAAATGAACAAATAAAAATTCTTAAACTGTCACTTCGTTATGGAGACGGGGTGCCAGTTGCATCAAGCGATACACCGTATCCCAAAGTCGGTTTCGGTCTGTTTCTTTGGTCCATTGAGTAGCTCTCCAATCTGGGCAGTAGAATTTCTGTTTGTAGACATCTCTAAATGCTTTAGGAATGCTGGATTGCTCTAAACGTTCTTCAAATTTTTGCAAAATGTTCGTTTCGTTCACGTGTCCAGAGCCTCGTCAAAGTAGTGAAACATCATTGTACCGTCATCATATATCATCAGGCAGGAATGTTGATTTGGATTTGGATGACCAATCGTACAGCCGTAACATTGAGTGTTGGATCGTACATCTTGTTTAATACGGCTTCTGCGTACACCATGTGCCATTGACTATCAATGGATTGACTGTAGCTCTGCTCCATGTTGTAGTTGATGTTGACGAAAATAACTAGTGTAGTGGTCCACAAGCAAAAATTCATCTGGTCCGTTTCAAGTCTGAACTACAGTTTTAATAGTGGAGTGAATCACGTGACATTCATATCCCATCTATAGTATGTATTTTAGTAGTTTGTAAACGAATGTCTCTCGATCACGTCACGGACTATACCGTATATCTCCCAATAGATAGGATTTTGACGTAATGCACTTACATATTCTGTAAAGGCTTCTAATACACATAAGCGTTCTCTCGTAAAAATCTCATCATCAAACATATGATACACAATCCCTATAAAATGTGCGGGTATTTTCACAGCTCGAACACAAGTATTCCAATCAGGATTACATCGCATCTGATTTTTCATTCTTCTGTGTAATAGAGAACAGCAGATCATCCATACAGTCGCAATCATGATTGTTCTCTGTGTGCACTCTGATGTCATGTCAGCCTATGTCATACCCAACAAGTCACGTGATCCCTGAATCGTATCTTTGTACTCTTTCTCATTCCCCATGTTTTCTCTCTCTTATTTCTTTTCCCTCTCCACATGTTCACCTTTTTCTCATTTCTTTTCTCTCATTTCTTTTTTCTCTTTCTCCATATGTTCACCTTTCTCTTATTTCTTTTTTTTTTTTTTTTTGGTTTTTACTCTCTCATACACACCTGAAGAACATGAAGTAAATTTCCTGTTTTTATCCAGTGACTTGCTCTGATCATTGTCTTGATCAGCTGTCAAATCAAAACACCACAAGGTATACCCTCTTCTATAGTGGTCAATGGTCACGGAAGAGGCCCAGTCTTCTCTTAATCGACCTAATTCTTGATATAAGCTCAAGTATGATCGCAAGTACAAGTTGTTTTCAAAGTCAGGTTTTACAAGACTTTCTCCATTGATACTTACATCCACTTTATTGACATTAAAATGTTGGAAATAAAAAGGATTCTTTGTCGCATCACCATTGAAAGCGGCATTGCTCACCATACCTACTACTATACATTTTGGCATTTGACCTTGATACAAATGATCTGTAATCTTTGAACGTGTACCAGCAGGAATGGTAAAAGTTTTCACTTCTACACGTCTCAAGGGAAATTTAGCAGGACTTGTATTCATCTGTTGGTTCATCTGATTCTGGGTTTCACTTCACGTACCACTAGATACATTTGTAATATCTTCAAATAACCTAATTCACCTCCTCCACACATCATGTAAAAGGGTTCACGACTTCTATTAAACCTTAGGCGTACATCTATATCATTAGGTAGAAATCATTTCTGTTCAAACAAATCCAAATGGATACGATCCATCATATTAAAGGTTTTACGTTCACGGATATGTTCATGACGATCAGCTAATCCTGAGTTTTTCTCGACGACATCACCGGTATGAGAAGTCAACTTGTCAAATTGTCCAGATTGATCCTTGTACCCTAAACTTGTAGCACTAATTTGATATTTTAACATTTCGTCAGAAAAGGACAGCAACTTTTCGAGATAAGCTCGATATGTATCGGTTCCAGGAGTGATCACTTTTCCACTTAGATCACAATCGATCTCGGAAAACAAACTATGCAGCAAATTGTTGACGGGGTGATTTGACTATCATCTGCTAGATCAGTTCCATCTTGTTTGACGATTTTAGCTTCTACGTACACATAGGTCTGTTCAAATCCAAATACTCATCGCCTTGTCCTTTGATTTCAAATTCAATAGGAGCAGATTGTGTATTGACACTAGAGACGGGGTAATATTCCACCCATCTTCCTTCTTCTAAGGTTACGTTGGTGGGAGGGACATTCAACAACTCTAAAGCTTCACTACTACACTCACACGAATCTTTTTGCATCATCATCTTGTTAGATTTACTTGTAGAAGTAGACTGAAAGGGACGGCTCATTCGTTTCTTTGTGATACTACTGTTCGTATGACTCGTTGTTCCTGTTCGTTTCTTGCTTGCTAAACGAGAAGCAACATGAGAGGGGGCACGAGCTAATGTTTTCTTAGGACCCGTCATTAAGTTGGTCACTGCTTCTTTCCCTCGTTGAACAAGAACATTTTCAATGAACGTTTATTCTGTATCACATCCATGTCCGTATTCAAAGCAAATTTAGCTATATGAGGAATGGCGTTCGTCATGGTAGGTTTGAGAAAGTGTGACCATATACCTTTGCCATATTGCATATCAGATGCTCTGGGAACACATGCTCCTACGAGTGTATTGACTATACTACCTGCAAGTCTTAATGGATTGATGATCCCACCTCTCTGAGGAGAGATCAGACCATGAGTTGTTTTCGTCAACAATTGAGTCAGTTTAGGAATGAGAAGCCCATATCCTTTCTGACGAGGCACCCCTTTATGAACGATGAGTGTCATTATGTGTCACTATCAATACAGTCCTAGGGAATGGATTTAAACGTGGGAACTTGAATCCTTTATAGATTCAATGATTTGCTTTGGAGGGTAGTTTCATACTAGGATTAGGCATGATGTACCCCATACAACCACTTAACATACCATCCAGAAGTGACTATTGTCATCTTTCAAAGCCAAATGAACGACCCAAGCTATGATGATAGTAAAGGCAAGAATTACTTGAACAAAGAATACAATTTCATTCCGTGCTTTGTTTTCTCCGCATCATTTCCAAGTAGTACTAGGCGTATGACTCACTCTATCGGGTAGTTGTTCGGTGGGCTCATTGTTGACTTTGATAGACACTCGGCTTACCGAATCTACTGGTCGATCAAGTTGAATTTGGGGATCCATGAATCAAAACTAGAAGGATATCCTTTCCGATGTACCTTCAATTCTTCTATAACTCGATTTTTACCTACGCGCCTTTTTCTATGACCGAGAATCTCGTCGACTTCGTAGACATCATCTGTTTTCACAACGGGTTGTAATTCAGATTCGTACCTTCCAATCGTTCTTGATGATTATCCTGGATGTAATACACATAAGGATAAGGATCAGGTACTCGTTTTTTCGAACAGTTCGGTGGTCCAGTTAGGTAAGTATCCCTTATCAAATGTACGTTTTACTTTACTGATACGTACGCGATCACCTGTATGAAACTTGGGCAATGGGCGGTTTTTAGAAGGGCTATCATATAAGGTTTCCCAGACTTCTAACACATTGGAAGGATTGACTTCTATGGGACTTCTACCGATACTACGATGATACGATTGATAATAAGCTTGAACAATCTGAGGTAGAACGTCAACATAACGACGTGAACGAGTATGAGTAAAATATCTCCACGTGCGAGCTTTCAGTGTCCTTTGAAATAAATAAATCGTTCTACAATACTAGCTTTTGTTTCTGTATTGTCTGTAGTAAAGAAATGAATATCATGGAACGTTTGACGAAATTCACGATTCAAAAACTCTTTTCCCTTATCGGATTATGTACGAATGGGACGTCGTCCTTTAGCTTGTTTTAATACTGCTTGAAACCCTCGTACCATTTCTTTGGCAGATTTATTTTTCAAAGGGATGGCCCAAGCATATGTAGATGGAACATCAATGACGCATAAGAGATAATTTTGGATACATCAGCTAAATCTAATTGCCATTGTTCATCCATATCGGTCACTCTCGTTTGGTTACGAGGAAACCTTCTTGATAGATTTATGAAGCGTATACATGTCTTGTTCTTTCAACCATTGTTTGACCTCATTTAGAGAAATGGAGTACTTTCGACGTTTCACTTCTCGATAGAGAGGTTGTATACCTGCATACCCACCCCGATTAGAAGGATCATAATAGATGGATGCTAATTTGGCATTTTGCGAAGATTTTGAGTTTTGATCAATTCTGGAAGCTGAGAACTCTTTTGAGATTTTTTAATGGTAGACCAGGCCGTAGGAGTCAATCTTTGCCAATCCTTAACAATTTTCTGAGTAAGGGGTGTCTTTGCAGAATCTTTTATGTCAGTAGAAGGAAGAGTAGGTATAGCGTCATAGAACCCCGTGTCATCTTCATCATTATTATCATCCAGAGGTTTAGGGGTACTAATAGCCTTTGGTTTTACGATAGGTTGATTAATCACTTTGATATAATTAGGGTTACGTATCCAATCACGAGGGACATCCGATTCCACTAATCCTTTTACAAAACTATCAAGTCCCGAGGGTTGATACCCTTTTCTAAGTTGTGTCTGTACGGCATCAGTTACGAGATCGACCATATTTGTCCCAGGTACGGTCTTCCCTTTGTATTGTATTTGACCGTCTTTTCCCAATGTAACTGTATCAGAATGTTTCTTGAGATGTTTAAATAACAAAGGGACTTTTGGTTTTAATGGAGCAGTGACACTGGATCTCCCCTTTGTCCTACTCATACAGTCTATACAGAGTAATATCCCTTTTGTCCTACTCATACAGGCTATACAGAGTGATCTCCCCTTTGTTCCACCTATAGAGTCTATATAATACTTATACACTATATAAACAGTGATCTCCCTTTGTAACTCTACAAGTCAAACAAGAATAACATGTTCAAGCTTGACTCACGGTTACGAGCTCGGCCTACCGCTTCTCGCGCTTGCGCACTTGATACAGGACTCTCACCGACTTTGGCGACACCTACTGCTGGTTTCACAAACCTGGAAAAACACAAAGTTTCGGTTCTAAAAATAGATTCACTCTCAACCCAAAACTGGAAAGACCCAACTTCTAGTTTTAGCCGTTGACTTCTCGTGAACTCACGTGACCTCTCGTGACCCCGACCTCTTGTAACGAGGGCTCTCATTGGCTCGTTATCCAAGATGGCCGCCCCCCACAACCTTTCACTTCCGGTCATAGACATGCCTCCAAGCTCAACGATTGACTCTTTCTCCTTATTGCCATGACAACATGGCCTCACTTCCGGTATGACTTACTTCCGGTATGACCTCAATTCCGGCTTGACGCACTTCCGGTATGACGTCACAGGCGGTTCCATGGCGTGCAGATTCAAATTGACCAATCAGAAGGCATCATTCTGATGTCGACATCAAGGGCGCCACTGGTGGCACCCCCTAGCGGCAAAATTTGAATCTGCACGCCATGGAGCTGCCTATAACTACTAATATCTTCTCTAGAAATAATTTTCAGCTGATTTTGACATTTTTCCATTTGGCCGACGACAAAACGAAAACACAAAACAGGATGGTATGTTCCAAATATTCTGACTATAACACGTTGTTCTTGGATTTCATGACTTCATGTCGTTTTGACGGAATAACAGATAGTAGCTTATACAATGTACATCTGGTGCATGATGTAAAAGCCGACTCTCCGTATAAGGTGTTAAGTCAATATTATTCATGCCAACTTGTTTGAAAGTATCTTCAACAGTTTGCGGCAAATATTACATTTAGTCACAATCTTAATATATGCCCTACATGTAACATGGACAAATTTCACACCAACGTGTTTTCAGTATATTTCTATTTCATTCCCGTCATGTATAGCGCCGTATGAACTATGATAGTAACGATGATGTTGACCATGACGATAACAACAATTTATTCCTTTTCAGACCAGACGAAAAGTTCTAGCACCTGCAGGTTTATGCCAACCGCGTGTTCCAGCAGTACCACATCCAAGACAAATCTATATGGACGGACTTGAATGATGCAGTATTTCACAACGAAGGCTGCCAAATTCGTGGTAAAATTTAGCGTGTTGCCAGAGAAATTAGGTACATTATCAGAATGAAATGCTATTTAGACAAAATTTCAGCTTCATTCTTTCAGCTAGGGTTCCAATATAGTAAAAGAGCAACATGTTTCACAAGGGCTACCATGTCTTTTATGACCAGTTTCGTTTGTAGTATTAATCTGGCACAACTTCTCATAAATATGGTTTACTTAAAATGAACTAAACGATTTAACAGAAAATGCCAGAAATTATCAAAAATGGTTAGTGGAAGCATTTTCATACGACAAGAAATCATATTGCTTTTGTCTGCTCATAAGACTGATAGAGTTGGGAGAAAACCTGCAAAACGGTTGTCAACAGATCTGGCTGTAAATCAGGAAAACGAAATAACATGCACTGCCAAATGTTATAATAAATGTATGGGGGAATAGATGAAGCGGACATGCTACTAAGCTTTTATAACTACACCAGAAAACTGTCAAGAAATTGCCATTAATATAATATGCCGCACGTTGCTGAATGCCTGTGTTTTTTGTCAATAAAATACGACTGAGCGTCCAATAAATCGAGACTGAGGTTTTATCAATATGCAGTAGAAAGCATGTCAGAGGAGTATACAGCAAATCGCTCTGGTGGTGGAACTGTCCAAAGACAATTGCCGGTAATACTTAAAAAAATAAGTCGCTGGAACCTAGGCTGATTTTCTTGGGACACTTGTGGAAGGCCGATGGTGTCTCCACGAGTGCGTTGTAACCGGGTTAGAATTTCTATAATAATGTTGAATCAAATACAAAGAATATAATGAGGAATTATGGGCACTGTTACAGTTAGATCAGAAGAAAAAGTCACATTATTTTATTTTTAAGTTAATTTCGAATATCCATGGTTCTCGAATATATGGCAGAATGGATGACAGCTTATTAAATCGACAATGAACAAACAACAGTAAATGCATGCATGATAGATATATTGGAAATTTGTAAGCATGTAGATAAGATGGGATCTGGGCCCAAAGTCACCAAATTTACTCAGTACTTAAGCTCACCTAACTTATCATGATTTTAAGGTAAAAGCATGTGAACTTCATTCTGTAACTGGACATGTTTGTATATTGTTGGCATACAAATGTAAATAATGGAAACTTCAGAAATATTAAAAAAATATTTGAGTATGTACTCAAATTTTGAGTACCATACTCAACATATTTATTCATTTTTGACAGGAAAATCATTAGTGTGACGCAAAAAATTATAAAGGAATGATGAAAAATATTGATATGTTTCCTAATCACTCAAACCAAAAAGATTTACACCGATTATCTAGTCAAAATAATGAAATAAAAGTTGAGCTTGAGTATTTAGTAAATGTTGACTTCGGGCTGGTCTTCAGTTTGCAACGAGGTCATTTCTCGAAACAAAATGCGACCGAAACGCCAAAAAAAAATACTTTAGCTGACCTAAACTTTTAAAATTGTATTAGACCAACCCAATTATTTTTAAATTATATTTCTCCAGTCTTGACGCTTGAACGAAAGAAAATTGTTCTGTTTGAATTTTGTTTTTGTCAAACCAATGTGCACGTCTCGTATTTGAAAATGTGGGTAGTTTTTAGAATGGGAATTGCTGTATGTTTCCCACCTCGACTACCCCCGATATTGTAAGAATGATAGTGCATCCATAATTTTGTTCATGTCTTTCACTTTGAAATACAGTAAAACCAGCTATAGTGGCCACCTCTATATAAGGATTACTTGTTTATAAAGGCCAGTTTTTTAAGTCCCTTGACTGTATACTTCAACTAAATTGAACCTGTGTATAAGGGTCACCTGCACATAAAGGTCAATATTTTCTGGTCCCTTGGGTGGCCCCTATATACAGGTTTCACTGTATGCTGAAAATGTAATTTGTAACACATTACGTGTTTCTTTATTAGCTGAGGATAGGTAAAACAGGTGATAATTCTCCCGAACACGTGCTGACTATTGACTTGACTGGCGACAGTGCTCGAGCTTGTATCAGTTACAGGTTTAACTTAAGCAAAAACGTTTTGACTACGAGCATCTTGATTGACTTGAAATGTGATTCTAGCTTGTTCCATGAAAGTAATTTTAATATAACAATATAATGACGTCATACTACGTCATGTTTAGTGACGTAATGCATTCAGTTAAAACGACGTATGTTTTTTGTGTTTTCTGACATCATTGGATCGTGACGTCATAACCACACACATGTTTGATGGGCTATATGATTGTGACGTCATGGTGGAAGTGTTTCCTAAAGGTGTCGTGTCGGGCATTTGAAGAATGGTAAAACTGATGACATTTATTTACCGGAATGACAGGCGTCATCATGGTAATGACGTATTATGCGAAAACAGGCGTTATAACGACTTTTTAAAAGGCGTTATTATGCGAAAAAAAGCGTTATAACGACTTTTGAAAAGCGTTATTACGCGAAAAAAGGCGTTATAACGACTTTTTTTGAAAGGGCGTTATTACGCGAAAGAGGGCGTTATTATGCGAAAAAGGCGTTATTACACGAAAAAAAAGTAGACAGTGTATTTTGGTATTGACCAAAACTATTTGGGCTTAAATCAAAATGTCATTTCTTGTTTGACAGTGAACAAGATACAAAATGAATTACACGTTGGTTGTGTATGAAATTTGGCACCGATTTGGGAATTAATAAATCGATTTTTAAAATTTGAAAATTCTATGTTAAGTCTGGGGTTTCTTATTGGGGTAAAGACAATATTTTTGATTATTTTAAGAAATGGACAAATTACTAAACGGATTTTCATATACATGTAGTCTAGCTGAATTGTTGGGTTGACACTCATAAACTTTTGGTTTTTACCAATGCATTTGCATAAGATTTGCCTCAGATGTTTGGTTTTATTTAGCCTTGGAGCTTTTTTTTTTATTCGCGTGATAACGCCTTTAAAAAGTCGTAATAATACCTTTCAAAACTCGTAATAATGCCTTTTAAAAGTCGTTGTAATGCCTTTTTCGTGTAATATCGCCTTTCAAAAGTTGTTATAACGCCTTTTTGCGTAATAAGGCTTTCGTAAATATTGATATAATTTCTCAACTTTAAAATTGCTCTTTGTTAAAAAATACTGCCCAAAGCATAACTCGCTATGTATTTGAGATAAGATGATGAAATTTGGTACAAATGGTAATGACATCAAGACAATGTATTATGAACAAAAATTATGTGAATCAACGCTTTTATTACAGAGTTAATGCCCTTAAGAATCAAGTTATTGTTTCGGGTCTTTCTAAATAAGATTCACCATCAGTTTGTGGAGTCCAAGCGAATTAATTGATTCCAGTAAATTGTTCCATAAAAAGGTGTATCAACATTAAACGTTTACTGCTAAATTTTAAATATCAATTAATGACTTTTGATTGCTATCAAGAGGTGATTGGTTTTATCTGTCTCCTCAGTTGCTAAGCATCTTTAATTTTATTTATCATTGATACAATGTATTACATGTAGGTACTAGGTAGTGTATTTATTTTGAATCGCTAATATCTGACTTAGTGTAATTTAATTAATTCATATTGTTATGAGGTCTGAATTACCCTAAGATATGCCAGCAAAAATCAAGAACACAGTAAAGTAAATTTATAAATTTTATTAACAATAATAAAATAAAACTTAATCTAAATGACAGTTTACAGGAATTAAAATTACAACTCACAGTTCGGTTCCAGTTCAGAGATCCACACGAATACACAATAAATTCCAATCCAAACATAATATTAAACGGATCCACTCGAATACACAATAAATTCCAATTTGTATGTAATACTGATGTGCACTATTATCGTATAAATCCCAATATATAAATGTGGTCTGCTCTCCTATAACTTGTTCTTAAAATAGTCTCAGCTGTTCTGCCCCAAAGACCTGGCCATCTCTGTATATATACTTTAAAACCGTTCTAGAAATCATCTAGAAAATGGTCTTTCTAGACGATTCGGGAAATTCCCTATGGCTAAAATAGTAACATGATGACAGAGTTAGGATGTCCTTGAACAAACACACAAACAAAGGTCAAGATGCATTAAGTTCAATGAGTACAAATAATTGTAAATAAGCACCCATTAACCCTCATAACAATATCATTATCAATCCATCGGCCATATTTAGTGCAATATGATATACATGTATTCTTGGGTCAACAATCATAAACTTTTCCACTTGATATATCAGAAATTCAGAATTGGCTAAATGTATCCTTAAATCTTAACATTATGTTCACAGAACTAACCATAATATTTGGTATTACAGATAAAATACAATACTTTGAGATACTTAATAATATCATTTTAACAATAAAAAAATATGTATATACCACAAAATATAAAAAGAAAACACTGTATGTAAGTCAAGCTAAAGCTGCAATTAAAAATTTAATAAAAATAGGACTAAATCAAAATAAACCACCCAAGAATATTGAGTTTTTTGAAAAATTAATGAAAGAAAATTAGTAAGTTATGATATACGTATAGGTAAATCATTATAGATCTCAATATAAAAATAAATGTATAACATCTAACATTTCATTTTGGTCTAAACTTTCTTCATTAAAGCATGATTCAGAAATATACATGTACCCATAAAAATCCAAACAGTGAATCAGAAACAACATAAACAGCTCTCCCTCTCAGCACAACACATATCTAACTAACCCCTACCCTTCACTGTCTTCTGTTTTAATTCCTTTCTATATTACTTTTTGGTCAGAAGTACAATGTCCTACCTTTTGGTAATTTTCTAATTAAATATTAAAATATATATGTGTATAGTGTATATATCTACAATTTTATAGGTATGTATGTATACATGTTTATGTTAATAGAATGATATATAAAAGACCATTGGGTTCATCACAAACACCCAGGATATGTTATGTATATATATGCAATGCATGTATATGTGTATATGCATGTATATGTGTATATGTCTTTGTATATGTATGTATGTAGGTGTGTGTATGTATATATGCATGTATGTGTATGTATTTCATGTACACTTTAAATATTACTAATTAATAGATACAATATTGATCTACTCAATATGTTCAAATAGAGTGGGATTGCTCTATGTTATTATTTTTTATATATTTTTTCCTTTCGTTTGTGTGGTGCTTTATTATTCAAATCTCTCTCTCTTTCTCTCTCTCTCTCTCTCTCTCTCTCTCTCTCTCTCCTTTTTTCTTGGTAATTGGTCAATCCATCTAACATATGACAACCCAATACTCCCTAGTCAGGTGGAGCTGTAGGGATTGATGTAAAAAGCCTGGCCAAATACCATAATAAAACATAAAAAAAAAAAAAAAAAAAAAAAAAAAAAAACTTTTTCACTTGACAAGTTGTCCTACAGGACACGTCGTATTGAAATCGACAAGTTGTCCTACAGGACACGTCGTATTGAAATCGACAAGTTGTCCTACAGGACACGTCGTATTGAAATCGACAAGTTGTCCTACAGGACACGTAGTACTGAAATCGACAAGTTGTCCTACAGGACACGTAGTACTGAAATCGACAAGTTGTCCTACAGGACACGTAGTACTGAAATCGACAAGTTGTCCTACAGGTCACATAGTATTGAAATCGACAAGTTGTCCTACAGGTCACATAGTATTGAAATCGACAAGTTGCCCTACAGGTCACATAGTATTGAAATCGACAAGTTGCCCTACAGGTCACATAGTATTGAAATCGACAAGTTGTCCTACAAGACACGTAGTACTGAAATCGACAAGTTGCCCTACAGGTCACATAGTATTGAAATCGACAAGTTGTCCTACAAGACACGTAGCAATGAAATCGACAAGTTGTCCTGCAGGACACTAGAATTGAAATCTGCTTGTCCAAATGCAAATATTACCGATTGGAATTTTTTTCTTTAACTATACCACTTGTTCAACAGGAAAAGTGAGAAATAACAATTACTTTTCCGTCCGCAAAATGGACTTGTCCCGGACAATCTTTTATGTACTATTATGGGTCGGACTTTGTTGCCGCTGGGCATTAAGATTTCTTAAGCATTTTTGGGGGGTATTAATTGTTTGGCCTTTATTGTTTGTTTCGTTGTAGCATTCCTTTTTTATTTTACTAACACCAAACATCAGGCCTCCTTTTTTCCCCGAGTTGAAACACCTTCCATTTACCCTCTTATTTTTCTCACTTACCGTGTTTTTACCTCAGTGTCGCATCCACATTTTTCGCGATATCCTTTACTCCCCCACCCCTCGCTCATTTTTTAGTGTAAGAACAAATGCGTGATAATGTGTTTGCGTGATACTTTATTCGTGCGTTGTTAGATAGCGTGATAACGCGATTGTGCGATGGCGTGCGTATTAGTGATATGGTGTGTTAGCACGAAAGCACGTTTGCGCGGACGTGTGTTTACTAGCGCGATAGTATGGTGTCCCGATGGGTCCCTTAAAAACAAGGGCTCTGTAAAACGGGGCTTCCCCTCGCCATGGTGGCCAAAGTTGACCTTGACATTTGACCCCGTGACTCAAAATCAAAATGATTCGGACGTGCATGTGAAGTTTAAAAGAACAACGGGTTTTCGGAGTATCGAGCCACCGGGCTGTAACCTACCTGTATATATACCCCAATACAGTTCCAGAAAACACTTTATTACATGACACTCTTATCATCTAGTTTCTGATTGGCTCGTTTAATACTTTATGTTCTCGTTTAATCGTTATATTAACTCATAAATCGCTTAATAGGTTAATATAATAATTCAACACATCGGGGTCGTACCCAAAAATAGCACAAGGGAATTCCCGAACTTAGGCACGCTCGGCGTTCATTTTATAGCCAATCCATCAACGCTGTCTAGTCTAAACAAACTATTGACGATGATGGTCTCCGAACACTATTGGAAGAGAAGGATTCTAAAGATACTAGACTTGCAACACATTTAGCCGTTTAAAACTGTTGTATTTAAGTTGTTCATCCTTAATAAGATCACAATACGTGGCTAGACTCCCACATCCCGTTTAAAACTGTTGTTCATCCTTAATAAGATCACAATACATGGCTAGACTCCCACATCTTACTGATATTTGCGAGATTCACACATTGGCACCGGTGTCAAACTGATTGAAATGCCATGTAATAAAATAACTAACGACCTCATTTTCGGGTATTACATGGAGTCATCAACCCAAGAAAGCGAGCCCGAGGGAAAACATCACTTTCTTCAGTTGATAACACCATGTATTAACCTCAAATGAGGACGATACTTGTTTAGTATTAACCTCAAATGAGGTCGATATTTGTTTAAGAAATCAAGAAATGACCTTTCTAGTACAGTCATGTGTTTACAATGGAAATTCCCTATGGCTTAATATAGTAACATGATGACATAATTATAAAAATCTTGAAACAAAACAATAACAATTAATATTTCAGAAAGGTCCGAATGCACCAAGTTCAACAAGTACTAATAGTAAGTAAACGATCATAACAGTACATGTATCTCAATGAATTACAAAAAAAGACAGGTGATTTATCGTTTCTGCATTGTCGATATCAGCCTGTTACATTTAATATATTGCTGTAGATATCTACAAAATGTTTCACTGTCACAGATATCATAATGTCAGAGACATGTATTACATCAGCCTATAGTTGATATATCAGGACAGAACGTATTGATAAAGCCAGACCATTATTAACTGATCAAAGTACTTTTTATTGTTTTTTTTTTTTTTTGGCTCAATCATTAAATGCATCACGTTTTGTATCATTTCTCAATTCTAAATATATTGCACGAAGACCCGCAGTCACCAGATTTACTCAATATTCAAGTTCAACTTTTGACAACATAATAATTATTATAATAATTGTTTATAAATCTTTTAAGTGATTAGGAAGCGTAGTATAATTTTTCATCATTTCCTGTGAAAAAAAGGAATAAACACGTTGAGAACGGAACTCAAAATCTTAGAACAATATCATCAAATTAGCAATAATTTTTTATCATTAATTATAATTGTGTCGTAACATATCCAGTTACAGAATAAATTTAGTGTATTTTTACCTTAAAATCATGAAAGGGTAGTTGAACTTGAGTACTGGGTAAATTTGGTGACCTCGGACCCCTATCGACCCGTACTACACTATACAGATAAGAGAATACTCAAATGCAGCCCTCTATTTTTATTATTTCAGTTTTGAAATTATATGACAATGCGTGTAGATAAATTACAATGTTATTTTAGTTATATCAGCAAAGGAGATCTACATATTTTCTTAAATGATCAGACAAATTTGGCAGCTTCGCAATTCCACTTGGCAAAGAATCATTTTCCATAAGAATCTCTCGAATTGCACATCTACTAAAATGTTTTAGAGCACACGGAGTTTTATATCGGTCATCTGGAAGATAATGAGCGGCACTTTCTCTTACAAAATAAGCATCTTTTCGTTCGGTTTTTAGATCGCCAACCGTTTGCGGATCAAAACAAATATTTATCATTTTGATTGCTCGAAGACAATATGTTAGGCATTTGTGAATTTGATCCATTGGACGGTCTACCAGTGACTGATTCACGACTTCTTCTAATGCAGCTGGTGAACCCAGTATCTCTAACAAACGTTCGAATGGTCGACCTCTTGGAGATGCGCCGTGACGTATAAGCATAAGTACCGCTTCCGGCCTTAGACTCTCAAACGCTAGAGTAAGAGGCTGGGTACCTATATGGTTGTCCGATGATGTGTTTTCCGTCATCATTAGAGTTGGGTGTCCGAGGGGTATATCCAAATAACAACACATTTTGGCATTGACAAGGTCTTTATAGACAACTCTCGCTGGTCCTTTGAAAAGTTTGTTCCCTAAATCACCTGCTTCTAGATCAACAGTGAAACCTCCACAAAAAGCTACACAATACAGTGTTTTTTCCAAATCTGTACTTTTGTCTACCACGGTTAAATCTGCATAGTGAATCAGATCTCTCATAAATAGACCCATATCAATTCCTCTACTGTAGGGCAATAACTCCAACAACAATTTCCGAAATAATTCTTTTTTGTCTGTTTTATATTGGAAACAGAGTCCAAGACAGAGATGAAGTAATAACCAACAGTCTTGTACTGTATCTGCTTTCATGTTGAATATTCTGGTATATTCAAGTATATCATCAAGCGCTTTTTCTAGAGTTAGTTCTCCGCTATCAATAAGATTACAATACTTGAATCCCATCAGTTCACATTTTCCCTCTTTGGTACTGTAACCTCCGACGATATTTTGCATCATTTTTTGACATGTATTACCTTTCGATATCTTTAGTTTTTTTTCTTTCGCGAGACACCCAGCGGCCGCACCCATTTTATCGTATTTGTTGACCTCAGAAAGTTGATAAAATTAGCTTTCTTTTCAGTTTCAATACGGAGTGGTCACTGATACTGAAACTTAGCAACAGATGACGTAATTCATTTATGAGTAACGTCATAGCAATGGGGAAAAAACAAAATAAGAAGGTCAAGACGTTACGGCACTTAAAAATCCGTAGTTGTATCATATTCCCACTTTTTGGTAAAATTCCTGGACTCGTATGCATAAAAATTCTAATAATTTTCTTAAGTATATTCTTAAATAGTTTAAGAATATTCTTAGCTAAGTAATATTCTTAAATTCCATTGCATAAAAAATAAAGTCTAATACTACAATATTCCCAAATAAGGGCTAATGGTTATAGGTTAGCCATGAGTATTGACTTAGAAATAATAAAGAGCCCCCATTGTGCCATTTTTGATTTATGCTATTATTTCAAAGGTAGAGCGTGCTACCGACTGAGTCAGGCAGCTGTGAGTGATTAGAATGGGTCTATTCTGGTTTTAAATGTCCCCTTCTTTCTAACAACTTCATTGCCAGCCATATTTAAAAAATACCTTAAGCAATATGCTTAAGAACTTAAGAAAGGTTAAGACCACACTTAACTTTAAGTATATACTAAGCATATTCTTAAGAGTTAAGAAGTTTTATGCACCATGCTAAGCAATATGCTTAGTAAAATTTCAATCTGCTAAGCAAGAAATCCATACTTAAGTATATGCTTAGGCACTTAAGAATTTTTATGCATACGAGTCCAGCTGGTAAATTAAAAAGTGGGAACATTAGAGTTGGAATCATAGACTAGGATATAGTCATGTGTTAGACGCACCGAAGTATTCAGAGTCATAACGGGTCCTCTAAAACGGTTTTATGAATGCAATTTTAGAGAAACTATGTTCAGCCTTTCAAACTATGTTTCATCATTTAAATTCCATTTTGACAGCCCCACCCAGATACTTTCAACCATTCAGTTAGAATTATGTGAAGTGCTCTCTCTCTCTCTCTCTCTCTCTCTCTCTCTCTCTCTCTCTCTCTCTCTCTCTCTCTCTCTCTCTCTCTCTCTCTCTCTCTCTCATAGACCTAGACTATATGTATTTACAATACAACGATCGCTGGTAAGCAAAAGACACAAAATGCATATATACTTTTTTCACTTGAGATGGATTTGTCTGCGAAGTCTATGCTTCAACACCGGGAACTACACTTTTTAAATATTTTTGTCGTCTGTTTGTAAAAAAAAATGTGGATGTGGTATTTATTCATCTGTTTTTGAACACAAACTGTCTCATGTCCTATGACGTGTAATTTTGAAAGAAATTTCTACAATGTATACATGTACATGTATATTCATAATGACGAATTAGTCATAATGCATAAATAATATCTGATCAGTGGCGTAGGAAGCAAATCAAAAGTGGGGCGGGGAATATTCTTTTTTCTTTTTTTTTTGAAAGTGGTTTTCCCAGGAAAAAATGTCATGTGCCTTTTGATTATACAATTAATACCATACAACAGTGGTGGATGTAGAAAAAAATTTAAAAGGTTGGTGTTTTTGGGTAATGCAATGCATGCATCGATCATGAAAAGCAGACTGATGATTCAAATTTGGAGTAGCGTAAATATAAAATTGATTCGCTGTGTGGAGCGAAGCGCGAAAAATTTTGGGAAATTTGTTTTTAATTAGTAACATCAAATTATACCTATTTGTGATGCAATGCAAACATCATCAAACACAGACTAACTATTCAAAGTTGGAGTAACGTCTCTGAGCGGAGCGAGCCAGAAAATTTGGAGGAAATTTGTTTTTAATTTGGTGACAAATTTTAAGAATGCATATCTCATCAAAAGCAGATGAGGATTCAAAGTTGGAGTAGATGTTAATTTAAAATTTATTCGCCGAGTGGAGCAAGCCGCAAAAAAAATTGGGAAATTTGTTTTTAATTTTCCGACTTTTTATAGAAAATTAAGGGTTTAACAACTATTTTATAAACTTTAGGGACACAGTCTCCCCGGTTACTTCACATATTTTTATTGTTAGGGGTCGTGTTTTATGCATCTAATAAAAACAATATTTTTTTCTCTCATTTGGGAGCCCGTACAAGCGAGAGGACCCGGTTACAATGTACCCAGGAAGAGATCAGCAGCCTTCCGCAAGTAAACTGGGAAACTTTCTCACAAAAATTAGCTTAGGTTCCAGCGGGCTCGAACTTGCGTTGACAGGAAGTGAGAGACTATCTGATTTAAAGCACGATGCTCTGACCACTGAGCCCCTACATGCTGAGAAAACCGTCGAACGAAAATATTTTTACCGATATGTAGGGCAAACACAACGCATAATACAAAGTCAGTAGTCCAATTCCATAAAATCCCAGATATACAGATAAAGCCTGGTTAGATAGGCCTACCCATGCGCCTTTGGAAATTTTACAATAAACAAATGCTAAGGTTTGGGTATGCTAACCGGAAAATGAATGTTGTAACTCATTCCACACCAGTCGCCGAAGGAATGCAAGGGGCAGTTCGGTGAATGATTCTCCGTGCAATTTCCAATTTGAAAGTCCTTAGAGACATTTTCTAGCTTCATGCAGACATGAAGTCTGCACACAATTTTCTAAGGGTCCCGGTCCCCCGGAGAACCAAATTTTTAATTTAAAAAATCATGAGAGGCTATATCATCTAACTTCCAGGCATTAAATAATGGAATACGTTTTTTTTTTAATCACAAAATCATTAAAATGACGGAGAGAGATTGAAGTCTACAATGAATTTAGTTTCAGCAAACGCGTAACTTGCAGGAGCAATTCATGAATGCATGGGGAGATTTTTTTTTAATTTTTAAAAAAGCTCTGAGAGTCCATCAGTTTTGTGGGTTCCTGAGACACATAGCTTGGTTGTTCTCTCTGAAGAACATCAGTGATTTAATGTCAGAAATTTCAAGTCTTGTCTTCTTTTGGTGAAACTACCGGTGTAATGTAAAAAGCAACCCACATACAAAACTATCCGGGGTCATAATCATACGTAGAAATCTTACTCGGGCACATGTAGAAATTTTACCAATACCTGTAGAAAAATGACCCGAGTTTATTTCGGATTCAGAAAAGTGCACAACGGAGGTAATATGATTTTTGACCTACAAATACCTAGCGGAATTTCAGGGTATGGAATTCGTGGTGGCCCAGTTACAACCTCTCATCTCCTACACGTGGGTTCGAATTTCGCTCGGCACAATCAAAAGTCTCATGAGATTTTTTCTTCGTCTTATGTGAGAAAGTTGCCAGAAAATTAGGCCATTCCAATCTTTTGTATGTTAAACGTCAAGACATTTTAAGAAGACAAATGCAGTTCAATGCACATTTTTGTGTTTTACTGATGTGTTAACAACAAGAAACATATAAAAACCATATCTGTGGCACATAATTATAGATAAGAAACATATAAAAACCATATCTGTGGCACATAATTATAGATAAGAAACATATAAAAACCATATCTGTGGCACATAATTATAGATGTGTTAACAACAAGAAACATATAAAAACCATATCTGTGGCACATAATTATAGATAAGAAACATATAAAAACCATATCTGTGGCACATAATTATAGATAAGAAACATATAAAAACCATATCTGTGGCACATAATTATAGATAAGAAACATAAAAACCATATCTGTGGCACATAATTATAGATAAGAAACATATAAAAACCATATCTGTGACACATAATTATAGATAAGAAACATATAAAAACCATATCTGTGGCACATAATTATAGATAAGAAACATATAAAAACCATATCTGTGGCACATAATTATAGATGTGTTAACAACAAGAAACATATAAAAACCATATCTGTGGCACATAATTATAGATGTGTTAACAACAAGAAACATATAAAAACCATATCTGTGGCACATAATTATAGATAAGAAACATATAAAAACCATATATGTGGCACAATTATAGATAAGAAACATATAAAAACCATATCTGTGGCACATAATTATAGATAAGAAACATATAAAAACCATATCTGTGGCACATAATTATAGATAAGAAACATATAAAAACCATATATGTGGCACATAATTATAGATGTGTTAACAACAAGAAACATATAAAAACCATATCTGTGGCACATAATTATAGATGTGTTAACAACAAGAAACATATAAAAACCATATCTGTGGCACATAATTATAGATAACCTATGAAATCATTGTTTTCATGTCCTTTGCTTTTAAATATAGATCTACATTTGTTGTACTTGTTACTTCTGTCTTTGTGAATTATTTCATTGTAAAGCTTTAAGATATAGGCCTACAGCTTTTGATCAATAAACAACACAATACAATGTTTAAATTTTGTTAATTTTTAAAGAGCTATGTTATAACTTGGAATGACCCAATTTGATTTTATTTGCAAACTTTGTAGATAGGCCTATTGACTAAACATCTGTGCATATAAAATTTGAAAGACACCCTATTTCTGGTCATAGTCGTTGGCCTCTTTTTATTTTGAGGAGGGGGTGGGGCAACCGTGTTACCAGAGGGGGTAACTTTTCTACAGGGGTCCCTTTTTCACGGGACGAATAAGAAATGTTGAAGCGGGTCATTTTTTCTACAGCTACCCGGGTAATAGCATAAAAGTGAATTTTTCACAATACATCGGATTACCAACTCAGGATCCAAAGGGGTGCAACCCTTACTCCATAAATAAGTCGATCAAGGCCGAAAAAATAAAACACAATCAGGACGAAATATATTCTTATACTGATATATAAATTTCGTTGTAAAGAAAATAAGCAGTTGCGTTTAAATATGAAAATATTTTATCTTATTTCGTGATTTATATGATCCGGAATAGTTCGTTGTGGATTGAATATTACTTTTAACTTGAACGATAACGAGGCATGCCACAGGCATTGGGAAATCCCCGTCGTTTTCCTCCTTTTGTTATGAGTTGAAACTGCTACTTCTACAAACTGAATGGTAAAAGTTAAAGAAGGCAAATATACTTTCTTACATACTTTTTCAAACGAGTCAAAGAATATACGTAAATATGTAGGGTTTGACATCATTTATATTATATTACTATTAGTATTACATCTTTCTTTATGTTTGGAGTGATGTGTACACGTGTGACTTCGACCCTCTTCACGGCTCGTGTGACTACACTCTACACTAACTACAGCCAGTATAGGGGACAATCTGATAGGGGAGGGGGAAGGCACGGCACGTTCGTGTTTTAGTAATATTATACTACAAATACGTATAGCTGTGGTACCATAGAAATGTTCTGACAAAACTGAACGGAATGAAACGTATAACACAACTGAAAAATGGTCAATCACAATCAAATTTACACTGATCTGTTTGAAAGTGGGCTGAAATTGAAATCTCGATGTTGTTGTTTTTATTATTTCATAGATGGAAAACAATTCACACTTCTTTCAGTTATCATCAGACTAATATACTGAATCCAGTGAAGAAAAAAACAAAAAACAAACAAAAATCTTGACCTTTATTTTATTAGTTTCATAATTAACTTTTCCATCTCTCTTTTGGTTGGTGTCGTCCTGATTGTCCCACTTTTGGTATATACAAGTAAAAAAGGTAAAACAAAATGTTGGACAATTAAGACAAATTTGTGGGACAATCAGGACAATTAAGACAAATTTTGTGGGACAATCAGGACTTTCAAATGTGGGACAATCTGGACATGTTTTGATTGTAAAAGAAAATTGTTCACCTGTTTAAACAAATTACAAGTCATTATTAAAGTATAATATTTTGATAAGAAAATGTCAGAATATTGAAAACATGAAAACAGAACATTATAATTTTAAGTTATTTTATTTTTAAAATATAGCACATATATCTTACAAATATTAATTCAAATTTATACAACATACATTTAAAAGCACTAATTAAATATCTCAAGATTAACATATATAATCACACACAGTTCTTCATGACTAATGTAAAGCACTAATTTTAACACAAAATTGAACATCACAAGATATATAAATACACACAATTCTTCATCTCTTAAATATATACATGTAGCACTAATCACACAGAATTGAAAATCTCAAGATTAACATTAATAAACATACACAGTTCTTCATCATTTAAATATAAAGCACCCAGTCAGCTTCTACCTCATATATCAACTTATTTCGTTTTTACGATCAATCTTCACGTACCATCCCCTATTAATTAACGCCTAATAAGCCTCCTCATTTTTTTCTGAATTTGGGAGTTTAGAGATGAGTTCATGTGTATACATAATTGCTACATTAATTAAGAATCATCTTTTGCATAAGGTGAACATGCATATATCAACTGAAAAATATCAAAATAAATATAATTACAAGATGGGACAATTCATGAATGTTTTCCAAAAATAAAAAAATGAGATCAATAAATGTTTTCTACAGCATAACAGAAAATAGAATGAAAAAATAAATAAACAAAATTATTAATATCTTTTTAAAATATATTATATATAATATTATTTTCATTAAAATGAGTTATTGTTAAACTTTTATCATTATTATAATTGAATCAGAGAACATTTACTTATTATCTTTTTCATACTGTATATTTAAAGTAATATTTTTAGAAAAAATAGTATTAAATATATTAGAAAATATTTTATGTATTTTATCAAAAGTGATTTTTATACAAAATTCTTTTAATTTTATTTTGTAAATTTTAGCTGGCGCAAAATTGTCCATTATAACTGTACAAGTATTCATAGCAAAATATTTTTTATCTGACTCAATTTAAATTTAATCTCATTTTTAAATATATTTCTTGTATTTTAGTCTGCATATTGGGATCCTATTTCGTTAAACAAACAAGCAAACCAATTATTTTGATTAGTCCTGATTGTCCCACTTTTTGAAATTCAGTTGTTGTTTTAACAATAGAAGTTAACTGTGAATTTTTGTGGGACAATCTGTACAAGGTATGTGGGACAATCAGGACAACTGAATTTCAAAAAGTGGGACAATCAGGACTAAACCCTTTTGGTCTCCCTGATGTGAGGGATTAAGCCTCCAAACCACATCAAGGTAGATAAAGATCTTTGGGGAAAATATAAAAAATGAGAACCAAAAAAAAAGCTTTTTATAACATTGATTTTGAGAGTCTGTAATTATTGTAACAAAAGATCATTGAAAGTAAATGTATTTACAATTCAAGAATTTGTCATATTTCCTACAACAGCTAGAAACATGGTTTCAAACTATTAAAAACATCCAAACTTTCCACTTTAATATTAAAAACATTTTATTATTTAATTTCAATTAAAATGTATTTTGACAGAAAGTAATAAATTTTATTAGGCTTTATATATCACTTATAATAAAGATAATAATTACGTATCAACATCTTGACATCTATTGCTATAAAAACATTAGTAATTAACAAGCGTTTTGATTTGTTGCGTAAAAAAAGACAGGAAATTTAGTTATTTATCTACTTTTGATTATTCTACTTTATTTTGGTCGACTTAAAATTTATTTCAGATTTTCAAACTAAATGATTTCATTTCATTTTAATATGCTAAAATAATTTTCTCATTTTATTAATAAGGTATAATTTTCTTTACATATACTTTTGTATTTTGTTTTATTTCATTATACTTTTCAGTTGGTACTCTTGTATTCCATATATATATCATACTTGCCAACACTTGAAAATTTTCATGCGGGAGACAACTTGCGACAAAAATTTCCAGTGGTTAGCCAGACCGTGCGTGACCAGTGTTCAAAGGTTCTTTTTTCACTAAGAGTCTATTTCTCACAGTTTATTATAAAGTATTTTTTTTAAATTTATTTCTTGTATAAATTTAAAAACTAAAATATTGAAAAATAAAATTAGAAAAAGTATATTTTACATGTATTACTTGTATACTATTTAAGGAGAATTCACAGAATATTCTTTGTTGTCAAGCATTTTTGCTGGAATCAATGAATTTACTGTGAATTTATTTTCATTTTTGTTAATTTTACTGATATTTTAGAATTTTCAAAGTATATTTAGAGATAATCTATCTTTCATCGATCGAGTTTGGTGTTGCCCTGATAATTTACCATATCAGAAGTAAGGGGAAATGGCAGGAAAACGGCAGAACCTTCCTTGAAATTAATCAATATACTGTAAATATTTTTATTTTTCTTTTGTCTAAATTGATAGTAATTCCAGAAATTATTGTTTGATGTCTTATTGCCCCATTTGAGGCATCGTGGCTGCCCTTGGTACTCCATGACAGCATTTAGTCACTCCCAAAACACATCGCTAAAACCAATTAAACAACGAAGAGGGGTACAAACCAGCCTCCGATTGGTTACATAACTTTTTTGAAAGCTAGTGTATTGTTTCATGCGGTGGAAATCTTGCATTTCATTTTTTAAATTTGGGGACATTTATCGTTTTTAGAAGGAAATATTAAAAAATCGGGAGAAAGAAGGGGTTTTTGAAAGAATGATCGGGAGGTCGTGAAACAGGGCCAAAATCGGGAGTCTTTCGCGGATATTGGGAGAGTTGGCAAGTTACAAATAATATCATAAACATGTGCAGTATCATATCACAAGCCTGTTATAAAGAGCTATTGAAATTGCTTCCAATAAACAGGGACATCCTGCTGGCTGATGTGTTACCAGTACTCAAATAAACAAAAGCCTTAAGGGTATGTCTACAGTTGTCCAGATGAGATTTAATTCACACACATGCCAGTACATTAATCAATTGTTATTGACAAATAATTATAATTTTTATGGAATTAAAGTATTCCTTCATGATAGATTACAAGTTAACATGATAAACTTGTACTTTATTAATTAACTAATCAACCCTTGTAAATGAATGACTTAGACCAGTCCAAATGTGTCTTTAGGGGTGAAGGGATTAATCAAATTTCAGAAATTCAGTAATACACATTTCTTAAAAATTAGTCAGCTGACTTTTACATAATGATATCTATGTAAATTATGCAACATGTCAAGCTGTAGGAATAATTTTTATCCTGAAATCCAAACAAAGTTAGTTGAGCAGTGATATATAAAGCCTAACATCACTGGCTTGAGTATTCAGTAAATTTGTGGACCTTGGGCCCAGATACTACTTAAAATTAATTAATCCTTATGAAAATCAAAATTCAAATAACCTTAAGTTATCTATCATTAATTTACATAGGTAAATATACAAATAATATTAAATTCTTTGTTCACCAAAAATTTACAGTTTATAGGTATATAATTCTGTAGATATACATTGTTCATTGTGGGTAAAATAATCATACAAGAATATTTGAAGTATAAATATAAAAGTACGCTCTATTACAGAAGATAAACCACTCTGTAAATGTATTTACCCAAATTATTCAATTCTTTAACATCATTGGTAAAACAATAAGACTTATACATGGATTGTGTCACTTAATTGACAGATATTAAAAATAATCGTGAATGGGATAATTATGCAATGGGCCTTTTAGGGTTAAAAGATTATTTTCCTGTTTTTTATATTTGAGTGATCATCTGTGTAGTCTGTCTCTCCCTTTTTTCTGGGATATAAGTGTGTGCACAAGAATGTAGGGGGAAGTCATGTAAAACTGATTTGATATCTTTTAATTAACTTGGTTTTACCACTATATCATTAATAAATACATTTTATTAGTAGTGTATAATTATTGTACAGTACTATGTAACATTTATGGATTCTAGTACTATGTATCATACAACTTTTATTCATTTACTCTCAATCACATCCCAGAGAGAGAGAGCGAGAGAGAGAGAGAGAGAGAGAGAGACTAGTTTCCTAGTGCAACATGAAAATATATACATTTATGTATTTTGTATTAATTATCAAGGAAAGGTTCCCAATTTGACCATTGTTTATAGAATTCTTGTGATTTATTATTTTTCTGACATTTACACCTGTAAATAAAATGTTGTATATGCAATAAGATTACAGTTTCAGCAAAATTGTTTTCCTTGTATGATCCTACAAGGAAATTTTTATTAAATAAAAATTGTCAAGAATTTCAGCTATTTTTGCCAAAATAGTTTGTACCATGGCACATGACCACAACAAGTGTGTGTAGTATTTATTCTCTTCCTGTCCCTTACAGAATGTGCAAAGAGGAGAATCACATAAGTTGATTTTAAATGCTGATTTTTTTATTTGTCAAAATAAAATGATTAAATCTAAATTAAAAAGTCTAGAGTTTTGATTCTATAATCACATTTATTGATTGATATTTTTAATTGAAGATTATATGGTCTAAGTAATTGAATATTTGAATCTACTTATACTGAGAATTCATAATTATTTTCTTAGTTCTAAGATACGTAAATACGATGTACATTTGATACCTGTAAGTTTTTATTTTTTTATTATTTAATATTTTAATCGAGGGTGGTTTTCTTGGTCCATAAGATGTTTCTAATTTTTATTCCTTATATTTTTTTTTAAGTGTGTTTTAATTGCTCTAATAAGTCATCATAAAAAAGTCTGGTCACTCATTGATATGATTTTTTTTCTTCCCAGTTTTTATAACTAACATAACTTTTATAAGGTTTATCTATTTTTATTTCATTAGGCCCTGTAAAATAACAGTTTTAATGTCATTTTTTAATGTACACTTTCATTAATTTATGGATACTAGGGTTCTTTTGGATATTTGGACACACCTCCTAGTAGATCATGGCAACTTAATGCTTGGATAAATAAGTACTACAGTGTTTCGGCTGTTGACTTTATTTTAATCAAATAAGTTTTTAATATATTGAGGGAGAATAATAAACTCTAGCATATTTTATTTAAGAGAATCCCATACAAGGAATTAAAAGACAACACAGTCACTACAGTCTGGTACTTTTTTCGGGTTTTAGAACGTCTCGTTTTTACGCTCTTCATTTATTGTGTTATACACATCAAAATAACATTTTATACTGTAATTTTGGTAGATAATGATTAATAAGTGATTATATATCTTATACATATACTTTTCACACACATTTAACCCCAAAATGTGGAGAAAACCCTTGTGTACTCCAGTGTACTCTGTTTGCCATATAGCAATGCAGGATGTTTGAACAGCCGTGATATTGTTTTTTACATATGATCAACATGTTAAAAGTAGCATTATATGAATTAATTTTTGTAAATAATAAATTTAACATGTTTGTTGAAGATGTATATACCCCGGTATCATTTTAATACATATGTAGCAGAGAATAGCTAAGAAAATCCGTGTGTACTCTAGTGTACTCTGTTTAGGAGCGTTCGCCATATTGGAATGCATGATGTTTGAACGGCCATGATATTGTTCTTTAGAATACATGTTAAAAGTAGCACCATGTGAACTAATCTTTGTTTGCCATATAGCAATGCAGGATGTTTGAACAGCCGTGATATTGTTTTTTACATATGATCAACATGTTAAAAGTAGCATTATATGAATTAATTTTTGTAAATAATTACTTTAGCATGTTTGTTGAAGATGTATATATCAATTTAATCCACATTTAACACAAAACAGTAAAGAAAATCCTTGTGTACTCTAGTGACAGTAGTGTACTCTGTTAAGTAGCACCACGTCTGTCATTTGTAAACATTTTCCTTTCTATACAAATAAGATTTGGATATTAACTGCAAAAATCACAGGTTTAATCCAACTGATACATGTATAATGTTATTCGAATGTTGAAGGCAGTGATCATTATTATTGATAAATTCTTGACAAGCCAAACTTGTGATTTGATTGTAGCAAATATAGTTAAGGCCCATACTTTCCAATTCTCCCGATTTCTGTGGGAGATTTCCGATTTTGGCCCTGTTTCCCAACCTCCTGATCATTCTTTTAAAATCCCTTCTGTCTCCCGATTTTTTAGTATATTTCCTTCCAAAAATTATAAATGTCCCGAAATTTGAAAAATGACACACAAGATTTCCACCGCACAAAACAAAACACTAGCTTTCAAAAAAGTTTTGTAACCAATCAGATACTGGTTTGTACCCCTTGTCGTTGTTCGATTGGTTTTAGCAATGTTGTGGGAGTGACTAAATGCTGTCATGAAGTACTAAGGGCAGCCACATTGCATTAGATGGGGAAATAAATTATTAAACAATAATTTCTGGAATTTATATCAATTTTAACACAACAAAAACAAAAAATATTTACAGTATATTGATTAATTTCCACTGAAAATGCCTCATTTCAAGGAAGGTTCTGCTGTTTTTCCTGCCATTTTTCTTTACTTCTGATATGATAAATAATCAGAGCAACACCAAACCCGATCGATGAATGATAGATTATCTCTAGATATGCTTTGAAAATTTTAAAATGATTTCGGTAAAATGAAAAAAAATAAAAATTAATTCACAGTAAATTCATTTATTCCATTGAAAATGCTTGACAACAAAGAATATTCTGTGATCTCTCCATCAGTAGTATACAAGTAATACATGTAAAATATACTTTCTTCTTTTTTTTTTGTTTAAAAAAAACAAACAACAACAAAAAAATTCATTTATATACATGTAATAGGTTAATACATGTGATACAATAAAATTCACATTGAGATCCATAAATTAGTTTACATATTGATAGAAAACAACTAATCCTTTAATTTATATATTCATACAAATAAATGAATTAGATAAGAAAAAATCTGTACTTTTATTATAATAAATTGTAAGAAAAAGACACTTAGTGAAAAAAGAACCTTTGAACACAGGTTCTGGTTGCGCACAATCTGGCTAACCACTGGAAATTTTTGTCGCGCATTGTCTCCCCAATGAAAATTTTCAAATTTTTTCAGTACCATAGTTTGTTGGAATTTCCAGGCTGATTTTCAGAAAATCAAAAAATAATAATTCAATTTTTTTACCCGCACCTGTTTTGAAAGTGCGCATGCAAATTGTTTTTTTTTTTCAAGATTCGGGTTTGGTTTTGCCATTTTCTTTTATGATTTTAATCTTCAGCCATGTGTTTCCGTTCTTGTCTTCCAATTTTACGATGACTGTTTACATAGTTTCCATGCAGGGAAGCATAAAAATAATCACCATTACTGGCATGAGCCGTAAGCATACAAAACCTAATAGAAATTATATTTATAGAATAAAAAAGCTTATCTCTTGATCAAGATCATGGATCACGATATAGAATCTGATTAAACTGCATAGATTCATTTTCAGTGTTCATTTGTTTATCAGTGCTGGTCAGCCATTTAACTAGTGACTAGGCCAAATTTCTGCACCGATTTTAATTGATTTATATATCTTGAAGACATAAGCCTGATTAACATAAACACATAAAGACATTTTATTTTTAAATCACAAGTTTCCCTATTATATGAATCTAAATGTGGTGTATTTATATGATTCTCTGAAACTGTCTTTTTGTTTCATATACATGTCTATATTTACCCATCCTTTAACTGTGCAATTACTGAATTAGTGAAATAAAATAAAGAAATTGTGTATCATTGAAGAATTTTCTTTTAGGCTAATTTTTTTTTCCAGTGTTTTCGAGTTTGGATGAATTCAGATAACATTTTATAGCCAACATAAATTTTTACTATATATTCTCTAAATTTTGAAGTCAACATAACATTTTTGTAGTCAATTAATGACAAAATTTATTAGTCATTGACTATCCCAAGAGCCAATCCTGACTATTTTCCATTTGACAATCCATAAATATCACTTTGCTTTTGTTTTACAACTTCTGAAAATGTTCTTGTTTTGCTTTTCATATCTTGTACTTTTTAATTACCGGTACAATTCCCTATTTTAAGGTTTTATCTGGAATCTATTTTTTTTTTCTTTTGTAAGATAAAAACTATTGCCCAAAATATTCACATTTATGGGTTGTCAGGGTTTCAGCCAATTTACATAAAGACATGTAAGTTACTTCACTAAAAGTATACATTTGAAATGAAAATATAAGATGTTTTGGTGTTCTAATATTTCTGCTGATCTCAGAAATGACCGAAGTAAAATGTATTACCTTATAGAAATTGTGCAAAGAAATTTGTGTGCAGAAGTTAAACATATATATACAGAGTTTACATCTTTAAGTTCAAATTTTAAAAAGTATCCAAGGAATTAATACTTTTTGAATTGATACAACTATAATTTTAGTTATTTATTTTGTTGAAGACCATAGGCAGAATACCTGTGGAAACAGTTTCTCAGTACATTTACTCTATTGCAAAACTATCACGAAGATTACAGAATTATTTACCCTTTTAATTTCTTTCAAAACAGTATTTTTGTGATTTACAAACTAGAAACTTGATAGACAATTTAGTGTTTTAAAACATGTGTAGATCACAAAAATGTATTGGATAAACCAAAATAAAATGTTGGTAGATTTCATAATTAAATTATCTACATGAAATTTTGCATTAGTAAAATCAACAAGAAAATAATTTTGTTCAGTCTGCATTTTTTATTGCTTTGGTCCAATTTCAATGAAATTTGAAATAATAATATTTATAAAATTTTGACCGTTTGGTCCAAAATCTGAAAATGAAATCCCAAAGAACTGCAAATCCAATTGGCATTTGGCCTAATCTAGGTTGGGCGGTAATTTCCACCCCTGGTATTTACCAGTGGTATTTACTGGTAAATACTGTCCCGGCAAATACTAATAATATCTTGAAACATCAACCAGTAAACTAATGGATATTTACTTTTGAAAAAATATAATAAAATAAAATTTGACATTTGCAAAAAATAATAAAATGCAAGTTTATCTGATCTAAATTGACTGAAGATAATATAAATAATACTTATTTACTGATAAATATTTAATTGTATTTTAATATAATTGATTTTATCACCATAAATGATAAAGTGTCAAATATTTTACAATTTTTTATATCTGTATTTCACCATAAATAATAAAGTATAAAATATTTTGCAACTTTTAATATCTGTATTTCTGTATATATTTTTAAACAGTAAATCAATGGCTATTTACCAGTACTTTTTATTTGAAAATAATAGTAATAAAATGCATGTAAAATCTTTTAATTTTTGATAATTTGTCTTAGTTTGACATTTAATTCAATAATAAAAATACAGGTAATAAAATACAGGTACAGGTTCAGCTGTCCTGGCATCTTGTCACTGACACTTAATTAGGATCCAACAATCTACACAGTAATTATTAAAACAAAAACTTTCAAGGCGTGTTTATATATGGGGACATGCTGGATAGACAATGACAGGATAGAAACAATAAAATGTTGTATATGATATCCTGTTCTATTGGAAAAGTTATAAAATTTGAAATAACCTGTCTGGGTGAAAATCACAAGGGGATACCTGGGTATGGTTTGTGATACAGTATGGCTTTAACCCTGGAATGCATAAATAGCAGTCAGAATATTTCTGGTCATTATCAATCCTCAAAATATTACCAGTATTTGCTGGTATGGAAAATACTCATCAATGCCGGCATTTTGCCAACCTAGGGCCTAATAATTATTGTTTTTATCCAGAACTACATAGATCTTCATTTTTCAGATACATGTAATATTCATGTGTAATAAGGTCCACCAATATTTCTTATGGAATGTTGATAACTTTTTGCCATGGTATTTTTATATACATGTAAAATGTTTGTTCAGTTTTTCACTATCTCATGTTCAATACATGTACATTTATCATCATGTGAGTGATAAAGAAGTAACTGACCAAAACAGTCTTCCTGTCCGACGAATTTCTAGGAAATCTTGTTGAAGTATTACATGTATTTGATTATGATATTTTATATACTAGTACATTGTATAGAAACATAAAGTAAACAAATGTACAGAAATACATTAACATCAACATTCACATTTTGTATTCTGAGGATTTTTATTATTTCCATGACTTATTGATAACAAGCACATATACATGTAATATACATATACATGTACATTTTATAAGATGTCTTTGTGATGGGCCGTGTCATACCTAAGAATTAATAAGACTTAAACAAGCCTTTATATAGTTAGTGTTCCTTCTCCAAACTCTTGCCATAAGAAATTAAAGTCATAGGTCTTTTGGATATCATGAGAATTAAAACTGAGATGCTGTGTCACATATGGTACATGTACATGTAAAAGAAACCACTCTACATGTGTTAGTTCATAGCACTGGTCAAAATTTGTAAAACTTCTTTTACAACTGGCGATATTTCCATGTAATCATAAGTGAACAATTATTGGCTGGATATTGATGTACAGTAAAACAATAATAAAACAAAATATTTTGTAATTTTAGATATTTTCTTTTGTGATGGTGGAAATGCAGATGACATCAACTGGATATGAAGAACTATTGAACAATGAAATCCACAGATTTTGTGTTTAAACATTTGTAATTTTGCCGATAGTGGACAGTTGTTATATAATTTTCATAAGTGATCATAAAGCAAGTCAACGTTAGCACCATGAGGAAGATTCGTTTATCTGATACAGATCTTGAACTTTTTGACATGGAGGTTTCTCCTGCAGAATTTTCATATTTTCAAAAGCACAAAGATGCCTTCAGATGTATGTGGAAAGACCAGGTACTGATTTTTATTCATGTAATTGTACATATGCCATTATCTTTCTTCTATTTATACTATTTTAAAATATACACGTGTTCAGTTGTGATTTTTCTCATTCATTCTTCATGTTGAAGATTTATTCTGTAGGATGGTTGATCATTAATGCTGTTTATGAACTTTCAGGGAAAGCCATTCTGGACAAGATTTACAATCACTTTTCGGAGTTTTACAGTAAAACATGGGGTGATAAAACAAATGAACTGTGATTCTCCAAAATTTGAAAACCTGTTGGACCAAGGATTTATTTACATTCATGAAAAATTTATTGATGGTAAGAGTTGTGTTGCTGTTCTTTTTTTTGTGAGTGTGTTGAGCTTTAGGTAGAACTGAAATGTTGTCAATAGAATGTTAATTCCTCTCAGAAGCTTCACTTGAACAGTGACTATGTTTCATATATCATACGTTCATATGTACATGTATATATGTATGTTATATGTACATTTATCTTAATACAGTCAAACCTGCCTTAAAGGCCACCTGTTTTCAGCAGCCACTTGTCTTCAACAGCCAGTTAGTATTCCCCCAATCTATTTCACTATAAACATACCTAAACCAGCAACCACCTGTCTAACGTGGCCAGTGATATTCAGGACAAAACTTGTCACACTTTTCAACAGCCGGTTTTGGAAGATGGTTGATTGCATGATCATTTTCAGAAAACCTATGAACAGGTTAGCCAGGTAGCACTTTAATGTACATGATTTTGACACCTGATCATCTTAGCATCAAACTATCATGCAGGGTTCGAAAAATCCACTCGCCCGCTCGCATTGGCGAGTAAAAATTGTTTCGGGCGAGTAAATATGCATAATGAACTCACCCATGTGGCAAGTGCTGACGCCCCACTGAAAATCTGTTTTCCCTTTTAAATTTCAAAACTAATCCATTTCCTTCAATTTTAAGTTCAAAATACAATAAAATAAACAATTAGAAATTTAAATAATTATTTTATTGACAATTAAACACGTTAATCTTTACCTCATGGCCGAAAATGTCACAGAACAAATCGTGTGTTGACTGCTGTTACTTGCAGTTTGTGGAGGAAGTGGAAGTTGGATGTGTGTAAATAAAAGAACCAATACTGAACGGACCTGAATTTCAGGATTTGGTAAAATAATCATAACACTATAATTTGTATAAAAGTTGTAAAATCTGAATTAAATGTAAGTGAATGATAAAAGTAAAAATAGTTACTCAATACTGTAAATAAAAGTTTTAATGAAAATACAGAAATGGATAGCTGTTGTTTTCATCCAACAATAGTGAAAACTTACTTTTGTAATTTATATTGATTTTATTAAACACATAGCAGTAACATCATAAAATAGTAATAATAATAATAATTGATTATAGTAATAATAATGATGCATTTACATTTAATTTAGATGTAAATGCATCATTCAGAGACAATATATATTGTATATACATATACATTTATCTATTAAAATAACAATAACTTAAAAAACAAAATTAAATAAAATATTTTTTTCTTTGTGGGCAAACAGATTTCTATTGTGGGCAACCAAAATTTCAGTCAAGAATTTGAATTCTAAAAACTTAAAATAATAGCATACAAAAGTTGTAAGATTTTCACACATTTCCCATCGTAATAAGTAGAAAAAAGACATTTGTCAAATAAAGAGTATCATATCTGTTAAGTCATGTAAGATCTATTTACTTTGAAAAAAAAGTTGTACGCTTATAACACATTTACTTTGAAATACGTTTTCATAATTGGGCGAGTGCAAAATGAGTGTGGGTGAGTGGAAGTTATGTAATCACTCGCCCTTTGGGCGAGTGCTTTTATACAAATTTTTCGAACCCTGTCATGTACTGGTATATGAATATACATGTGTTGCTATACACTGCATAATGGACATCAATTTTCTTGTAATTTTTGTCAACCTGGAACCAAAGGCCACCTGTCTTATGCAGCCACTTTTTCAATTTCCCTTGAGTGGCTGCTGAAAACAAGTTTGATTGTATATATATACTTGTATTTAGTGTGTTTTTCTATGTTACTAAGCTTAAACAAAATTGTGGCATTAATGTATTATTTTGGGTCTGTCTATATTTTTGTTCTGAAGTTTAACATTCCTGGTAAGCATTGGACATGTAAGTTTTTTACCAAACAAGACAGGTATTTAGATTTGTCAAAATCAAAGAGTAATTACATGTATAAAGTATTGTACATTTATGTTAATGTACAATTGTTGGCTGAGGTATCATGCTATATACATAATATATTACAATAAATGTCCTGAATTGTATAACAATATGCATATGGATAAATATTGAATATATTAAGATTTGCATTGGCGAGGTTGTGCATATTGACTGGAATTTGACTGCCCATATAATTCAGGGCAATTGGTGTCAGCAAACACATTTTGTGATATTTAAAGTCTAAATAGTTAACATTAAGGTACCGATAAGTTTAACTTGATTACAAGCATTGAGATTTTCTTCGTTTCAGTTTTGTAAACAAAGAACATTTATTAAACTACATTTGATGCAGGTGTTCATATATTTGTTTTATGTAAATTTGGTGTTGTTTTTGTTTATTACAGGAAAAGAAGGTTCTGCTCGATTTTTTATAGAAGATATAGCAAGACTTGCTCAAAATCATGATAAGTTTTCAAATTTGGATTCAAAGACATTTTGTAAGTTTTACAAGATTTTCATTATTGACGAAAAAATAACTTTTGTAGGGGTTGGGGATCTAAATCAGTTGGATTTTTTTTATATCTTAAGCCCCTGCATCAGGAAACAGACAATTCAGTCAAAAAGTCTTTGTTTTTATTAAATTCTGAAGGTTCCTGCTTGACTGAGTGGCATCAAAAGTCTTTGTTTTTATTAAATTCTGAAGGTTCCTGCTTGACTGAGTGGCATCCTGCTTTAAACATGAAGTCTCTCACCTCTTAGCTTGTCAGGCCAGGTTTGAGCCCCGGTGGAACCAAAGCTGATTTTGTGAGACAGTTTGCCAGTTTACTGCAGAAGGCTGTTGGTTTCTTTCTGGGTACAGGATTTTCTCCTCCGCCCTTTAAAATTGGCTGCCACCATATAACTGAAAAATTGTTGAGTTTAGCATAAAACACCAATTAAAACAAAAAATATCATATTCTGAATATAGTGGAAAAGAAATACATCTGCAGAATATTAATATTACACCAGGTAAAAAGTTAAATGTTTTGTATTGGTAAACCTAATTACTGAAGTGCTCATGCTGACCCAGATTGTCTTTATTATAGTAAAATCATCTGGTGGGGTCAAGTCTTGTAAACCCATTCTTGACCTGGACCAGTTTAAATGTTGGGTAAATAAAGCAAATGATTAAAATTACACAAACTATAGAGTATTTATTCCTTCTTGTCACCAAATGTAAGAGATTATCCAGTGATAAATAAAATATTTTTCCTGTGCAGCTTGTCATAACCGCTAAGAGTAGAACTATCAGTATGATAATCAAAAGGTTACTACACCCGGCAATCTTATGTGAATCGAACAATACATACAGTGAGTCAGAGCTCAACTTACACTGGTTCATACCCAAGATGCAAATTTCCATAAAATGTGATAAGTTTGCAGTGTGATGTTAGCCATTGTATGTTTATGGCACAATGTAAACACACACACACACACACACATTAGATGTATGTCTCATAATGTATTATATAAGATGATGAGTCTGCAGTGTTATGTTAGCCATTGTATGTTTATGGCACAGTTTAAACACACACACACACACACACATTAGATATATGTCTGATAATGTATTATATATTCATAAAATGTATGATGATTTTATTATTATTTTTACAGCTAAAGACCCATTTTATTCAAGAGAAACAAGGTGAGAATATTGAAATGAATATAGGATGTATTTTGCTGTTGTATAACTGGAATGTTTTGCCATTTATTTTATTTTATTTATACACCCCGTCTTCAGTTTGCCCTAAATTACCGAAGTCTCATGGATGGCATGTTGTACAAGGTTCAGTTACTCAACTTCAATATTTTGCTTTCATTTTAAATTTGCCCTCATGTCTAAGGGCGAAAATAGTGAAAATTAAACAGGAATGAAAATTTAAAGGTATACAGTACATGAGAGAAGGGGCTGGAGAGAGAAATTATATATTGTTACCATAAAATGCACTGTTTCTAGTCCTAGACTCACCCTATGGTACATATATCAGTCTATGCCAATAACATCGGTCTGTCAGTCCTGACTGACCAAAAAACTGTTTGGAACATTGTTCTTCTACCAATTTCCGGACCGCATGACCGATGCCATTTTGAGTAATAGTTTTCCTTGATTATGTACTCGTAAATGTTTTATTTTAACGCCAAGTCATTACTTGTTCATAACAAAGCTCTAAATCACTTGCAGATGCGAGCATTTTTAGGGTCAGCTATGGCCTTTACAACAACGCATTAGACTCTCACTTTCAATAATTTAGAGCATCTGACTCACATTGATTACTGTCATAGAAGCACGTTGTGTGCTGTCACATTTGTACGACTTTCAAGTTGAACAAACAGAACAAGGTGACGTTTTCTTTAAATCAGTGTCGATTTCAAGATAACAATCTGCCTCATCATCGGATACTAGCTTGAGTTTGAAAGATATTGGTTAAAGAAATACTCATGCCGAGTCGTGGCTAGTGCTCGAAGAGGAGACAGACGCTTGCTTTGTAAATTCTGTCGTATCGGCTGTTAAAAATATTAAAAAAAAATAGAAATTTAAGTTTGCCATAATAATGTGAAAAATGTGGGCTTATAAACACTCCTGGCCTGAGCAGGAAAAAACCTGGAATAAACATCGTTTATAACGGTTTGAACATAGTAAAGTCAAGTCAGTTTAAAATAAATGTGTTTTCTTTCATTTCATCATGCGGAAAAATGTTCTCAACACGCACACACACACACACATATATATATATTAAAAATCCCTGTCTAGCTAGTAAAATTGCTGGTTCACATGAAAAGTGATTTTCTTATTGTTGTAGAGCACTGCATGTCAAAGCGACTGTGTCTGCATGATCAGGATTCCATCAAGGCTATGTAATAATTATGGTTTATCGATTAACCTTATAAATTTTTTCGGATTGACAATGTTCGGTTTGGACCTTTGTGGAACCCAACAACACAGGTCCGAATGACCTGTGAGAGACAAAAGAATTTGGCGTAGACTGATATATACTCATTGATGGACAGAGTATCATGTTCCAAATCCATCACCTCTCATGTCCCCTCTAGCTTTTCATTTTTGTTTTTCAGAGATTTATTTCGAAGATTTTTTGGTCAACCAGATCAAAGAGCCTCATATCTTAAGGTAAAGTATAGAAGAATTAAAGTTTTGTCAAATTATTTGATAATTAACAGTTTCAAATTTGGCCAGAACAAATTCTTCATTGAACATTATGTTTATGTAGTAAAAAAATTATGAATATTGAAATTTATGAGTGTATGATTTTGTTTGTTTATAACTTGTAAGTGAATTGTCAGCATGTAGTTTGTAATTTTTTGTTGTAATGATGTAAATCTTTGAACAATGTCCCCTCATATTGACCTCAGTTGAACAATGTCCCCTGATAGTGTATTACTGACCTCAGTTGAACAATGTCCCCTGATTGTGTATTACTGACCTCAGTTGAACAATGTCCCCTGATAGTGTATGGCTGACCTCAGTTGAACAATGTCCCCTGATTGTGTATTACTGACCTCAGTTGAACAATGTCCCCTGATAGTGTATTACTGACCTCAGTTGAACAATGTCCCCTGATTGTGTATTACTGACCTCAGTTGAACAATGTCCCCTGATAGTGTATGGCTGACCTCAGTTGAACAATGTCCCCTCATATATTGTATTATTGAACTCAGTTGAACAATGTCCCCTGATAGTGTATTACTGAACTCAGTTGAACAATGTCCCCTGATAGTGTATGACTGACCTCAGTTGAACAATGTCCCCTGATTGTGTATTACTGACCTCAGTTGAACAATGTCCCCTGATAGTGTATTACTGACCTCAGTTGAACAATGTCCCCTGATAGTGTATGGCTGACCTCAGTTGAACAATGTCCCCTCATATATTGTATTATTGACCTCAGTTGAACAATGTCCCCTGATAGTGTATTACTGAACTCAGTTGAACAATGTCCCCTGATAGTGTATTACTGACCTCAGTTGAACAATGTCCCCTGATAGTGTATGACTGACCTCAGTTGAACAATGTCCCCTGATTGTGTATTACTGACCTCAGTTGAACAATGTCCCCTGATAGTGTATTACTGACCTCAGTTGAACAATGTCCCCTGATAGTGTATGACTGACCTCAGTTGAAGAATGTCCCCTGATAGTGTATGACTGACCTCAGTTGAACAATGTCCCCTCATATATTGTATTATTGACCTCAGTTGAACAATGTCCCCTGATAGTGTATGACTGACCTCAGTTGAACAATGTCCCCTGATAGTGTATGGCTGACCTCAGTTGAACAATGTCCCCTCATATATTGTATTATTGACCTCAGTTGAACAATGTCCCCTGATTGTGTATTACTGACCTCAGTTGAACAATGTCCCCTGATTGTGTATGACTGACCTCAGTTGAACAATGTCCCCTGATTGTGTATGACTGACCTCAGTTGAACAATGTCCCCTGATAGTGTATTACTGACCTCAGTTGAACAATGTCCCCTGATAGTGTATGACTGATCTCAGTTGAACAATGTCCCCTCATAGTGTATTACTGACCTCAGTTGAACAATGTCCCCTCATAGTGTATGGCTGACCTCAGTTGAACAATGTCCCCTGATAGTGTATGACTGACCTCAGTTGTATCCCCTGATAGTGTATGACTGACCTCAGTTGAACAATGTCCCCTGATAGTGTATTACTGACCTCAGTTGAACAATGTCCCCTGATAGTGTATGGCTGACCTCAGTTGAACAATGTCCCCTGATTGTGTATTACTGACCTCAGTTGAAACAATGTCCCCTGATAGTGTATTACTGACCTCAGTTGAACAATGTCCCTGATCCCCTGATTGTGTATTACTGACCTCAGTTGAACAATGTCCCCTGATAGTGTATGGCTGACCTCAGTTGAACAATGTCCCCTCATATATTGTATTATTGAACTCAGTTGAACAATGTCCCCTGATAGTGTATTACTGAACTCAGTTGAACAATGTCCCCCTGATAGTGTATGACTGACCTCAGTTGAACAATGTCCCCTGATTGTGTATTACTGACCTCAGTTGAACAATGTCCCCTGATAGTGTATTACTGACCTCAGTTGAACAATGTCCCCTGATAGTGTATGGCTGACCTCAGTTGAAGAATGTCCCCTCATATATTGTATTATTGACCTCAGTTGAACAATGTCCCCTGATAGTGTATTACTGAACTCAGTTGAACAATGTCCCCTGATAGTGTATTACTGACCTCAGTTGAACAATGTCCCCTGATAGTGTATGACTGACCTCAGTTGAACAATGTCCCCTGATTGTGTATTACTGACCTCAGTTGAACAATGTCCCCTCATAGTGTATTACTGACCTCAGTTGAACAATGTCCCCTGATAGTGTATGACTGACCTCAGTTGAAGAATGTCCCCTGATAGTGTATGGCTGACCTCAGTTGAACAATGTCCCCTCATATATTGTATTATTGACCTCAGTTGAACAATGTCCCCTGATAGTGTATGACTGACCTCAGTTGAACAATGTCCCCTGATAGTGTATGGCTGACCTCAGTTGAACAATGTCCCCCCTCATATATTGTATTATTGACCTCATTTAACAATGTCCCCTGATATGTATTGACCTCAGTTGAACAATGTCCCCTGATTGTGTATTACTGACCTCAGTTGAACAATGTCCCCTGATTGTGTATGACTGACCTCAGTTGAACAATGTCCCCTGATAGTGTATGACTGACCTCAGTTGAAGAATGTCCCCTGATAGTGTATGACTGACCTCAGTTGAACAATGTCCCCTCATATATTGTATTATTGACCTCAGTTGAACAATGTCCCCTGATAGTGTATGACTGACCTCAGTTGAACAATGTCCCCTGATAGTGTATGGCTGACCTCAGTTGAACAATGTCCCCTCATATATTGTATTATTGACCTCAGTTGAACAATGTCCCCTGATTGTGTATTACTGACCTCAGTTGAACAATGTCCCCTCATAGTGTATGACTGATCTCAGTTGAACAATGTCCCCTCATAGTGTATTACTGACCTCAGTTGAACAATGTCCCCTCATAGTGTATGGCTGACCTCAGTTGAACAATGTCCCCTGATAGTGTATGACTGACCTCAGTTGAACAATGTCCCCTGATAGTGTATTACTGACCTCAGTTGAACAATGTCCCCTGATAGTGTATTACTGACCTCAGTTGAACAATGTCCCCTGATAGTGTATTACTGACCTCAGTTGAACAATGTCCCCTGATAGTGTATGACTGACCTCAGTTGAACAATGTCCCCTGATTGTGTATGACTGACCTCAGTTGAACAATGTCCCCTGATAGTGTATGAACAATGTCCCCTGATAGTGTATGACTGACCTCAGTTGAACAATGTCCCCTGATAGTGTATGACTGACCTCAGTTGAACAATGTCCCCTGATAGTGTATGACTGACCTCAGTTGAACAATGTCTTAAAAGAAACAATTAATGCAAAACACCCATGTCGGCTATGTCAACCCAGGTTTTTAAGTAGTCAAATAAATTATTTACAAATTTTTCGTACACATCAATAATTATAGGTAACGTATTTCACAATATCAGGACATTACATACTGATCAGCATCATTATCATCCTGGATTAAAAACCAGAGATAAAACTCAATAAGCCAAAACTCTCTGGAAAATCTTATGATTTTATAACATACAAACAAACAAAATTTTGTTGAACTTAACAGTTGAACGGAACAGGCTAGAATACCAATACATTTCTATAGATTTCTCACTGCAACTTCTACCGCCCAATAAATGAAAAAGCCATGCAACATACACAATTTTAAATACCAAAATAATAGACATACAACTTTACCTCCTAATGCGCATATACCTGAACACTATTAACATATTTAAGAAAATAAAATGTGATGAAACAAACAATATCTTTACTGCTATACTACGTAGTGCAGAAAAATTAAAGGTGAGATGGTAAAATCTTCATTTTTATGGGTTGTTAACAACCTATTATGGGTTTACTTCGACTTTTCATCAAGGGCTCTCCTGTTAGCAGTGAAGAGGTCATGGAGGTTGCATTCACAAAATATTGTTCAACTCAAGAATTCAACTTTTACAGAAAAGTAAAATATTTTGGTGTAAATGAAATTAGACCTAGTTTGAATAATCATTAAATGAAATACCACATGATTCTACTTACTTCTGCCTTTCTAAATTATACAATATGATTTGTAGTTAGTTTCAACTGAACGTCATCGATCTATTTATGAATTATATGGAAATCCACTATATAAGTTTCCAGTGATGTTGAGCCTGTATTACTCCGCCATTCATCATATTGATATTGATAGCTATTGAGCTTCAAGCATACAGTGATGTAAATAGAAATAATTACATATCCTGATACCAGCATGAAGCTAAATCAATATCTATTGAACTCTCAAGAATATGTATGTTTTCTAGTCCATGGAAAAATGAAAATAAAAGCAGAATAGAGGGGATAGCATCGAGTAGGAGGTGCATGTTATTCAAATGGCACGTGAAAGTTCCTGTCCATTTTAAAAACTATCAAATTGACGTGTTTGTCAACTAATCACTATACATAACCTGCCTTAATGAGATTCCCGTGCATATTCCCTTTATTTATACACCCTATATGGTGACCTTACATAACCAGCGTCAGCTCCATTTCAGTGGATGTTCACTTGCATACTGTGTGTATTGATATCGCAAAGGGAGGTAACTCGAACATTGAATGTTACAATTTCCAGTTCTCGTTTCCATGGAAGTTGGGGGAAATCACCATGTCCATTGTCGGATGTTTACACAACAATTATCACAACTTTTGAAGTTAATCACAGTTAGATTGGGATGTTTAAACATAAACTTTTAATGTAATCGGTTTGTTCATAATGGATTTCAAACAGAAATGATGTCTTCAACAGAAAAAAACGTTTTATCCATTGCCGAAAGTGTTAATGTCTATAAGTGAAATTGGTGATAGATCATTTTGCTACATTGCGACTTTAGGCCCAAATTATGTTGATGAAAAATTATTTATTTAACAATAAACATGTGGTAAACTGTCTGTTTCACCCTGTACAGTTACATATATTATGCCTAATTGATACAAGATAGAGAACGTTGTTTGGTTGTTTATTTAGTCAAGGCAGAGTATATGTTCATGTAATTTCTATGGAAACCTGGGTAAAATCAGAGAATTTTATATGCTGGGACATATAAAAGTCTCCAATTTTACCCAGCGTTTCCACAGAAATTAATGTTCATGTACCACCGTAATAGCCCTAAATAGGATTTTTACATTCGATATTACAAGTCCTAAAATATGCTTTAAATCACAGCCATTTTTCGCTATGAAAAATTTATTTTATCTGTTCCCAGTGTCATGTTTGGTTAAATTTAAGTAGACTCCATAAATGCTCACGATTTATTTTGAAATGAGTGTTAATTCCCGACAGACAATATTTAAAGTTGGTGCGGAAGATACTACAAATAAAATTTAGAATGTTAATTTTGAATTTATTTAGAGGCTGGAAATTGAATTATTTATTTTTGCTTAAAGATGTACATTAATTTGATTTATTTTCATTTCATATATGTTAGATAGAAATAGTTTGAATCCCATGGCTATTTTGCCAAAATAACAACCCATTTCAGTACTTTCAGTACTTTTTTATTCTAGAATTTTGTGATGTAAACACTGAAACATCTTTATCAACGATTTAAAGTGAGATGGAACTTGCATACCTGTCAAGTCTACCGATTTCGGCGGTAGTCTACCGATCTACCGCTTGTCTACCGCTGAGAAAAAATCTACCGATTTCTACTGATTTTTCTAATTTTCAACCAATTTCCCTATATTTCTACTGCTTCTTGTCCATTTTCGGCGATCGGTAGACGTTTTTGTCAGGATTAAATGTTCTAAATCGTAATTTTCAGTCTATTAATTGGCGACAAAAAAAAAGCTTGAAATTTCTGGCGCCTCCATATCATTGAAGTATTAAGACATCTATTCTAGGTTATATAAGTCCCCTATATCCTCCAAATAGTCATGATGTCATTAGATTATACAGAGGTGTCATTATCGGACGTGTGCCGATGGTAATTACACAATGACCTGTACTGTGGACAGGTACCTAATATACAGATTGATTACCTGTATATCTAAAGACTAAACATCCACACCTATAATCACTATCCATTTGTTCTGTCCTATATACAGTTATCAAAGATTAACATCATTGATGTTATATTAATTTCATGCAGCTTCTGTATCAATCCTCAATGATTTTACCTTAAAAATTTAGCTGAGAAATATCGAAGCAAGATTGTGGTGTCTTCTGTGACGTCCGCACTCCACATACCATACAGTGTTATACATGTATCTTAAATTTGTGATGATTTCAATACAAAAACGATGTTTTATTTCTTTTACATAATATTTTATACAAAGATAATAATATCTTCTTGTAACACATTGAATTGAATTTAATAAAATGTCAGTAATGACATTAAACACATTTATATAACCTCAATAATCTTTTTTTTTCTTTTTATAAGCAGATTTTATTTTTTTTATCAAATCTCTTTTTTTTAGTGAACTAATCAGTCATCATTTGTTGTTTTATCTTATCAATTAATGAAAAAGGTACAATATGCAGATAAAAATCTTCAAATAAATATTTTGGTATGCAAATATTTTGGTAATAAATGTTCAAATCTCAAAAAAAAAAAAATAATAAATAAATAAATAAATCAAGCCTTTGACTTTAAAAATTATCATACTTTTAGCAATCAAACTGAGATTTTATTTCTTCCAGGTAAGTCTAGTTATTTATTTTCTGCATTCCAAATCCAACTGTTATATTAGAATATTCATAATTTAGTATACATGTATTTTAAAATTTGTTATAACAAATTAAATACTAAATTTTAAACATTCTAACACAATGACCATTACATTATTTTGAGTCCCCCAGGCTGTGTGTGTACATGTATATATTACATGTATTAAAACTTTAAAATAAAGTCTATATCTATTTCTTATGAATTTCAGAGTCGACTAGAAAATTAAAAGAAATGTGATATACATGTATATATATCATCAGTATTATTGACAATAATTCCCTTTTAGATGCATAAAATGGCAGATATTGAAGTTTGAAATTACAATTTTTTCTTGTTATTTCGGAAGGGGGACACCCCTCCCATACCCTCCCCCTTTCACTTATTTCAACACAACTGGTACGTGCATATATATCAGAATGACAACACATTCATAAGAAGTTCGACCATTGTACGTATTTTTTACCCCAAACAAATTTCCTAATGTTGACAGGTATGAACTTGTAATGATATTAGATCAGAATCTTGCTGTAGAGATTACCCCATTAAATGTCGTTTTCACTTAATATTTCTTCCTTAAAGAGAAAAATATGTAGGAAATAAAGTCACCACAGAAAAGGAATTAGACAATTTTTGTGAGGAATTCACTTTTTTATTGGGAAATTTATTTCAAAAGTTATAAAGTGATATTTCTTTCTTTACTAGGTGTATGTTTTGAGTCCTATATACTTGCGTTTTGGAGGCTCAGTTTGTCGATGTCTTAAAAAATGGATGGATGCCGAAGTGATGGATAAAAATGATGAGTCGTATTGGGTACCACCCACACAGATTGCATCGATACAAGAAAGCAAGTGTACTCGCGCCCTCATGTGTACAAAGTGCTATGATGACAGTGGGACTAAATATTTTCGTGAAAAAATTTGTGGAGGACCAGATGGTCCAAAATTTTTAGAGTACTGGCGTCATGGCGACCCAAGATTTAATGAAAACAAAAATCCTTTATTTTGCCCTGGGGCTGACAGGAGCTCTGATTGGAGAGACAACCTGTTAGTGGAAGATTTTCGTGACTTTCTGCATTATGCCAAATTTAAATATGGTACGGAGGATGATAAATGTAAAGAATGTCTGTCTATAGGCAACAACAGGGATGCTCTTTTGCACTTGAAATGTGGACCAGATTGTCAAGCTGAAAAGAAAAAGAAGAAGAAGAAAAAAAAGAAAAGGAAGGATGACGATTACGAAGACAATACATTACATGCCGAAATAAACAAAATTACACACCACATCAGTACCACAACAATTGTCGAAAGTTTCTCTAAAGATGTACCTCAAAGTGACGACTCAAGGATTACAGGTGAAGACAAGGAGAAAATAACAAAGGCTATATTTTCCAGTAAAGCCAAAGTGACTGATGATTTTAAGTATGGCATCATGTCTGGAAATAAAGAAGAAAATAAGCGTAAGGTTGTCGGCGGATTTAAAGTTGTCAAGATTGAAGATGATAAAACAAAAGCATATGAAATGACCCTGACAGTGGCTGCGTTAAAGGTAGGACAAGTAATATAAAAAAGGAACTTGTGTTAACCATAAATCTACTTGTCAGTAACTAACAAAGAAAAAAAAATTCAAAAGAATTTTAAATTAAATTTTTGTTACATTTAATAAAAACTTAAAAATAATTTTTGAAAATCATGCCAATTTAATAAGAGAATATTTACCAGACAATAGAAAATAAAAGCAACAACATTGATAGATGAGTTACAAAAAAAAAATAAATGTTCACCTACAATGCCTTGAACTTTCCACTTTTCAAATTAGATTGTTTAACAAAACCTTATCGTTGGAAGCCTGATCTTGGTAAAATTGATTGGTCTGTTTGACTACAGAATGTTTTAAAACTGCTCTCAATTTCAACGTGTCTTTCATTACTTCTTTTGTTTGTTTGTAACTCAATTTTCAGTATTATTTTGTTTATAATTTGTAAACCAATTCTGGCAGTAGTTTGTCAAACCTGTGTTTAAGATAATTGGTCAAGTCTGTAATAAAGTCATTGTGACTCACTGGAGCCTCAAAAACTAATAATTGTCATAGGAGAGAAGTGTTTTAGTGATTATTTTTTGGAAAATCTCATGATTATACATTTGTACCTACATGTACTGTATTATGATTTCATCGGAAGCCAGAGTCTATCTATTTTTATACTTATAAAGATAAATCTAGGATGATGCTTATTTGAGTAATTCATAATTCACTTTTGAATTAAATTTAGACATAAAATGGATACACTTCAATTTAAGTAAGATTTGAAATTACAAATTATAGGTATTGCTAATCATTTTAACTTGTCCATTTGGACAAGTACTTCAAAAAATTTACTTGTCTGATCTGATTTTGACCTGGAGATATTGAGCCCTGACTTCTGTATTACCGGGACATTATGGTACGGTATACTGTTTACTACAGGGAGAAGATGATGAAACCCGACCAAGGACATATGATGGGTTGAAGACTACTAACATTGCACAGCCTCTGTCTGTAGAACATATACACAAAGGCATCAAAAACTTACCGGAGAAAATGGAATGGTGGGAAGCTCAGGGATGGTGTGCTTGTATTTTAAACTATGAAGTGGAAGAAAAACAAAACCCAACAAATTTTACTATCAAAGTGTCAGGTCCAGATGAGGAAGCTGTAAAAAGAACAATGTTTAAATGTAAGTATATATGTGAACTTGGAAATGTAAGTATATATGTGAACTTGGAAATGTAAGTATATATGTGAACTTGGAAATGTAAGTATATATGTGAACTTGGAAATGTAAGTATATATGTGAACTTGGAAATGTGAGTATATATGTGAACTTGGAAATGTAAGTATATATGTGAACTTGGAAATGTAAGATATGTGAACTTGGAAATGTAAGTATATATGTGAACTTGGAAATGTAAGTATATATGTGGACTTGGAAATGTAAGTATATATGTGGACTTGGAAATGTAAGTATATATGTGAACTTGGAAATGTAAGTATATATGTGAACTTGGAAATGTAAGTATATATGTGAACTTGGAAATGTAAGTATATATGTGAACTTGGAAATGTAAGTATATATGTGAACTTGGAAATGTAAGTATATATGTGAACTTGGAAATGTAAGTATATATGTGAACTTGGAAATGTAAGTATATGTGTGGACTTGGAAATGTAAGTATATGTGTGGACTTGGAAATGTAAGTATATATGTGAACTTGGAAATGTAAGTATATATGTGAACTTGGAAATGTAAGTATATATGTGAACTTGGAAATGTAAGTGCATATGTGAACTTGGAAATGTAAGTGCATATGTGAACTTGGAAATGTAAGTGCATATGTGAACTTGGAAATGTAAGTATATATGTGAACTTGGAAATGTAAGTATATATGTGAACTTGGAAATGTAAGTATATATGTGGAACTTGGAAATGTAAGTATATATGTGAACTTGGAAATGTAAGTATATATGTGAACTTGGAAATGTAAGTATATATGTGAACTTGGAAATGTAAGTATATGTGTGAACTTGGAAATGTAAGTATATGTGTGAACTTGGAAATGTAAGTATATGTGTGAACTTGGAAATGTAAGTATATATGTGAACTTGGAAATGTAAGTATATATGTGAACTTGGAAATGTAAGTATATATGTGAACTTGGAAATGTAAGTATATATGTGAACTTGGAAATGTAAGTATATATGTGAACTTGGAAATGGTATATATGTGAACTTGGAAATGTAGTATATGTGTGAACTTGGAAATGTAAGTATAGTGTGTGAACTTGGAAATGTAAGTATATGTGTGAACTTGGTAAGTATATGTGTGAACTTGGAAATGTAAGTATATATGTGAACTTGGAAATGTAAGTATATATGTGAACTTGGAAATGTAAGTATATGTGAACTTGGAAATGTAAGTATATATATGAACTTGGAAATGTAAGTATATATGTGAACTTGGAAATGTAAGTATATGTGTGGACTTGGAAATGTAAGTATATAATGAACTTGGAAATGTAAGTATATATGTGAACTTGGAAATGTAAGTATATATGTGAACTTGGAAATGTAAGTATATATGTGAACTGGAAATGTAAGTATATATGTGAATGGAAATGTGTATATGTGTGGACTTGGAAATGTAAGTATATGTGTGGATGTGAAATGTAAGGAAATGTGTGGACTGGGAAAGTAAGTATATGTGTGGAACTTGGAAATGTAAGTATATATGTGAATGAAATGTAAGTATATATGTGAACTTGGAAATGTAAGTATATATGTGAACTTGGAAATGTAAGTATATATATGTGTAAGTATATATGTGAACTTGGAAATGTAAGTATATATGTGAACTTGGAAATGTAAGTATATGTGTGGACTTGGAAATGTAAGTATATATGTGGACTTGGAAATGTAAGTATATGTGTGGACTTGGAAATGTAAGTATATGTGTGGACTTGGAAATGTAAGTATAATATATATGTGGAACTTGGAAATGTAAGTATATATGTGAACTTGGAAATGTAAGTATATATGTGAACTTGGAAATGTAAGTATATATGTGAACTTGGAAATGTAAGTACATATGTGAACTTGGAAATGTAAGTACATATGTGAACTTGGAAATGTAAGTACATATGTGAACTTGGAAATGTAAGTACATATGTGGACTTGGAAATGTAAGTACATATGTGGAACTTGGAAATGTAAGTACATATGTGAACTTGGAAATGAAAGTGTATGTGAACTTGGAAATGTAAGTACATATGTGAACTTGGAAATGTAAGTACATATGTGAACTTGGAAATGTAAGTACATATGTGAACTTGGAAATGTAAGTACATATGTGAACTTGGAAATGTAAGTATATATGTGAACTTGGAAATGTAAGTATATATGTGAACTTGGAAATGTAAGTACATATGTGAACTTGGAAATGTAAGTACATATGTGAACTTGGGTGTTTACCTTCCTCCTAAATCCTGGGTCAAGGGTCTGGAAATAGTGGCAAAACATACAACATTTTAACTAAAACAGAAAAACTTAATTTGAGACTTGATTAAATAATTATTTCATTATGACCTCTTTACAGAAATCACTTGTTGTGAAAGACCACATTTCGTGACCAACAAACATTGATATAAAGATTTTTGTTTTTGGGGTTTTTTTTTGGTTCATCTTTGTAAGATTCCAACACTGTTCAGGTGAGCGTTGTGGCCCATGGGCCTCTTGTTTTGAAAACATTGATACATTAATTTAGATTTTTTGTATAATAAGCAAAGGTGAATAATGAACTCTTTGTATATTGTCATTTCAGTACTGTTTTATGTCAGTAAGAGGAAAAAGCGGCCATGTCCAGGTTGGACTATGAATGATGATGACATTGTTGCTTGTATCCTACCTGATGATTCTCCAGACCAGGAGGGACTGTCAATTTCTATTATGAAGGGTTTCAGATTTGAAGACAGGCTCAGTGATGAAGAACGCAAAACTCTAAAACCAGTATGCATATATCCCATTTTGCAACCAATATTTGCTTTTCGGCCTTCTTGAGACATATAGACTATTGAAATGTTTTATGTTTACTTAGATACTTGATAATACCCCCTTCACATTCACAGATTGTTTGTATGAGTCCTTACAGATCTCCAACTCCTAGTCACCCATACATAACTCACTGGTATGGGCTAAGAACTCTTCACTACTCGCATGCATTCATAAAGACCTGCAAAAAAGGGAGGCAAAATTTTTGACATGTCAAAAATTTTCTTACGATTGTCCACGGAATGATTTTTTGCATAAATAACTCCTAAATAGCTTGTAACAGTCTGTAGGTATTGGAAACCAGTCGGTACAACATGCAAACCACCTGCAAGAGTCTGTAAATGACTCATAAATGATTTATTCTTTAAGTAAATTTACGAATGCTTTACAAACATATACAGGTACTTTATGATTTGGAAGTATAGAAGCGGCAAAATCAACCACATCCACTTTAGTTTAAATATTTTAAAGAAGTCACATCTCTCCTTATCTAGTCTTCAATATCTACAAGCAAGGCTCCAAAGAAAAAGGCAGCCAGCAGGATGATGATGTATCTGTAATATCTTTCTCTGATATGTCATGTTGTATTTATGGCACACCAAAATCAAACTAGGTTTAACTCATTTTTGTGATTTCTGTTAAACTTAACTTTTCTCCAGTTAATTTTAGTTTTCTTGTAACCCACATTTACTGGAGAAATAGTAAGTTTAACTCAGAAAAACAAGGATGAACTGCGCCAAAATCACAGTAGTACTTATTTTATATTACTAATTTTAAAATTGGTTGTTTTGCGGATAACCTTGTTTTTGTTGAGAAAATGAGGATTAACTGAGAAAACCTTGGTTTAACTCATTATTGTAATTTTAGCGCAGTTTAACCTAGTTTTTGTCAGTTAAACCTCGTTTTTCTCCAGTTTATGTGGGTTAGTTGAAAAAACTAGGTTTAGCTGGAGAAAATCATATTTAACTCATTAATGTGATTTTGGCATGCCATATTATTGCTGGATGCCAACATGGTGATAATATATTGATAAATTCCCAAAATCATAATGACTCATATTTAAGTTGTAACTAATCATAACAACATATAAACAAGTCGTAACTAACCCATAAAGCTTTAATGAATCGTAACATTACATAGTATTCTCATAACAATCCATAAATGCCTGTAACTTTCTTGTATTTATCTGTGGTAACTCGGAACAAATTGTAGTGTTGATGTAAATACATTGCAGTACCTTGTAATAAACCATAAACTGCTTGATATAACTCTTAACGACTCTTAAATAGCTCAGAAAAATGGCCAAATTGTTAGGAATTGTGTACTTTTACAAATTTGTATCATCCGTAAACACTCGTAAGAAAAATCCATGTATGTGAAGGAGGTACAAAGGACACAACAGGTGAGTAGGTAGACACAGGTGAATGAATAGGTAAACACTGGTGAATATGTGAACACAAGTGAATAGGTAGACACAGGTGAATAAGTGAACATGGATGAATAGGTAAACACTGGTGAATATGTGAACACAGATGAATAGGTTAACACTGGTGAATAGGTGAACAATTGAATAGGATAAGACAAGTGAATATTTAAACAAAGATAAACTAGCAAACACAGGTGAATAAGTGAACATGGATGAGTAGGTAAACATCAGTGAATAGGTAAAAAAAGGTGAATAAGCAACCTCAGGTGAATAGGTGAACATGTAAACACAGGTGAATAGGTAAACAGATGAATTGGATAACACAAGTGAATAGGTAAACACAGCTGAATAGGTAAACAAAGATGAATAAGCAAACACGGGTAAACACTGAAGAATAGGTAAGCAGGGGTGAATATACAAACAAATTGCAGTAAGTAAATACATTTGAATAGGTAAACAGGTGTATAGGCAAACATGTAAATATGTAAATAGATAAACACATGTAAATAGGTAAACATATGTAAATAGATAAACACATGTAAATAGGTAAACACATGTAAATAGATAAACACATGTAAATAGATAAACACATGTAAATATGTAAACATATGTAAATAGATAAACACATGTAAATAGATAAACACATGTAAATAGGTAAACACATGTAAATAGATAAACACATGTAAATATGTAAACATATGTAAATAGATAAACACATGTAAATAGATAAACACATGTAAATAGGTAAACACATGTAAATAGATAAACACATGTAAATAGGTAAACACATGTAAATAGATAAACACATGTAAATAGGTAAACACATGTAAATAGGTAAACATATGTAAATAGATAAACACATGTAAATAGGTAAACATATGTAAATAGATAAACACATGTAAATAGGTAAACATATGTAAATAGGTAAACACATGTAAATAGATAAACACATGTAAATAGGTAAACACATGTAAATAGATAAACACATGTAAATATGTAAACATATGTAAATAGATAAACACGTAAATAGGTAAACATATGTAAATAGATAAACACGTAAATAGGTAAACATATGTAAATAGATAAACACATGTAAATAGGTAAACACATGTAAATAGATAAACACATGTAAATAGATAAACACATGTAAATAGGTAAACACATGTAAATAGATAAACACATGTAAATAGGTAAACACATGTAAATAGATAAACACATGTAAATAGGTAAACACATGTAAATAGATAAACACACATGTAAATAGGTACACATATGTAAATAGATAAACACATGTAAATAGATAAACACATGTAAATAGGTAAACATGTAAATATAGATAGATAAACACATGTAAATAGATAAACACATGTAAATAGGTAAACACATGTAAATAGATAAACACATGTAAATAGATAAACACATGTAAATAGGTAAACATATGTAAATAGATAAACACATGTAAATAGGTAAACACATGTAAATAGATAAACACATGTAAATAGGTAAACACATGTAAATAGATAAACACATGTAAATAGATAAACACATGTAAATAGGTAAACATATGTAAATAGATAAACACATGTAAATAGGTAAACACATGTAAATAGATAAACACATGTAAATAGGTAAACATATGTAAATAGGTAAACACATGTAAATAGGTAAACATATGTAAATAGATAAACACATGTAAATAGGTAAACATGTAAATAGATAAACACATGTAAATAGATAAACACATGTAAATATGTAAACTGTCACAAATATTCAACAACAATTCAGATGTATTTAACCTAGTTAGGTTTGATTTTTGTATGATTGTATCCCTATGATATTGAATACACACACGTCTTTGTTTAATTTTAACCATGGTTACTTATGATAACATTAGAAGAAACATTGTACTGCAAGTAGAATAAAAAAATCAGTAAATAACATAGCTCAGTATGGCAAAGATATAAAATTGAGACTTGTAAATTGTCAACACATTAATTTATCATTGATATTAGATATAATTTTGTCTGCACATCAAGTTTTTATTGATCTTGGATACAATTTTGTCTGTTTTTACTTTTACAGCAAGTGGACTCGTCTCCACCAATGAAGAAAGTTTTAATGACTCTTGATGGGAAAGATTGTGCTGCAATGCTTCAAGTAAGGAAAGTCTAAAGACACAAACTTTCTGTCCTCTTCTTCATCCGAATTTCTTAAACCATTCTAATACTTAGTAATGGTTACACTTAAGTTTGGTGTCACATGTTATTATTATTCATTTATTAATCCTTTGATTGCATTGTATTTTTATTACTGACTCATCTATTTTTAAAATATATTTATCAATGATTTTCAGCAGTTTCATAAATACCCGAAAATCTGTCTGTGAAACAGTTTACTGTTCTATGTCCTTTGGAAATTCACACCAGGTATAGTGTTGGGAACCTAATGTATAGCATGACAAAATATCAAAATAATTGTAAACTTAATATCAAAAAAATATTTGCATACAAATTTAATGACATATATTTCACATCATTCATCTTTAACAGTTTAAAAATTTATGTTTGTAAAAGTTTTGAGAATCATCACTTCAGTGTCTTGTCTTATAGTAATATTGTCTCTAAATTAAGTGCAGGGGAAGCTGTCATGAGAGACCATCCCATCTGCCAATGAAATGTCGGCTCTCAAGACAGGTGGTCTCTCAAAAGAGGTTATATTTATTGGGCTCAAGACAGGTTCCATGGCATTTTGAAAAATATTTACATGTTGTGTACAATATTCATTTTAACTTGTTAAATATATTATTGATATCTGTGTGGTTTGTTTTATTTGTTCAGCACCAGTTTCATGTCTTGTTTTTCTCCTAGGAGGCACCTGTCAATGGAAAAGTGAATTTGAGAAATTTACTCCATCAGATTAGCAATGGAACTATAAACGTAAGTACTGTAGGATCTAGATATCTGGTTGTAGGACACAAGAAACGTCATCTTTTGATCAAATGAGACCAAACTGGGTCTGCTGTCACACTAGAAACTTCATCTTTTGATATAATGAGACCAAACTGGGTCTGCTGTCACACTAGAAACGTCATCTTTTGATCAAATGAGACCAAACTGGGTCTGCTGTCACACTAGAAACGTCATCTTTTGATCAAATGAGACCAAACTGGGTCTGCTGTCACACTAGAAACTTCATCTTTTGATATAATGAGACCAAACTGGGTCTGCTGTCACACTAGAAACGTCATCTTTTGATATAATGAGACCAAACTGGGTCTGCTGTCACACTAGAAACGTCATCTTTTGATATAATGAGACCAAACTGGGTCTGCTGTCACACTAGAAATGTCATCTTTTGATATAATGAGACCAATTTTGGTCTACTGTCACACTAGAAACTTCATCTTAATATAATGAGGCCAATTTTGGTCTACTGTCACAATAGAAATGTCATCTTTTGATATAATGAGACCAATTTTGGTCTACTGTCACAATAGAAATGTCATCTTTTGGTATAATGACACCAAACTGGGTCTGCTGTCACACTAGAAACGTCATCTTTTGATAAAATGAGATCAATTTTGGTCTGCTGTCACACTAGAAACGTCATCTTTTGATATAATGAGACCAAACTGGGTCTGCTGTCACACTAGAAACGTCATCTTTTGATATAATGAGACCAAACTGGGTCTGCTGTCACACTAGAAACGTCATCTTTTGATATAATGAGACCAATTTTGGTCTACTGTCACACTAGAAACATCATCTTTTGATATAATGAGACCAAACTGGGTCTGCTGTCACACTAGAAACGTCATCTTTTGATATAATGAGACCAATTTTGGTCTACTGTCACACTAGAAACGTCATCTTTTGATATAATGACACCAAACTTGGTCTACTGTCACACTAGAAACGTCATCTTAATATAATGAGACCAATTTTGGTCTACTGTCACTAGAAACTTTATCTTTTGATATAATGAGACCAAACTAGGTCTGCTGTCACACTAGAAACTTCATCTTTTGATATAATGAGACCAAACTGGGTCTGCTGTCACACTAGAAACGTCGTCTTTTGATATAATGAGACCAATTTTGGTCTGCTGTCACACTAGAAACTTCATCTTTTGATATAATGAGACCAATTTTGGTCTACTGTCACACTAGAAACGTCATCTTTTGATATAATGAGACCAATTTTGGTCTACTGTCACATTAGAAACTTCATCTTTTGATATAATGAGACCAAACTGGGTCTGCTGTGTCAATTGGAAGATCACAGATAAAAGTTATTTTGAATCTTGACATGTGTTTGTTGGTGTTGTTTTAAGCTCTCCAAGACAAAATATTCACAGTTCTAATGTCCTAGTCTAAGCAGGGTTTGGAGGTATTGTCCATAGACAAAAACGTTTACTTGAATTATATCTTTTGAAATAAATAGAAGTATAGGAACTTAAATATTTCACATTTGCAATCATTATGATTTGCCCTTTCAGATGACACCATGACTTTGACATCTTGACCTAGATAATGTCATTAAACCTACTAGGATTTCAATATTCTGAGATACAATGCTGCTTGACATAATTAAGAATGTATTAGTTGTTTCTGGTAAATTTTTGTTAAATTTGTAGGAAGACATAAATGAAGAATATATTGCATTTGAAGATGGTTCAGTTCTCCGTACTGGCAAAGGTGAACCTCCAATAATTGATGTCAGGTAATAAGAATTTCATTATTAATATATTTTGTGTGTACCCCCCCCCCCCCCCCCCCGCCCCCCCCCCCTTCCCCCCCCCCCCCCCCCCCCCCCCCCCCCCCCCCCCCCCGATGTTTTCATTTCATGAAATTTCTATGTTCAGTCTCCCAATTCTTCCAGAACATAATTAAATATGAATATGGATTCATTAGCAATAATATTTGTATGAAGCTAACTTAATGACTTGAAACTATGAAAACTAATATTTACACAGGTACTAACAAATAATTTTGCTTCTTACCAAAAAGTCAACTTATAGAAATTAAACATGGGGAATTTTAAATTTGTAAGCTAAACTTTATACAAGCTGAATTGAAGTCTGTAGCTGATTTGAATCATGGGATAATTTTATCATTATTTAAGGTTAAAAGTGAATATTTATTTTACTTTATTCATTGAGTATGCCTCTGATACTTTCAGTCGGTGTGGTCAGCCTGGGTTGCCATCTGCAAATGATATAAAGACAGGAGTATGTATAAGTATCTAAAATATATATTGTATTGATTTGTCAAATGTTACATACCATGATAATCTAGTTAACACATTCACCCCTAAAGACACATTTGGACTGGTCTAAGTCATTGATTTACAGAAGAGTCCATTGCTTTTCAGGGGTTGATGACTTAAAGATTTTAAAAAGCACTGATTTTACTTAAGAAATATTATTTTGATTCTGCACTGACCACGATGGGTCGTTATCATTTGTCCATTCTTGTACATTGATAATGTAATAGAGTGTACGTGTATCTTGCCCACTGGCTCACCGAGAAGTTCTAACTTGCTTCAGTTTACAGCAATTAATAAACACATTGATGGAACTTATGTAAATGTCTCTTATTTTCTCTGAAGATGGTGTCAGGTTGTGCTTACTGTGTCCCAGCTGGTGCCACTATATCACTTCACATACTTTCCTGATTAATCTGAGGATTGAACCCGACTCACATTGGTGAGAAGCAGTGTGCTAAACTCTGTGAGAGCCGTCATAGCTGTGCAGTTGAGTGCTCAATTTGCAACCAAAGGGCTGCGGGTTTTTGCCTCGATGGAGGCTGCTGGCTTTTCCTGTCCTTGAGACAGTAAAAACTGAGGTCCTATGGCACAGTAGGTGTTGGCATGTTAAAGAATCCTCACTGCTCAATGGCCGTAAATGCTGAGCATAGGCCAAAATTTGAAGCCCTTCACCAGCAGTGGTAACGTCTCCATAAGAGTGAAAGATTCTTGAGTGGGAATTTAAACAACAATAAACAGCTAAACTCTACACTACCTGGACACCCTTTGAAGTGTTTGATGCCCTCCGAGCTCTGATAGCTCTAAACTTGTTAGCCCACCATCAACAGATGGTCATAGATCAAATGAAGAATATTCGATGATGGGCACCAAAATCCCTCTGGGATCTCTTGTTGCATAACAAAATTGTACTTAAATATAAATGGATACCCATATATATGGGTGCAGTGCCATATAACTTGAGCAGTGATTCTGGTGTAACCAAACTCTGGCAACATTGATATCCTGCTGTCTGGGTATCAGTGAAAAGAAGATTTGAGTTGGAACACCATGCCAATCTCCCAAAATTTTGACCACAAATATGTCCATATTCAAAGTTATAACCAGATTTTGTTGTAAAATCTCACATATAATTGATTCCGATCTATCTTTATTTATTGTGAGCATAAATAAGTGGAACATATGATAGTAAGACAAATAAAATATATTTTTTTTATTATTCTCTGTCAGCTGAACTTAAGTGAGGAACCAATCTGGGAACAGATGCAGAAAAATCCTGATAATTTTGACTTGTTTGTAATGGTGGATAAAGACAAAGGTATTGTAACATTACTGTTCTATATCATTGTATATACTGCCATCACAATCTGTTAAGGTATTGTAACATTGCTGTTTTATATCATTGTATGTACTGCCATCACAATCTGTTAAGGTATTGTTAAGGTATTGTAACATTATTGTTCTATATCATTGTATATAATGTCATCACAATCTGTTAAGGTATTGTAACATTGCTGTTTTATATCATTGTATGTACTGCCATCACAATCTGTTAAGGTATTGTAACATTATTGTTCTATATCATTGTATATAATGTCATCACAATCTGTTAAGGTATTGTAACATTGCTGTTCTATATCATTGTATGTACTGCCATCACAATCTGTTAAGGTATTGTAACATTATTGTTCTATATCATTGTATATAATGCCATCACAATCTGTTAAGGTATTGTAACATTATTGTTCTATATCGTTGTATATAATGTCATCACAATCTGTTAAGGTATTGTAACATTATTGTTCTATATCGTTGTATATAATGTCATCACAATCTGTTAAGGTATTGTAACATTATTGTTCTATATCGTTGTATGTAATGTCATCACAATCTGTTAAGGTATTGTAACATTGCTGTTCTATATCGTTGTATATAATGTCATCACAATCTGTTAAGGTATTGTAACATTATTGTTCTATATCGTTGTATATAATGTCATCACAATCTGTTAAGGTATTGTAACATTATTGTTCTATATCGTTGTATATAATGTCATCACAATCTGTTAAGGTATTGTAACATTATTGTTCTATATCGTTGTATATAATGTCATCACAATCTGTTAAGGTATTGTAACATTATTGTTCTATATCGTTGTATATAATGTCATCACAATCTGTTAAGGTATTGTAACATTATTGTTCTATATCGTTGTATATAATGTCATCACAATCTGTTAAGGTATTGTAACATTATTGTTCTATATCGTTGTATATAATGTCATCACAATCTGTTAAGGTATTGTAACATTATTGTTCTATATCGTTGTATATAATGTCATCACAATCTGTTAAGGTATTGTAACATTATTGTTCTATATCATTGTATGTACTGCCATCACAATCTGTTAAGGTATTGTAACATTGCTGTTCTATATCATTGTATATACTGCCATTACAATATGTTAAGTATATGATGTTTTTTTTGTGAGAAAGTTTGCTGGTTTACTTGCGGGAGGCCGTTGGTCTCTCTTCCTGGGTACATTGTAACCGGGTTCTCTCCTCCACCATTAAAAACTGGCTGCCACCACATAACTGAAAAATTGTTGAGTGTGGCATAAAACAAAGTTCAGAATTCAAATTCAGAGTTAATTATATGACAATATAATAAGTTCTACTGTTTGTGATAGTAAATAAAGAAAGTGTGTCCGATTTGAAATTGCAAAAATTTAACATTGCAAATGAAATGTCATAAGTATCATTCATGATTCTTAGAAAGGAACAATTGCAAGTTGATTTTATGCAGGTTCTATGTAATATGCTGGTAGAGTATATTAATTAAGTTTATATTTTGTAGAGGAAGAAATGAGGGAACATGGATTAAGAACAGTGAATATGAAATATATCAGAGAACTGGAAGGAAATGAAGAATGTGAAAGTTGTAAGAAAAAAAATGTGGATTGTAAATGTAAGGATGGCTTCAAACTTCCAATGCCAAAAACATCCATTGATTTGAAATCGGTGGCACAAAACATCACGGAAATTCTTGTTCCTGACCCGGAGTCTTTTGACTTTGGCATTGATGAGTTGAAGAAAAACTTGTCTGACCTTCAAGATTGTAAGACACCACATAGAGATGCACTGAAGCTAGTAACATCAGATATCTTGAAGACATCAGTAGAAAGTAAGACACTTCCACTAGAGTTTCCCAAGGAGACAGCCAAGACAGAATATATTGAGAAGTCTAAAACATCAATAAATGAAACAAGTAGATCACAGAGTTCAAAGGTGACAGTATATGCATATTCATAAAAACCAATATCAAAAAAGAAAATTTCCAAAAGCTTTTGAAACACTTAAAAATCTGTTAATTAAAAAATTATATAAATTGTATAATGCAGTCCATATTTGAACAATTAACATTTCACAAGTATCATTTGCACGGACAAGCACATTTCAAGACTGCCTGTCCCGCAGACAAATGAAATCTTAATATATATAGTGAAATCTTGTGATGTAGAAAACGGACGAGTTGAAATTCTACTTATATCAAAGTTGAATGGACAATCCTGATTTTTATGAATAGAAAAATATGTCAATCAAAATTTCAGTCATCTCTAAGCAATTGGGCAGTCCCAAGAAATTCCTTTGTATACATACTTACTTTTAAACATTACCACTTGCGTTGGTGTAGGGATGGAATGTTAGACTTGCGAGCAGGAGGTACCAGGTTCAGTTCTCGGTATGTTTTTGTATTACTTGCAGACAAAGCAACATGCAGAGAGATTATTTATAGGAATGTTTTACAGTAAAACTTGTATATAAAGACCTGTTTATGGACACAACAATACTGGTCTTTATTGGGAGGTGTTCTTTATATAGTGTTGGTTTGTACACAAATAATACTATTGGGGCAGCAGAAAACAGTCTATATGACCAGGTGGTCTTTATACACAGGTGGTTGCTAAAGCAAGTTTTACTGTATTTTTATGTAAGCATGATGTATAAGTACATAATGAGTCAAAACAAAATTCACACCTATCTAAGCATACACTAGGGCCCAAGACCATAAACAAGGAAAATTCTGAGACAAATTTAGTTCTCAAAAGTTAAGAATTTACTCACCTGAGTAAAAAGTGAAAACTCATGCACCATAAAACCACTTAAGAATTTTCTCAATGGAGGTAAGATTGTCAAGGGGCAATGTAAATCTCGTTCAGAATATATGTCCCAATTTACGTCCCGATTCACTTAACTTCGATATTTGAATATTATTCTTACCATAATCTATGATTACTTATTTAATTACCAACCAAGAGGTATAAAATGTGTTAAAAGTCAAGTAGGCAGCACGTTTTGTAGAATAAAAAGGGAAAATATATATACCTTTTTTTAAATTTTTTTAAACATTAAAAACGTCTTGTAAAATGCCAATACATGACCGAAGTCAGTAATTTATATATATAATATGTATATTGTATATAATAAACGATATTCAAGATACAAGTAATTTAGTATAAGTACATTAGATAAAATAAATGACAGACTATACACTGGGGCACATGTACCGGACTACATTTAGCACCATCTCTGTTGTTAATGTAAACAAACATCAACAGTGTCAAACAAGCCAATAGAGAAAGAAGTGTTGGTCTCCTAAACCTATTTCGCTCAAATAACATATTGTTTTTGAAAGCAAAAGGATTAAACATGTCCCAAAACACTCAAGGACGACAATGACATTGACATTTGCATTTATTTATCCCGAGGCGAACATAGGGGGAAGCCATTTTCAATGTTAAAAATTACTTAAGTCAGCTACATGCCGTAGTTAAGTATTTTATCACTTGAGAAAGAAATTTTTCTAAGAATTTCTTTATGGTCCACAACTTTACCCAAGTTGAGAAAAATTTTCAAGATTTGAGTAAAATCTTGAAGTTGAGTTAAAAAAAATTGTCTGAGAATAGTTTTATGGCCCTGGGCCCAGTTGTCATGTCCCTGGGCCCAGTTGTCATGTCCCTGTGCCCAGTTGTCATGTCCCTGGGCCCAGTTGTCATGTCCCTGGGCCCAGTTGTCATGTCCCTGTGCCCAGTTGTCATGTCCCTGTGCCCAGTTGTCATGTCCCTGGGCCCAGTTGTCATGTCCCTGGGCCCAGTTGTCATGTCCCTGGGCCCAGTTGTCATGTCCCTGGGCCCAGTTGTCATGTCCCTGGGCCCAGTTGTCATGTTTCTTTAATTGTTGTAAAATAGATAAAGATTATATATTTATGTATTATATAGAAATCGGATGACCCATAATGTTTCTTGTTTACAAATATTAAACTATTATGCCTCTTGTAGTCACCTGACCAGTTTTCATGATAAGATTTCCATTCACAACAAAATCTGCTTCATGTGAAATATTACAGAAGGCGACTGGTCAGTCAGATCCTATGTCACCATCTAAAAAGAAAGAAAATTCTGCAGATTGTATAGCAGATGGCAAAAAGAAACAGAAAGTAAAAGCTAAGCAAAGGGATGAAGTACACCAGAAAGATGGAGAGAAAACAGACAAAATGAAAGCAGAGATGGAAAGTCGTATAGTTGAAGAAGACAGAGAGAATCCCCCAAAGGCTGAAAAATCAATGGAAGAATTGAAAACAGCAGTAAATGGCTCTAACAACCTGAGAAAGTGTGCAAATTGTGGACAGATTGAACCATCTCCAAAGACATTTAAAAAGTGTCAGAAGTAAGTATTTTCTACCGTAACAATGGTATTTTGAAAATTGTGTGTTACAATAACTGGTTTACAGAGACTTGACAATCTGGTCTACCATCAATGATTAAACCACTGCAGTGACTCGGTTCACCTCATAAGTAGGAGGTTCAAACTTTACCCTCATGTTACCAGGCCTTATGTAAGACTTTGTGAAATATTTGCCATGAGAAGTGAAAGTGACAGGTATTTCAGTTTAGACTTTAAATCTGAGGTCCTGTGTAGAGTAGATGGCATATATTGCAGATCCTTCACTGCATAACACAGGTCAAAATATGTGGCACTTTGCCTATAGCTGGTGACATCTCTGTGTATATGAACTACAAGAAAACAAACAAATTCTTCAAAGATAGGGATAAGTTTATTGGAACATACTGTATAAGTGGAAATTTTAGCGAGATGTCCTATAGATATGGTATATAATTTTAGTGCGAAATAAATTAAGCAATTTTTTATTTAAAAACAATAACTTCTGTCTATAATGAGGAATGAATTGTTGGTGAAATTCAATATTAGTGTTCTCAACAGTCTTGCTGATTATGCCAAAATTGAATCCGTGCTCAAATTTCTGCTTATACAGTACAGTGAAACCTGACAATGCCGACAGCTGACAAATCCAAACATATTTTGCTATATATTATAAGTTGTTTAACACTGAAAAATACGGTCCGTGTTACTTCTGAATTCCGACATCATTTTCCTATTCAAAAATAAAGATAAGCACTATAGACTACCTGTTAAATCCAACACGCATCATTGTCACGGTTGTGTAAACATTTGCTCGTCGGCTAATCTCTTCTTAACAGTGATTGCTTACACAAGTGTTACCTGTATGGAACATATAATGAGAGGTCCTCGAAGGGGTTTTTAACAACACAATACAATTATCAAGTGTTTGTAATATGTACAGGCGATTAACATCTATCTTAGGTATGTGATGTTTATTCACAATTTGGAATAGATATAAATGAACCTGATAGTAAGAGTAGATTAGTCAGTTGTTATTTCTTAATTTCTAGTACTAGCATATGCATGCTATGCAGGGATCTCCATGACCTGTTTTATGATCGCGCTGCGCCATCGTTAAAATTTCTTGAGCCATTGTTAAATTGTCTGCGTCATCGTTAAATTTCCAAGTGCATTCGTTAAATCAACTGTCGCCATCCTAATATACAATGTACTGTAGTGTAGCCTAAACAAATTTGTTCTGGTTTTCGGTGTTATTCACTTTTATACAAGCTTATTTATCAGTAATTTTGGAGAAATAATATACAGATGAATTAACATTATGAGATTTACAAACACAGTCCTGTCAATAGAAGCCAACAACCGACAAAATCTGTCGGCAATTTCATGAAAATGCCGACGTGTAGCCCACAGTACAGTGCCACGGACAGCGACGATGTCTAACATAAGCAAATCTTATCACCAAACATGAAATTTGGGTATTAATGCCGTAAAAGACAGAATAAAAACAAACAATATTAACAGTATATTCAATAATTTACCACTGAAAATGATTAACCACGACCGAACTGCAATGTGCGTTTGGCCATGTTTCATCTCCACCAGGTTAAATGAACAGACCAACACCAAACCCGATCGATAAAAGATGAAAAGATTTACTAAAAAAATTTCATCTGTACACACTTCTGAAAAAAAGATCTATGAATTTTATTTGCATTTTAATTCTATGATTTAATTTATTTAAAGATTTATAAATTGAAATGATTTCATTGAAAATAAATATGCATAAAATTGACTGATTTATAAATTAGTGTCAGTGTGCATGATGTAAAGGTCTGTGTCATCAACAGAACAAAAATGCTCTTTTAACCTCAGCAAATCTACATGCATGTTTTAATCATATAGTGATTAATTGAAGTGGAATGATTTTATCAATAAAATCATAAATTTTTTATACTTTATATACATTCATTATGTCTATTGTAATAATTTCAGTGAAGGAATAGGAATGGGGGAGGGGTGTTCAAGTTAAGCCAAAGATTGCTCCATCGTTAAATTTTCATCCATGGAGATCCCTGCTATGATGGCTTCACCTGACTGTAAATGGAGGTTAATAGATCCAGAGAGTACACCTAAAAATGCCAACGAATGGATTTATCAATAGAAAAAAACTTACAGCTGAATAAAAAAAATACCCCTAACCTTCAAAAAGGAACTTGGTATGAAATTTGATATTGGCCGGTGACAGTTTCAGATATTCAGAAACAAAAAAATTACTACAATGGCCTCTATCAAGAAAATTTTTCAACCAAGAAAAAGCATTTTCAGTATTTGAGTAGATATGGAGATCAAATCTGCAGTCTATAAATGGTTTTGTTAGGCCAGGGCTAAAAATTTTCCAATAAGTGGGCCATTAGTTCAGGCCAAGGCAATTCAGATAGCAAATGAATTGGATATACAGGATTTCAAGGCATCCAATGACTGGCTAAAAAGCTGGAGGAATAGAAATTCATAGGGTTTATTTTTTTTTTTAATCTGTGGAGAAAGTGGTTGTGTTGATTCTGATGTAGTGGACGATTTCAAATCTTAAATATCATCCGTTGTTGATAGATACAGTCCAAAAGATGTGTTTAGTTGTGATGAATTTTTTTGTGTTGTAGTAATACGGGGCAAAACTAAAACCCATGGTTATCGGTAAAGCTAAAAAGCCTCACTGTTTCAGGAAAATTGATGTATCTAAACTGCTGCAATATAACGCTTTCAACCATCATCAAACAACAGTTGACTTTAAATATTTTTAATTATTAAGTGACCTCAGTGTGTAACAGTTCGTGTAAATGAAATAGAATAAAACTGCACATGTACAAGAATTGACAAAGTAATACCATTCCTATAGTATCCTCAGTTTATAATGAAACCTACATTTTGTTGTAAATTTGTCATTAAGTGTTTGAACAATAATTTCCTGTTTTACCTGCTGTTTTGTTTTAAGGTTTTACAACTTTCAACATTATTTCAGTCATATGGTGAGGGTGTTTGTTGTTCATTGAATTTCACAACTACTGAAAAAAACGGCACCCTGTGAAATCCGACCATTATGCTTACTCCCAATGAGTATCCGAAATTCTCAAGTTTCACTGTATTATAATTATATTTTATACTATAAAATTAAAGTTTTGAAATGTTTAACGTCTCAGATGGTTTTGACACTGTAACCTATTTTTAGGTGATCTCTCTAATGATAAGATGTAAAGAGTACTCCATCTTATCAGGTTAGTTGATAGACCTGTTCAGACCTGATGCCTCCTAGAGATGACATTGTTGTTCTTCAATATAGTTATTTATTATATTACTTATGCTGTGGGTATGTGTATGTTTCATGTGATATTTTGGATTCTTTACATAATTTCTGCCTTTCATATTTCATAGGTGCAAATTGGAGAGTATAATCAATGCCCGTTATTACTGTGATAGAAATTGTCAAGGTAAGAGCAATCTCCTAGTAAAACATTTCATATAAATCTAGAAAATAAAGTCACATACAGCAACTTATTTAGGTGGAAATTAAAGTCCTGTAAAAGCGCTATTCTCCCCCTAATTCAACCTTATTATTTGTATATGCATAACACACTGGACCTGACATTATTTTCACAAAAATATAAGGGAAAAGTAGATTTTATATGCATATGTATAGCTCTTATTAGGTCATCTGAGCCAAAGACTCATGGTGACCTATTGCGATCGTCTTTTGCCTGTCGTCTTCCGTCATTAACATTTACACATTTTCGACTTCTTCTCAAGAACCAGTGGACCAATTTTCACCAAACTTGGCATGTATCATCCCCATGTGAAGCTGCATAAAGTTTGCAAATGAAAAGTGGCTAGCTCCCATAGGGCTCCAAAAGGACCAAAACTTGGTACATCTTTTAAAATCTTCTTCTAATGAACCAATGATCAAATGACTTTCAAATTTTGTATGCATGATTGTTAAGTCAATATCTAAAAAGTTTGCAAATGAAAATGATGTTTGTAATCGAGCCACTAGGGGGCGCTTCAGTAATGCAGGGTACAGTTGTACAACAAATTGTTTAATAACTCAAAACTGATATGAGAAAGTTGTTAGGAATTATCAAAGGATCATTTTGACAAATTTTCAAGGTCATGGGGTCAAAGGTCAAGGTCACAGACACCAAAGTAAATGGAAAATATGTTCTTTTTGTGTAAAATTTTCAACATTTTTTACTACTTCTCCAGAAACATTGTTTCAATTTGAACCAAACTTGACAGAAAGTATAACCATGTAAAGCCGCATTACGCTTGTGGATGAAAACATGGCTTTCATGGCTAAAAAAAAATGAATGCATCAGCAATTTTTTTTTATTTAATACATGTATCTCCAGAATTATTAAAGCTAGAGAAAAAACCATTACTTAAAATGAGCGGCTTGCAAAAATCTACAAATGTTTCATTTAGGTGGAAATTGTCTGGTCGGCCCTTATGTGAGTTATTTCCCCTTTTTTGTGGATTTTACATGTTTTTGGATGTTTTTTGACATTATCTTAAAAAGTATAATAAGTATAATAGCTAGAGTAAAAGTGAAAGAAGCAAAATTGTTCAGCACACAAAGATCTACAAAAAAAAAATCAATAAGGTCACCCCTTTTGGGAGTTATTTCCCCTTTTAAGTGGATTTTTCATGTTTTGGATGTTTTTTGACATTATCTTGAAAAGTATGATAGCTAGAGTAAAAGTGAAAGAAGCAAAAATGTTCACCACGCAAAGATCTACAAAAGAAAAAAATCAATAAGGCCTAAACTGTCAGGTCACCCCTTTTGGGAGTTATTTCCCTTTTTAAGTGGATTTTTCATGTTTTGGATGTTTTTTGACATTATCTTGAAAAGTATGATAGCTAGAGTAAAAGTGAAAGAAGCAAAAATGTTCACCACGCAAAGATCTACAAAAAAAAAATCAATAAGGCCTAAACTGTTACCCCTTTTGGGAGTTATTTCCCCTTTTAAGTGGATTTTTCATGTTTTGGATGTTTTTTGACATTATCTTGAAAAGTATGATAGCTAGAGTAAAAGAAGCAAAAATGTTCACCACGCAAAGATCTACAAAAAAGTCAGTAAGGTAAAAATTGTCGGGTCGCCCGTTATGGGAGTTATTTCCCCTATTTGTGGATTTTTCATGTTTTTGGATGTTTTTCGACATTATCTAATATAAGTGAAAGAAGCAAAAATGTTCACCACACAAAGATCTACAAAAAAGTCTGTAAGGTAAAAATTATCAGGTTGTCTGTTATGGGAGTTATTTCCACTTTTTGTGGATTTTTCATGTTTTTTGGATGTTTTTTTGTATAAAAGCAAGTATAATAGCTAGAGTAAAAGTGAAAGCAACAAAAAATGTTCAGCACGTAAATATCTACAAAAAAGTCAAGTAGGTCGAAATTGTCAGGTCACCCCTTATGGGAGTAATTTCCCTTTTAAGTGGATTTTTCATGTTTTTGGATTTTTTTGTCATTATCTTGAAAAGTATAACAGCTAGAGTAAAAGTGAAAGAGCCAAAAATGTTCAGCACACAAAGATCTACAAAAAAGTCAAATAGGCCAAAATTGTCAGGTCATCCCTTATGGGAGTTATTTCCCCTTTTAAATAGATTTTTCATGTTTTTGGATGCCTTTTGACATTGCAAAGTATAATAGCTAGAGTAAAAGAGAAAGAAGCAAAAATGTTGAGCATGCAGTTATTATCATGTCAGTGCTCATGGGGAGTTAATTATGTTCTGCTCAGGTGACTGTCAGAGCCCATCGGGCCTCTTGTTTGTTATTTGTAAAAGTAAAAGTAGAAAAACATTGATTTGCTTTTTGTAAACAAAGCCAATGCCCCTTGAATATTAACAGGGTCTTCAGAGTAAGAATTTTCCTGCCTAAAATCATTTTAGAAATAAATACCTTCTCTCATACTTTGAAATTTTCACCCTGTTTCAGTGCTTTGCATCTCATTGCTCCCCACTTGCCTGTATATGCCACATAATTGATTATCGGACACCACATAATTAGCTGGTTGCGTGATAATTATGTTGTAGCTGCCAGATAAATATACTACATACAGAGTACTCGGGGACTTCCAGATAAATATATTACATACAAAGTACACACAGATTTCCAGATAAAATATATTACATACAGAGTACACACAGACTTCCGGATAAAATATATTACATACACAGTACGCACGTACTTCCAGATAAAATATATTACATACACAGTACTCGTGGACTACCAGATAAAATATATTACATACACAGTACAAACAGGTTTCCAGAAAAGATATATTAAATACACAGTACTCTCGGACTTCGAGATGAAATATATTACATACACAGTACTTTATTACTTCCATATAGAATATATTACATACACGGTACACACAGACTTCCAGATAAAATATTACATACACCGTACTCTCGGACTTCCAGATAAAATATATTACATACACAGTAATCTCGAACTTCCAGATAAAATATATTACATACACAGTACACACAGATTTCGAGATAAAATATCTTACATACTTAGTACTCGTGGACTTCCAGATAAAATATATTACATACCCAGTATGAACAGATTTCCAGGTAAAATATATTACATACATGGTATTCACAGACTTCCAGATAAGATATATTACATACACAGTACTCACAGACTTCCGGATAAAATATATTACATACACAGTACTCTCCACCCACCAGATAAGATATATTGCATACACAGTACTCGCGGACTTCCAGATAAAATATATTACATACACAGTACTCGCGGACTTCCAGATAAAATATATTACATACACAGTACTCGCGGACTTCCAGATAAAATATATTACATACACAGTACTCGCGGACTTCCAGATAAAATATATTACATACACAGTACTCACGGACTTCCAGATAAAATGTATTACATACACAGTACTCGTGGACTTCCAGATAAAATATCTTACATACACAGTACTCGTGGACTTCCAGATAAAATATCTTACATACACAGTACTCGTGGACTTCCAGATAAAATGTATTGCATACACAGTACTCGTGGACTTCCAGATAAAATATATTTCATAAACATTACTTACAGACTTTCAGATAAAATACATTACATACACAGTACTCTCGGCCTTCCGAAAAAAATATATTGCATACACAATACTCGCAGACTTCAATTTTTGTAAATACTCTTTCCACGGGAAGCTCTGTGTTATCCATGTGATGTCAAATAATTGGGTCATGTCAGTAATCATTAAAATTCTCGCTCCTCTGTTGACAAAAGTTATATGAAGGGAATAACTCTCAAAATATATATATATATTTTATCATCGTATGGAATGGGTTATTGTGTATTAACAGATCAGTGAGCCAGGCTAAATCAGTATGACCAATAAACGTTCCCTTTCTTTTACTTCTGCTCTGAAACTTCGAAAGATGGCTGCCATTACATAAGTAAAAGTCCCTCGGGATAATCTTATGTGAGAATATCTAGTACAAAATGGATTAATTTTTATTTGTCATGGACATGGATAATTAATGAAGTATGTATAGGATACCGCTACGTTAAATTTAAGTGGTAGGTATCAACCATTTTACTTTAATCAGCCAAAATCAACAGACAAAAATCACTTGGGACAGACTATAGTTCTAAATTTCTGTCATTTATTTTTATTTTTCTTACCTTTTCAGTTGTTGATTGGACAAACAAGCATAAAAAAGAGCACAAGGAGAAACTTCTACACTGATTTTGTAAACACATTAAAAGTGTCAAGATCCCAGAAATGAAGATGCTATAAAACAAAAGATGGTATAAAACTTAATACAGATACAATGCAAGATTTACAACTTGTATTAACCTGATTATTGAGTGTACCATGTTTATCTTCTCACAACCATGTTTATATCACATACGACTAATTTCATTTACATTTAGTTATTTAAAGTGAATTAATATTGAACATTTTGATTTCTGTACAGTTCTGATTTGTGGATTTTACTATTGTAAACAAAGTTGGAGAACTTCTGCAATTTCATGATATTGTTTATGCTTAATTATGCAAACTGAATTATTATTAATAATACTGAATTGCATTCTGACAAATTATAGACATGATCTACTGATGTGATGATACTGTAGTTAAATTAGCGCTCTCAGGGTGCATAGACTTATTAGCGCAATTAATTTTATTTGTTTTGTCGAATATAAAGAATGACAGGATAGAGAAATTTTAGCACCTCTTTTGAATTAGCGCAATGACAAGCACAAAAGGCGCTAATATTAGAATATTGCTAAAATAAGTACACCAACAGTAAATATTGGTAGATTGTGCTATTGTAGAGCACAATTGTGACAATGTAGAACAGTAGAAATCTGAATCTTTGTATCTAATTAACTTATCCACCCCTGAAAAAACTGAGGAATCGTCTGTAAATCAATAACTTAGACCAGTCCAAATGTGTCTTTAGGGCTGAATGAGTTAAGAATGCTGATGCCAACTAGAGCTGCAAATGTTCACATATAAATGGCAAATATTTTGATAAAAATTATGGATGCAATATTTGGTCATATGTCTAGTAGCAGTTATTGTGGTAGAGAATGTCTAGTGAAGAGAAATTAATTAGAAATACATTTCATTTAGATCTAGAAAAATGGTGTCATGTTATTGATTTATTTAGTTGTAATTTACGGGCAGTTAAAAGCGTTATCCCCTAGCAAGTTGAGTATTTTTTTTCCCCAGAGTTAAGTAGGTTTTTCTTAGTTTTACCTTTAATATATGTATTAATGTATTGATTTGTTCAATTAAGGAGCTAGGGACACTTGTGAATATGAACAAGAAATGACACTGTAGAATTTGGTAGGAGTGGAATATCTTTATTGCTTTTCTGCATCGCAGTTTATTTCCAGGTTATGAGAAAACCCAAGATAATTTAAGAAATGAAAGAAAAATATAAACATGTATACTGACAACATGACAAAAATACACATAGAATAGTGGGCTCATATATTTGAATTGTAATTTTATATTGGTGTTAGCGCTAATATTATTAAACCATAACACCCCATGATTATAATGACATGTAACATTTCATGTGGAACATGGAACAAGTTTTAGTTTTCTCAATAGTTTTAGCTCACCTGACCTCTGGAAATCATATTAAAGCAAGTAAACTGGAAAAAGAATTATTTTTTTACAACATTTGGATGCAGATTAAAATTAGGAAGGCCAATGGAGAAAAGTTGGCACTTGTTTTGTTTATTCAAATCCTCAAACAATTTTTAACTCTAATTATGCATATTGAATTTGTGAATCTCTTAGTATGAAAACATATGAATCTTGTTACTACTATATATATGTATACATACAAATGACATACATGTATTTCTGTACTAAAAAAATTGAAAAAAGTATTGTTTAATAAACTCATTAATAGCTTACAGAACAGTTTTGGTTATTCATCAAATGATTGTTTTTTGCTGTTTTTTTTAGGTCACCTGAGCCAAAGGCTCAAGGTGACCTGTAGCGATCGTCTTTTGTATGTCGTCATCCATCGTGTGTTGTTAACTTTTAAACATTTTCGACTTCATCTCAAGAACCAATGGGCCATTTTCAACCAAACTTGGCAGGAAGTATCCCCATGTGAAGCAGTATAAAGTTTGCGAAGGAAAAGGGGTAAGAGCCCATAGGGGCCTCAAAAGGGGCCAAAAAGTACCAAAACTTGGTACATCTTTTAAAATCTTCTTATGAACCAATGATCAGATGACTTTCAAATTTTGTGTGCATGATTGTTAAGTCATTATCTACAAAGTTTGCAGATTAAAATGAAATCTGTCAATAAACATGCCACTAGGGGGCACTTTAGTAAATGGGGGGTATTTTGGCTGTTTTTTGCCATTATCTCGATAAGTATAATAGATAGAGAAAAAAATATAGAGCAAAAATGTTCAGCACGCAAAGATCTACAAAACTTTTGATACAGCCGAAATTGTTGGGTCTACCCTTATTGGAGTTATTTCCCCTTTTTAGTGTATTTTTCCTAATTTTGGCTGTTTTTTGCCACTATCTCAATAAGTTTAATAGATAGAAAGTGAAAGAAGCAAAAATGTTCAGCACGCAAATATCTACAAAACTTTTTATAGTGCCGAAATTGTCGGGTCAACCCTTATTGGAGTTATTTCCCCTTTTTAGTGTATTTTTCCTTATTTTGGCTGTTTTTTGCCATTGTCTCAATTAGTATAATAGAGAGAAAGTGAAAGAAGCTAAAATGTTCAGCACGCAAAGATCTACAAAAACAACTACAGCCGTAATTATCAGATCGACCCTTGTTGGAGTTATTTCCCCTTTTTAATGTATTTTTCCTAATTTTGGCCATTATCTCAGTCAGTATAATAGATAGAAAAAATATAGAGCAAAAATGTTCAGCATGCAAAGATCTACAAAACTTTCTATAGAGGCAAAATTGTCGGGTCCACCCTTATTGGAGTTATTTCCTCTTTTTAGTGTATTTTTCCTAATTTTGGCTGTTTTTTGCCATTATCTCACCAAGTATAATAGAGAGAAAGTGAAAGAAGCAAAAATGTTCAGCACGCAAAGATCTACAAAAAAGTCTACAGAGCCGAAATTGTCAGATCGACCCTTGTTTGAGTAATTTCCCTTTTTAGTGTATTTTTCCTTATTTTGGCTGTTTTTTGCCATTATCTCAATAAGTATAATTGATAGAGAGAAAGTGAAAGAAGCAAAAATGTTCAACACACAGATCTACATTTGATTTGATTTGATTTGATTTTGTTTTATGCCATACTGAACAATCTTTCAGTCATATGATGGCGTCCAGTTTTTATTGGTGGAGGAGAAACCACGGTTACCCGGGTAAAGACCACCGACCTTCCGCAAGAAAACTGGCAAACTTTCCCACTTAATTTGAAATGACCCTCGCAGGATTCGAACCAGAGGTGAGGACAAAAAAGATCTACAAAAAAGTCTACAGAGACGAAATTGTCAGGTCGACCCATATTGGAGTTATTTCCCATTTTAGTGTATTTTTCCTTATTGAAGCTGTTTTTTGCCTTTATCTCTATAAGTATAATACAGAAAGAGATAGTGAAAGAAGCTAAAATGTTCATCACGCAAAGATCTACAAAAATATCATAAACATAATACCACGATTCAGAGCTGAAATTGTTGGAGTTATTTCCCCTTTTTAATGTATTTTTCCTTATTTTGGCTGTTTTTTGCCATTATCTCAATAAGTATAATAGATAGAGATAAAGTGAAAGAAGCAAAAATGATCAGCACGCAACGGTCTACAAATAAAGTCTACAGAGGCGAAGATGTTAGGTCTACAAAAAAGTCTACAGAGCCGAAATTGTCAGATTGATCCTTGTTGGAGTTATTTCCCCTTAATGTATTTTTCCTTATTATGGCCATTTTTTGACATTATCTTGAAAAGTATAATAGCTAGAATAAAAGAGAAAGGAGCAAAAATGTTCAGCACGCAAAGATCTACAAATAAGTCAAATAGGTCTAAACTGTCAGGTCACCATTTTTGGGAGTTATTTCCCCTTTTAAGTGGATTTTTCATGTTTTGGGATGTTTTTTAACATTATTTTGAAAAGTATAACAGCTAGACTAAAAGTGAAAGAAGCAAAAAAGTCAGATAATTGTCAGGTCACCCCTTATGGGAGTTATTCCCCCTTAAAAGCAGATTTTTCATGTTTTTGGATGCTTTTTTACTTTGAAAAGTATAATAGCTATAGTAAAAGAGAAAGAGGCAAAAATGTTCAGCATGCAGTTATTATTATGTCAGTGTCCATGGGGAGTTAATTATGTTCTGCTCAGGTGACCGTCAAGGCGCATCGGTCCTCTTGTTTCACTTTTAATCTAAAGCTTGCTAGAGAGCTAATGTTATATCCCCTGTGGACAAAAATTCATACAGGGCCATATCTTTTGCTGTAAGAGATTAAAGGGGCATTAGCTGTATTTTTAGCTCACCTGAGCCAAAGGCTCAAGTAAGCTATTGTGATTACTCTCCGTTCGTCATCCGGTGTCCGTCCATCCATAAACTTTTCATATTTTCGACTTCTTCTCTGAAACTACTGAAGGGATTTTGACAAAATTTACAGGAAGCAAGTGCTTAAGGTCCTTTACAAAGTTTGTTATTTTCAGCCAGATTAGGTCCCAAAAAGTACCCCTCTTTAAAAATCTTCTTTTCCAGAATCACTGCATGAATTGAAAAATGGATTGTTTAAGAGTGCCAAGAAACATAAATTTTGCTGTACTAGGGTACGATCATTTGATTCTGAGTGGGGGGATGGCAAATTTTGTTGAGTTAGATCATTTATTTTCACAGGATAGAATATTTATTTTCAAGCAGACCAGAGACAGATTATTTTTTTCATTTTGTTTTTGTTTTTGTTTTTTTTTTTTTTGCTATTGTAATATGGTCATAAATGTGATGTATTTTAGTGGCAGCTCTAGAAATTTTTCAGAGGGGGAGTATAACTGAGAAATTGTCGAGTGTGGCATAAAACACTAATCAAAATTCAAACTCTGGTACATGTGTTTGATCAGTGTCCAGACACACACAAATGGATGGAGACCGTCATTGTAGTAAATCTTCAACCAAACCTTGTTGTTCTCAATTACAGGGTTTGATTAAGGAATTTTCAGAGTTTTGTTATTGTTTGAACAGAAGGTTCAAGTGAGCTTTTCTGATCACCTTTAGTCTGTCGTCTGTCTATTCGTCCGTCCATTCGTAAACTTTTTACATTTTCGACTTCTCCTCCAAAAACCGCTGAAGGGATTTTGATGAAACTTTATAGGAAGCAAGTACTCGAGATCCATATCATTTTAATCGGTTGAACACAGTGATTTAGATTAAAATTGTTTTCTCCTGTTTATTCGAAGTGTGTGTAGAGGGCGCTATTTACACGCCGTATCGGTAATTTATTTTCATGTTGCACGAATTTTGGTCATTCGACACGCAAACGCTGAGCAGTACAAACACCTAACTTTTACTATAATTCATAGGTGATTGTTACTCCTGTGCGCTGTACCACTAATGGAACCGAGCGGCGAAGTTTCATGAAACAAATATTGGAAGTTGTTAAAAGCCAAGGAGATTCGTTAAAAAAATTAGATGACAAAATTTCAAAAGAACTCTCGGAACTAAAACACGAAGTTCATAGTTCATCTTACGCAGTTAAAAAATGAAGGGCAGAATCTGAATTTACCTGGAAATATACAGGAAATAAAATTCAACACCAGTTTAACTCAGAGATACTGGAAGAATGTAGACATATCTTTGGCATTGCAAAATTCAAAACCAGAATACGCCAGCGAATTAATAGAAACTGTGAGTGAAAACTATCTAAACAAAATAAATTGATAAAAATAGCTGACAGTAGCGAAGCCGGCTGGGAAACTGTTCGGCAATATGAAGGTAACCCAGTGGCCAGTGATTCGGACGACGAGAGCAAAATACTTAAGGCAGAGTCAAGAGCCATCCAAAAATGCAAAGCCAAAATGAAACAGAAACAGACAAACAAAAAGCCTAGATTTTCTAATAGTGCTGAGCCTGCTTTGCCTTTTTGTCACTACACACAAACACAGCCATTCATAGGACATCACGGAAATCCTACCCAGTCATAGTTCAGCGGAACACCTGTATTTCAACCAGCGATCGGCAGTCAACAATACAACGACTTTGGTCAGGCAACCAAGCAAAGAGGCACATGCTTCGGATGCGGTTCATCCACACACTGGAGAAACCAATGTCCTTATCTCACAAAATCGCCAATACCCAAGCCTAAAACAGAGTGAAGACCTAAAAGATGAGTATATTTATAATTTGTACGATTTTCAAAATGACTAACCTTACTTATGATTACCATGAATATGAACAAGGTCAAGCACATATCATTGTCAAAGTAGATTGAAATCTTGTATATCATTCTGGAAAAAATGCATGTGAATTATCATAGATACTATAGAAATCGGGTATAAGATATCATTTTTCTCAACACCACCTTCTGTCTGTTTAAAAAAAACAATAGATCCGCGTTAAATCACAAGTGTTTTGTATCTCAAACCATCCATGTCCTCTGTTGGTTCGTGGTTTAGTAGTAGTGTGTTCGACTAAACCACATGTTGTTAACCCACTTACAGTGTCTGTCAGAGATAGCGGTAAAAAGAGGTTAATCCTGGATTTACGGCATGTTAATAAACATCTCTGGAAAACAAAAGTAAAGTTTGTTGATATACGTATAGCTATGCAATATATTTCAAAGGATTCTTTTTATTTCAAATTTGATTTACATTCAGCTTACCATCACATTCATATTTTTGGAGAACACACTCAGTTTTTGGGGTTTAGCTGGGAATTCAGAGATGGTTTGAAATATTTTCGGTTTAAAGTATTACCATTTGGTCTCAGTCCTGCATGTTATAGTTTCACAAAAATTACTAGACCTTTGATAAAAAAAATGGCGGGGTGAAAGTAAGCAAGTACTTGTGTACTTAGATGACGGATTAGGAGTTCATGATGATTACAAATGCCAAAAAATGGCAAGAGATATGAAAGCAGATATACTGAATTGTTTTATTCAAAAAAAAAAAAAAAAAAATCTATGTGGTTTCCTTCGAAACAAATTACATCTCTGGGTTATTTTATTGACACAAAACAATCTGTTTATGTACGGAAGGCTGCAGGTTTAGTCGGACAAATTATCTCCATGCATTATGTAATAGGGGATATCGTTTATTTATTGACCAAATCCATTAGTATAAACATACAAAAATCTGTATCATGGAATAGTGATATCAAATTGAGCAAAGACAGTTTGATAATGATACAGTTTTTGGAAGAAAAATCTTAGCAAACTTCATGAAAAGTCATTTGGCATGAAGTTTTGGCACTGTTGACACCATTTAAATTCGAAAATTTTCTAAAGCTAAGATAGTCATTTTTTTTTACAGTGGTTACTCTTAGACGGATTTAGGCTATACTTTTAGATATATTATTTGGCCCTGTATGACACCACTTTATCTTTGGAAAAACACACATACTTTTCAAATTGGAGCTCAACTGATGACGTCTAATTGACAGAAACGGTATCGTCTTGAGCACTGTAACTTTGGTATTATGTCTATAATATTTATAACCACTAGGTCGTTGCCACTGCTGGTGGACCGTTTGAGTCCCCGAGGGTATACATAAACCTAGTACCTGGTATTTCGGTACCAGTTGTTCATCTTATACTAAAGGGATATTTGGCACTGTTGACACCATTTAAATTCGAAAATTTTCTAAAGCTAAGATAGTCATTTTTTTTTTTACAGTGGTTACTCTTAGACGGATTTAGGCTATACTTTTAGATATATTATTTGGCCCTGTATGACACCATTTTATCTTTAGAAAAACACATACTTTTCAAATTGGAGCTCAACTGATGACGTCTAATTGACAGAAACGGTATCGTCTTGAGCACTGTAACTTTGGTATTATGTCTATAATATTTATTACAGATTTTGCGAGTTATACGCTTGCTGATAGTGATGCAAGTGGAACAGTGTATGGTGGTTACGCAGTACAAACACCAGTTAACATAGCACACGGAATGTGGTTCTACCTGGCGAGAATAAATGGCCGTAAACAGAATTTTGATGTCTCTTAAAAAGCATATGTCTAATAAGTATGTAAAATGGTTTTCAGAATAGTTCAGAGAGGTAGCACGAAGTCTGACTTATTAAATATTACTTTGTCAATTTTTGAAACCTGTCTATCAGCTAACATAAGATTAGATATCAACTGGCTCCCTCGGGACGAAAATCAACAAGCTGATTTTTTAAGAAGAGTTGTAGATTTTGATGATTGGGGCGTTTCAAATCAAATATTTAATTTCATTGATTCAATCTGGGGGCCTCATGAAATTGATTTTTTTCGCTGATAATACAAATTGTAAAATACCTGTATTTTACTCCAGGTTTTGGACACCCAGTGCAATCGGGATTGATGCTTTCACAGTTGACTGGCAAGGAGTAAACGGGTGGTTTGTACCACCTGTATGTTTGATATCAAAAGTTTTAAAACACATTAAACAGTGCACTGCATGTTGCACATTGATTGTTCCTTTTTGGAAATCAGCCAGTATCTGGTCATTGATTTCATCAGGTGGTGGGTTAATATCGGAGGTGGTGGACTATGTAGAGTTGCCAACTAAGAGGGAATTTTACATTCCTGGTAAATTTTCTGGCATATTCGGCAGAATCGATTTGCCTTTTAAAATGTTGGCGTTACGATTAAATTATACTGGTGTTTATAGTGTTTAGATATCACGTGTATTTACGTATGGTGGTTGGTGCAATTGTTAGAATAATTCAAGCATTTTGAATTTTACATGCGAATTATAATTGTTTTTTCTTATCTACATTTTTTCCAGGCCTTTCAACAGGACCATGTGACGCTTCCCGAAGCCTTAGCTGAAAAAGTTGATCTTCTTCCTGATCTTTTGGCTCAAAGCAAATCATCTGGGACTGTTATGAATTATTTTAATTCATTTATAAGATGGAAAAAATGGGCGTTTGCTCAAGTCATTTCACATGAGCATATTCTTCCGGCTAAGGCTTTCCGTGTTCCGTTATATCTCGCGAGTTTAGTGCAGAAAAGTAGATCACCCAGCCCTGTAATATGTGCATTCTATGCTTTGAAATGGGTTCATAATTTTATCTGCGTAAATTCGCCCACTGATTCTGATTTGGTGAAAAATACCCTGGAGGGAGCTAACAGGAAACTTTGTGTTACAATTCACAAGAAGAAACCGATTACACCGGAACTTCTGGGGAAAATGTATGACAATTTATTTTGTTTGAATAATTTGTACAATATATAAAAATTTCAGATACCAAAGTATAAATCAATAGTATGTCCAGGACATAGATACAAATCCGGTAAAAATGGACAAACACGGACCCTTGGAAACCAAGAGGTGGGATCAGGTGCCATGGAGGAGTAAGCATCCCCTGTCGACCGGTCAAACCCGCCGTGAGTCCACAGTCAAGTCCAATGAAACAAGTGAGGAGTGTATCCTCGTCACAATTGGTACAGACGTCTCAACAACCACCAACGAAAAGGCAACTCAACATTTCACTTAGTGAAACAGAGTAGTCGCAAACAACACTATTATACCGACCGTAAAATTTGCGGAACGTTGACATTAAACGCGGTTTTCGATATTCCTGTGTCAATAATTTGTCAGTGAGTAGTTTACCTCTGTATATGAAATCTTCATATGTTGTGCACGCCCTGGCATATCGGATCATTTGTGAAATATAAACTCCATATGCGGGTGACTGAGGGATATTACTACTTAAATGTGGAAAATTTACGATGGGAAAGCCGCGTCGCGTTCATCGTATAGCTTAGTTGCTAATTTCCCGTGTGTGTTTATATTAAGTAAAATGTCTAAGTATGAAGCGTGTGTGCTTGATTCTGTTGTATCTTTAATTTCTAGTTCGCTGGGATATATCGCATTGACGTATGTATGAAAATTGTCATTATTAATTGACAAAACGTCGTCGATATATCTAAATGTTAAATTAAAGGACACCGCTAACTTTTTCTTCTTTTGATTCAGCAGTTTCTGAATGAAGTCTGCTTCGTATGAATAAAGGAACAGGTCGGCCAATAATAAAGGAGCACAATTGGTTCCCATAGGAATGCCGACAGTTTGTTGAAAGACCACGTCTCCGAACATTACAAATAAATTGTCTATTAGAAATTCCAGCATGTTTTTTATATCAACTTCAGTATATTTATGTGTAGAATCAGAGTGGTGTTTGACGAAATAAGTATCCTGATAGCCAATTACTAGATATTTAAATTTTCAGGTACCACCTTTAGTGAAAAAGCAGTTGTCTATGATGCTGAAAAGTCTTTCTTTTAATTTTTGATGTGGAATAGTAGTGTAAAGAGTAGAGAAGTCATAAGTTTTGATATTGTGAATTCGAGAAAAATTGTGTGCCTTCAAATTTTCTAAAAGCTGTTTAGAATTTTTAAGTATCCACATCTGATTTACACCGCTTCTGGAATAAGCAACTGTACAGTATTGTTGAAGTTTCTCCTTAATGGCTGTCAATATCTTGATAAGGAGTAAAGATAAAGGAAGGTTTGGTAGAACATCCTGCTATGTATCTTTGCTTATATGGGTTTTTATGAAGTTTAGGTATCCAGTATAAATGTGGTAGCTCGAAATCGGTATCCGTTGTAGGTATATCAAATGAGCGTAATACGGACACGTGATTTTGAAGGATCTCGTCCTTTGAAAGTGAGCTACGTGTGTATGTAGGATTTCCAGAATTCGTATTAAACCCAAGTTCTTCTAATAAACAATTATAGTAATGTGCCTTACAAATAAAAACTATATTATTTGAGGCTTTGTCTGCTGGTTCTAGTACATATTGGTCATGTAACCTATCCAGTTCAGTTACTACTTCTGGATCATTAAATACAGAGGGATAACGTGTTGTCATAGTCCCTTTAAGTTTTCGAATACGAGATTTTATCAACTATCGTATGGCCTTCAGCCATTCAGACAAAGTGTCTGGTTCTACGTCTTCATGTTTGGCCCATCGTCTGGCATAATCTTCGACAGAATCCATAACTAAACTGAAATTCTGACGCCAATTAAAGGAACGGGCTTCCCGGTATTTAGGGCCCCTTAAAATAAGATTTTTGAGGCTTTCATTTTCAACAATAGAAACGTCGCCGGTAACGACATGCCCGATAGTATTGTATTTGAAAGGAGATGAAGCACATGAACATGTGACAGTGTTGTGTAGAAGATGGTTGATGTCTAGGCACTGCAAAACCTGTTTGTAATTGAATAGTTTGGATGCTATGCTAGGTGTATAGCTATATGAAATGCAATCAAAAGATTTAGTTGCATATGCGGGTTTTTTTCCGCATTTCAGAACTTCTTAATTTGAAATTATCGGACATTCAAATTTTTGACACGCATATGACACTTTTCATAGAGAAAAGTAAGACGGATATATACCGGGATGGAAACTGGGTAGCGATTTCTCGTGCCGATACAAAATTATGTCCAGTTAAAAATTTAGAAAAATATTTAATATGCTATAGCTATTATTAAATCAAACGATTCATTCGTATTTCAAAATTTAGTGAAGCGTAAAACGGATATGTTCTAAAGGATTCCAATAAACCTATATCTTACTCAAGAATGAGGGAAATATTTTAGAGGCGTTTTCGCCGTTAGTGCCGGATATTAAAAAGTTCGGTTTACATAGTTTGATATCGGGAGGGGCTACATCTGCTGCTGCTCAAGGAGTACCCGATAGATTATTTAAGGGTCACGGTCGTTGGCGTTCAGACAGAGCCAAAGATGGGTACGTTAAAGATGATTTACATGATTGTTTAACTGTTTCCAAATTTCTGGGAATTAAGTTTAAAACTTGTTACTTAAAAACTTTTCCCGTTCTTTGTTATTCGACACAGCGTTACATGCGTGCATGTCAAATTGTTCTTTTGTTTCTGTTATTATTTCATACAATGAGTTGGTTCAGGAGAAATTTCATTTTAATCGGTTGAACACAGTGAATTAGATAAAAATTGTTTACTCCTGTTTATTCGATGTGTAGAGGGCGCTATTTACGCGCCGTATCGGTAATTTATTTTCTTGTTGTGATAATGCTCAAGACGATCATTTCTGTCAATTTTATTTCATCAGTTGAGCTCCAATCTTAAATAGATTATCGAAAAAGAAAATGTTATCAGACAAGGCCAAATAATAATTCAAAACGTACAGCCAAAATCCTTCTAAGAGTAACCACTGTAAAAAGATGTCTATCTTAGTTTTAGAAGAATTTAGAATTTTAAATGGTGCTGTCAGTGACAAATATTACTTTAGTATAAGATAATCAGCTGGTACCGAAATACCAGGTACTAGGCTTATGTATACCCTCGGGGACTCAAACTGTCCACCGAACAGCAAGCTGGTAACCATGACTTAACGTTGGAGCTAAATCTAGTAAATGCAAAGATTGATCCCGTCACCGCCGCCATCAGAAAAGCAGCACTTATGTCTCACTTTTATAACTTTGTCATGGTGAGACAAAAAATGGCGAGCATATTAAGCCCCAAAAATTGAATAATTGAAAAAAATTTAAACACTATTTAATTTTCACCACAACTTGGGCACTAGTTAAGGTAGATTATTTATTTTCTTGCTTGTAGAGGACATATTATTTATTTTCAATTTATTCAAGGCCAGAATATTTATTTCCAAAATCTGCTAGTCCCCCCTCAGAATCAAATGGTCGCCCCTTTAAATACCTGATCATAGTGTATCTATGAACCTATCCCTTTGTTATTAAATAAATCACAAGAAAACTTATTTTTTTATTAGTACCGCTCCTACTCCTACGAAATCGAGACAAATGGTGCGATTTTATAATTAAAATATTGAAATAAACTGTGTAGTTGCTTTTTCTGGCATGTGTATTTTTGTATTAACTATGACCTATTTCCATATTATAGACATTGGTGTAGCAGAAACAATGTATTACATTAATCAATTTTAACTGAAACATCTTAATATGCTTCTTAGACGATGGAGTTTGTAGAATGTTTGTTTGAATAAACTCAATAACCCTACACATAACAGACTGATGGCGGAGGATACATAACTCCATGTTTCATTACAGTACATGAATCACATGTGCTTACATTTTGAATGGTGTATTACACCCTACTTGACAATGTTCAGTTATGTGGTGACACCCAGTTTATATTGGTGGAGGAGAGTACATGGTTACACAATGTACCCAGGAAGAGACCACCAGCATTTTGCAAGTAAACGGGGCAACTTTTTCACAAAATCAGCTTACTATAAGCGTGTTCCAATGGGACTCGAACCTGTTCTGAACACCGTGACAGACTTCATGGTTCAAAGTGCGGTGTTCTAGCCACGGAGTACCCCTTCATAATGTACATACATAAAATCAATAGCATTATGAGAAGTAATTTTTATTTTCGAAGACTGAAGTGTGCAATCTCGAGACATAATACCATAGACCTATACGTCAATAAAAGTCGTATAAATGCTAATATATAATAGACATAATATCATAGACCTATACGTCAATAAAAGTCGTATAAAAGCTAAAATATAATAGACATAATATCATAGACCTATACGTCAATAAAAGTCGTATAAATGCTAATATATAATAGACATAATATCATAGACCTATACGTCAATAAAAGTCGTATAAATGCTAATATATAATAGACATAATATCATAGACCTATACGTCAATAAAAGTCGTATAAATGCTAATATATAATAGACATAATATCATAGACCTATACGTCAATAAAAGTCGTATAAATGCTAATATATAATAGACATAATATCATAGACCTATACGTCAATAACTTGTATATTTTATAGTTTCATGTAAGCCTATTTAATCCGTATTTCTAAAAGTCGTATAAATGCTAATATATGTATTGAATGACTAGCAGATACTATATCAATTTTCAAATGAAAAACTTAATGACAGATCTGGTATGATTTACATAAATAGTTAACATCAGTTACACAAGAATACACGGAAAATGATTTGTGGATATTCTTATTTTACAGCTTCTTTAGACATATTATACTTTTCCTGTGCTAGGATTCGTGAATTACAACAAAGGGACTCTTTGGCACGCTGAAATCACAGTAATGAGTTAAACCTATTTTTTTTTTAATTAAACCTATCTTTTCTCAGTTAAACCTTGTTTTCCCATTTAAACCTATTTTTCCTCCAGTCAATCCTAGCTTTCCCTGTAAGCCACATTATCTGGAGAAAAACAAGGTATAACTGCGCCAAAATCACATAAATAATCATTAATGTGATTATGGCGCAGTTAAACCTTGTTTTGCTGAGTTAAACTAATTTTTTATTGCATTTCTCTATAAATAATATTCTATTTGGAATTCCTGGTAAAACTAGCAATGCAATTAATGTTGTCTTAATACTAGCAAAATACAATATATTTACAATGTCCAGACAAAATTCACATGTTACAATATATGCAATGAAATACTATCAAAAATATCATAATTAACATTAGAATGCTTATATATATTACGAGCTGTGAGTGCAAGTTGTGAGTGTGTGAATGCACCTGTCTCTACATGTTGTTTTTTGATACATGTTTGTATACTATATAAATAAACAAAATCTCAAGAAAAACGTTAACTCATTTTTGCGATTTTGCGCAGTTAAGCCTAGTTTTTCTCAGCTAAACAAAGTTTTTATCCAGTTAATGAAGGTTACAGAGAAAAAACTAGGTTTAAAGGGGAAAAACTAGATTAAACTGAGAAAAACTAGGTTTAACTGATAAATCACACCAAAATCGTAATAATAAGTTAATGCTAATTTTTCGCGAGATAAACCTCGCTTTTCTCAGTGAAACCTTGTTTTTCTCCAGTTAATTCTAGTTTTTCTCGTAATTCACATTAAAAACCTAGGATTAACTACACCAAAATCTAATATTCATTTATGTGACTGTGACGCAGTTAAATCTAGTTTTTCTCAGTCAAACAATTTTTTTTTTCTAGAAAAACTAGGTTTAACTCATTTTTGTAGTTTTGGCGCAGTTAAACCTAGTTTTTCTCAGTTAAACCTAGTTATTATCCAGTTAATATAAGTTACCGAGACAAACTAAGTTTAAATGGAGAAAAACTAGGTTTAATTGAGAAAAACTAGGTTTAATTCATTAATGTGTTTTTTGCGTGCCATAGGACTCGGTTTCAGCGTTAAGCGTTTAATATGTAAAGTAATTAGATAAGGAATTAATATCATGACTTTATGTACGTCTACCATTTACTTTGTATCCAACTTAAAACTTGACAGCCTACTTCTCGAAGTATATTCTATTATGTAAAATTCCTATGCATCCAAACACACCCGACTCATCACTCGTAAATTCTGTATTATAGTTTAGAGAGCAAGTAAAATTGTCAAAATATATAACTAGCGAAATATAAAGCTTTACATATCGGTGATTTAACTAGAGTCTTGGTCTACGCAGTATTATTCTAGTTGCAATTTCGGATATCTTATTTTGAACAACTACTTTCAGTTGTGAATACTGCTAAATATGAAATCTGTTAAATGTGTGCAACTTTAACATGTGAATACCGTAACGTGCGAATACTGTAACTTGTCAATAATATTACATGTGAATACTGTAACGTGTATATTGTAACATGTGAATACTGTAACGTGAATATTGTAACCTGTGAATACTGTTACATGTGAATACTGTACCGTGGGATCAACTGTAATATGTGAATACTGTAACATGTGAAAACTGTCACATATGAAATATGTTACATGTGGGCACTTTTACATATGCATGCTGTTATATTGTTGCGGCACCATAATTTAAAAGTTAATATTCAGTGTTCTGTCCGGAGTTGTATTTTGCTGGGTCATAGAGAATATGGCACTACAGAACATTTATAATTACTGTATGAACCACAGCACCAAAAAAATTCACAGCCCACAACGCCACACACACTCTTCAACTTTGCTTCTCATCACCTTTCCCTTGTCCCGTTCATTATCACTCACATCACCTTTCCCTTGTCTCGTTCATAATCAGTGGCATCACCTTTCCCTCGTCTCGTTCATTATCAGTGAAATCACCTTTCCCTTGTCTCGTTCATTATCAGTGACATCACCTTTCCCTTCTCTCGTTCATTATCAGTGACATCACCTTTCCCTTGTCCCGTTCATTATCATTCACATCACCTTTCCCTTGTCTCGTTCATTATCACTCACATCACCTTTTCCTTGTCACTTTCAATATCACTCGCATCACCCTTCCCTTGTCCCGTTCATTATCACTCACATCACCTTCCCTTGTCTTGTTCATTATCAGTGACATCACCTTTCCCTCGTCTCGTTCATTATCACTCACATCACCTTTCCCTTGTCTCGTTCATTATCACTCACATCACCTTTCGTTTGTCTCGTTCATTATCAGTGAAATCACCTTTCCCTTGTCTCGTTCATTATCAGAGACATCACTTTTTTCTTGTCTCGTTCATTATCACTCACATCACCTTTCCATTGTCTCGTTCATTATCACTCACATCACCTTTCGCTTGTCTCGTATCATGTTTATAATATTTATAGCCACTAGGTCGTTGCCACTGCTGGTGGACCGTTTGAGTCCCCGAGGGTATACATAAACCTAGTACCTGGTATTTCGGTACCAGCTGTTCATCTTATACTAAAGTAATATTTGGCACTGTTAACATCATTTAAATTCAAAAATGTTTTCTAAAGCTAATATAGTCATATTTTACAGTGGATACTCTTAGACGGATTTCGGCTATACTTTTAGAGATATTATTCGGCCTTGTATAATACCACTTCCTCTTTAGAAAATGCACATAACTTTGAAATTGGAGCTCAACTGATGAAGTCTAATTGACAGAAACGATATCGTCTTGAGCATTATAACTTTGGTATCATGTTTATAATATTTATAACCACTAGGTCGTTGCCACTGCTGGTGGACCGTTTGAGTCCCCGAGGGTATACATAAACCTAGTACCTGGTATTTCGGTACCAGCTGTTCATCTTATACTAAAGTAATATTTGGCACTGTTAACGTCATTTAAATTAAAAAAATGTTTTCTAAACCTAAGATAGTCATTTTTTTCAGTGGATACTCTTAGACGGATTTCGGCTATACTTTTAGAGATATTATTCGGCCTTGTATAATACCACTTCCTCTTTAGAAAATGCACATAACTTTGAAATTGGAGCTCAACTGATGAAGTCTAATTGACAGAAACGATATCGTCTTGAGCATTATAACTTTGGTATCATGTTTATAATATTTATAACCACTAGGTCGTTGCCACTGCTGGTGGACCGTTTGAGTCCCCGAGGGTATACATAAACCTAGTACCTGGTATTTCGGTACCAGCTGTTCATCTTATACTTAAGTAATATTTGGCACTGTTAACATCATTTAAATTCAAAAATGTTTTCTAAAGCTAAGATAGTCATTTTTTAACAGTGGTTACTCTTAGACGGATTTCGGCTATACTTTTAGAGATATTATTCGGCCTTGTATAATACCACTTCCTCTTTAGAAAATGCACATAACTTTGAAATTGGAGCTCAACTGATGAAGTCTAATTGACAGAAACGATATCGTCTTGAGCATTATAACTTTGGTATCATGTTTATAATATTTATAACCACTAGGTCGTTGCCACTGCTGGTGGACCGTTTGAGTCCCCGAGGGTATACATAAACCTAGTACCTGGTATTTCGGTACCAGCTGTTCATCTTTATACTAAAGTAATATTTGGCACTGTTAACATCATTTAAATTCAAAAATGTTTTCTAAAGCTAAGATAGTCATTTTTTACAGTGGTTACTCTTTGACGGATTTCGGCTATACTTTTAGAGATATTATTCGGCCTTGTTTAATACCACTTCCTCTTTAGAAAATGCACATAACTTTGAAATTGGAGCTCAACCGATGAAGACTAATTGACAGAAACGATATCGTCTTGAGCATTATAACTTTGGTATCATGTTCTAATAGTCATTATCACTCACATAACCTTTCCCTTGTCTCGTTCATTATCACTCACATCACCGGATAACTCTTCCGTGGCATCTGTGACTAGCGACGTACTCCAAACGACAACTTAACGTTGCAGCACGACACATCGTCATTGTCATAGTACATTATCATTAGATGCATTCTACTGTGATGGTGCGCCATTTACACTACTTTCACACCTTAAACTTGTATTAACAAATTTGCCATGAGATGAACAGATGTATGTATTTTTGCGTATTTGTCTTAAGCATTTTTGATTATAGAATGTAAACTATGATTTGGGAAAAACATCCCTGAGAACAGTTGCAAATTAATCTTTTTTCACACTTTAAATTTCCATGTCTGTGCCACACCCATATTGGTATTGTTAAATTTTCCATTGTTTTGCTTTCGTTTGTAATTACAAAATGTATTTCCATGTTTGCACGGATATCTCCATGCATTAATGTACGCCCTTCTTTGAATTTTAATACCTGTATTTCCTTTTAAATCGTTCCGTAAAAAATTGTCAAATTTAAATTTATAGCATTTTGATTATATCTCATCGTATAGATGCTATTTAAACATGTAAATTGCGTTCTTTTCCACACCTGCTTATTCTTACCTGTCATAAAGAGGTTAAATTAAGTTTATTTATAGATCATTTAATTAATCCAAAACATGGGTGTCCCGTAAACATTGACACATCCAGGTCATGATTTAGAATTGTCTTCCCGTTTAGATAGCTTAAAAATAGAATTAAATGATATCACACCTGTACTACATTTTGTCTAATGGTATTAAACAATCACAAACGCTAACTTATTACAAGGACAATTAACATGGCTAAATTACCCTCTTTACAGCGGTAAGATTTAGTTTGACGTGTTAACTACTAGTTACACATAAACAGATATGTCCTACAAACACTGGCTGTTGCCGAGCCTTAATTTAGTGTTGTCAGTCAATTAAAATTAATTTCCCAAAACTTATGTTTATGAATATCAGGACTTCGATAAAATCATGCTCCACGAGTAGCAATGTTACTGTATAGGATTTAAATAGCAAGGTCAACACTTCGATCCAGCTTATATACAACACTGCAGATACATATAACGGAGTACTTTATGTGTTTAAATGTCCTTATCGCTACATTCTCATGTAAAATACTGGAATGTTCGTACATGAATTTTAGTTTCCGACAAGTAAACATGTTATTTAGTCCAGCTACGTTTATGTATATTCTGTAGTTTTAATGTAAATTTTGGACATTTCCCAAATTAGCGTCTCTGTTTTTGTTCGTGTGAGTTCATAATGCTATCCATCTTGATGTTCTTTTTATAAACGTGTATTGGAAACATCCCAAAGGATAAATGTGTTTTGGATATCATTGTTCGGATATTTTTGCAGTTAAGATGGTATGATGGTGACTTGATATTTATATATATATACGTTTGATGAGAACTTCAGTAAACAACTATTATAAATATGCCTCAACTTATGAGCGACGATGATGATCCTGAAAAGGTAAGAGTTTTATTCATTAAGATACACATATACCTGAAAATTTTAAAGGATCTGCAATTTTACCTAGGTAAAATGACGAATTTAAAATACCTATTTCTGTACCTTTGATATACTTAAATGGTTATAGGAGTTTTATCAGGATCAAATATTACTTCTTGTTGAGAGTACGCGAAGGTTTTGACGGTATATATATATATATATATATATATATATATATATATATATATATATATATATATATATATATATATATATATATATATATATAGTAAAACCTGCTTTAGTGACCGCCTGTGTATAAAGATAACCTGGTCATGAAAACGTTTCTTTTTCTTCTGTCCCCAAAGTACCATTTGTGTACAAATTAACCTCTATACAAAGACCACCTCCTTATAAAGACTGGTTTTGTTATCTCTCTAACGGGGTCTTTATATACAAGTTTCTTTATATATATATATATATATATATAATTCACCAAGCACAAATACACAAGTGATCATATATGTATATATCAGAATTGTATATCTAGTTTGATCTTTTGCCAATTTCAATATAAAACACACCAGGTAATTGTCTTACATTGCTCAGAGGATTTGTTTAAATGTCCCGTCTATACACATTTACAACCATGTTCAGTCTTCAAATATTTAAATGAGGATTTATAACTACTTAACTGGTCGTATGTTTTTTAAACATTTGCGGGACAGGTATTCAAAACTCATAATAATATTAGTAGTTTCTAGAGAACACCACGTTTTGTTTTAGTTTTGTGATACTGAGGTTTGACGTTATGGATTTTATTCAGCAAATATTTTTGGCAGATGGATATCACATTTCTTTATAATGTTTTGGTCGTTTCCTTGGTATATATATAAATTATTCATATATTAAGATTTTTCCTATGTCTACAAACAGTACTTTCATTGATAAGATATAAAACGTCTATAAAATTACCTGTTGCGTTCCCTGCAGATGAAATGGAAATTGTTAATCAATTTCGTTTACTTGTTGCTGTTTGTATATTGATTTTATTTGCATTATTCCTAGCAATGCCATGTGTATTTTACAAGTCATATTCTAAAGGTTAGCAATAAATAAACACACATTACTTAGTTGTGAAGAACCAGATATAAAATCTGAAAAAAGTCGTGATACCCTCATCTTCAAGAGCCCAGAATTAGAAAATTTTTATTTCAAATAAATGTGACGTTGGTGTAAAAGACTATATGGTATACCTAGACATAAGAAAAAATACATTAAAAGATATTAGTACAAGAACTATAGCGTATTTGAATTAATTCAATTACTAAGTGTAGAAAATGTGAGAGAATTAAGATATCTAGGGAAGTACTTGCTAGAGGCAAACAATATAAGAGAAGAACTACTGGATCTACAAATTGAAGTTAACTTGTTATTTACTTGTAACCTGCTTTTTGTAAAATGTATTGAATGGATTGTAATCCTAATTATGAGAAATTATCAGTATATATGTATGTGCATATGTATGTGTGTGTATGTGCGTATATATGTATAAATTAGGTGTGTATGTGTATAAATGTATATGTGTGTATGTGTATACATATAACCATAGTTACTTTTGGTTTCCCAAAATAGTATATATTTCATGTAGATTATGTTTTTGTGCTTGAGGATACAATATAAAATTGTATATATTGCATAAAATGTATGTTTATACTCATGTATATGTATCTGATATGACCCAGACAATCAGACTGGCATGTCACGTCAGATCTCATGCGACAGGATGAGATCTGACATAATGTTCCAGTCCCTTACATGATGCAAATTTGGTTTCACCGTTCGTTCTAATGTAATATTTACCGTTTGCCACATGCTGTATTATAAAGATATGATACAATATTGTGTATTCATTTTACATAAACATAGACAAATGAACTGAATATTAATTACCAATTATTCGTCATAACGTCAGTAAAAACCGTTTTGTGTAAATCTATCTACTCCAATATCAATGGCTTTATTGCCTTTTTCAGTATGATTTTTCACATCATTGTTAATAGTAACGTTTTTATGGACTTTGTATCAAAACTGTATCTATATCTTTAACATTATGATTATTTCTTGTCTGTATCAGTATGATTATTTCTTACCTGTAACAGTTTGAGTATTTCTTACCTGTATCGGTATGAGTATTTCTTACCTGTATCTGTATGATCATTTCTTACCTGTAACAGTATGATTATTTCTTACCTGTAAGGGTATGATCATTTCTTACCTGTAAGGGTATGATTATTTCTTACCTGTAACAGTATGATCATTTCTTACCTGTAAGGGTATGATTATTACTTACCTGCATTATATTGACCGAAATATTTCAGCCAGAAGAAACTATTTTTGCCAATTTTTGTTTTTAGCAAAGGATTATTGAAGCATGCCTTAAAGGCGGTGTCGAAGATATAAAAAAGGCAGTTGCTGGTCAGCTGGATGAATACGTGAAGGTGGGTTGTGTATAATTCTGTTTCCCCAGAGAATCGACGCGTGAGAGAGAGAGAGAGAGAGAGAGAGAGAGAGAGAGAGAGAGAGAGAGAGAGAGAGAGAGAGAGAGAGGGAGAGAGAAGATAGCTATACTTTTTGTTTTCACATTTGTTTTTCATATCTTTTACATTACGTTATAAATTCGACCTTCATCACATTCGCAGTAAACTTTATTATGTTCTTTTACACTTTTTAATGAACTTTTTTAGGAAGCAGGAATGAACTCCTACATGGATTCTTCAACCCCGGAATGCACACTGAACTCCGTTATAATGGACATTGCTTATCATAGACTGTTCAAGCATACACGCGTTACAAACGATGACTTTTCTGAACAGAAACTTCTTTTCCTTAAACTTAAATTTACAAATAAAGGTATAGACGCTTTAAACATTAGTAATGTTCTAAGTCACAAAAAGTTCCTGTGTTCCGCCATATTTTAAATTGAAGACCACGCATTGCATTTCATATTGCTATACACCCAGCATCGCATCCAAACTATTCAATTACAAATGGGTTTTGCAGTGCTTAGACATCAGCCATCTTCTTCACAACACCGTAACATGTTCATGTGCATCATCTCCCATCAAATATAATGCTATCGGGCAAGTCATCACCGGCGACGTTTCTATTGTTGAAAATGAAAACCTCAAAAAAATTATTTTAATAGGTCTTAAATACCGCGAAGCCCATTCCTTTACATAGCGTCAGAATTTCAGTTTAGTTATGAATTCTGTCGAAATTTTTGCCAGACGATGTGCCAAACATGAGGACGTAGAACCAGACACTTTGTCTGAATGGCTTAAAGTTGTACGACGGTTGATAAAATCTCGTATTCGAAAACTTAAATGAACTATGAAAAAACCGTTATCCTTCTGTATTTAGTGATCCAGAAGTAGTAACTGATCTGGATAGATTACATTACCAATATGTACTGGTCCCATCAGACAACGACTCAAATAATATAGTTTTTATTTGCAAGGCACATTACTATAATTGTTTATTAGAAGAACTAGGGTTGAATACGAATTCTGGTAATCCTACATACACACGAAGTCACTTTCAAAGGACGAGATCCTTTAAAATCACGTGTCCGTATTACGCTCCTTTGATGTACCTACAACCGATACTGATTTTAAGCTACCATAGTTATAATTGATACCTAAACTTCATAAAACCCCATATAAGCAGAGGTACGTTGTAGGATCCAGCAAATGTTCTAACAAACCTTTATTTTTACTCCTTACCAAGATATTGACATCCGTTAAGGAGAAACTTCAGCAACACTGTACAGTCGCTTATACCAGATGCAGTGTAAATCAGATGTGGATACTTAAAAATTCTAAACAAATTTTTAAAAATTTGAAGCACACAATTTTTCCCAAATTCACAGTATCAAAACATACGACTTCTCTACTCTTTATACAACAATTCCACATAAAAATTAAAAGAAAGACTTTTTCGCATCATAAACAACTGGTTTTTTTCACCAAAGGTAGTACCCGAAAATTTAACTATCTGGTGATTGGTTATCATCATTCAGAAACTGCTGAATCAAAAGTAGAAAAAGCTAGCGGTTTCCTTTAATTTGACATCTAGATATATCGACGACGTTTTGTCGATTTATAATGATAATTTTCATACATATCCCAGCGAACTAGAAATTAAAGATACAATAGAATCAAACACACACGCTTCATACCTAGACGTTTTACTTACTATAGACACAGATGGGAAATTTGTAACTAAGCTGTACGACAAACACGACGATTTTGACTTTCCAATCGTAAATTTTCCACATTTAATTAGTAATATCCCACAGTCACCCGCATATGGAGTTTATATTTCACGAATGATCCGATATGCCAGGGTTTGTTCAACATATGAACATTTCATATACAGATGTAAACTACTCATTGACAAAATTGACAAAGGGATATAAAAAATCGCGTTTGATGTCAACGTTCGGCAAATTTTACAGTCGGTATAATATTATTGTTTGTAATTACTCTGTTTCACTAAGTGAAATGTTGAGTTGTCTTTTCGTTGGCGGTTGTTGAGACGTCTGTACCAATTGTGACGAGGATTCGTTCCTCACGTATTTCATTTGGACTTGACTGTGGACTCACGGCGGGTGACAGGGGATGCTTACTCCCCCATTGCCTCTGATCCCACCTTTTCCAAAGGTCAATGTCTGTCCATTTTTCATCAGATTTGTTTCTTTATCCTGGACATCCTAAAGATTTATACTTTGGTAACTGGGATGTTTTATAGACATCACCTTGACTATGAAAGTTTAAAGTTGTTTATGTTTGATCCAAGAACTCAAAGACCTTAATGCACTTCCCGTTACTTGCTTCGTTGAATGATTCAATTATCTTAAATTCTTGAGATTGATCATTTAGTTTAGAAATATTACATAGCAACCGGCACATAACATATTGATTCGATCGATTTATGATATCAGTAATTATAGTTCTAACGATTCTGTTATACCTGTCTCCATCGCATTTCCTATGTCGTCCCCACTAGCAACTAATGCAGAAAATGACATAAAAAACCGGAATCTGCGCTTTGAGATACAATTAAGGTTTAATATTCACGTTGATTCCACAGACATTATGACGACATTTTAAAATTATGGTCACACTTTTGTCGTGTTGTTCATACTATGTTTGTATTTTTTACAGCAAAATCATTTTTGCATCAGTTTTATGATCTTTTAGATAAGGACCGGGTTGCACAATACTTTGTCAAATTTAAACTGAAGTTAACCAATGTTAAAACAAAAGCCTAACCATAGGTTAAATTTAACAATGCATTATGCAACTAGGTACAGATGATTAATAAAGTGTTCTATATCTATGTCCGAATCAGGCTTTTAGGGTTACGATGTATTTTGTTTATATAATAAGTATTGTAAACTCGGGCGATAAGTGAACTGCTATAATTCAGAGCTACAGTAACAAGAAAGACTCATTTATTTGGAGTTACCTGTTCAATAGCAGCTGTTAAGTAGTCTGTATCAATAGTAATGAGGATTTATTCCTTAGTTACATGTATCTAATTTGAATTTGACTGTGACCTCGCGACGTGTGTGACCGGAACACATGAGATGCTTACTTCTCAATGGCACCTGATTCTTACTTTTGGAGGAGGTCCGTGTTTGAACAATGTTCACAAGATTTGTACCCTGTCTATTCTACTTCCTGGCGATTTATACTTTAGTACCTGCGAATTTTATATTCTAATGATATAGATTTTGTTACTTCCTTTGTTTTATTTTTTTTCGGACCCCTGGTCCAGCCCCTTTTGGGATTCGCAACTGTTCTTCCTTTTGATACCATTTTTATATTTACCTTTTCACCGAACTTGAATTTTTCATCGAACTTTACTTTTGCATCGAACTCGAGAAAATTCCGTGCATTAATTACGTCGGGTGTGGCGTGCTGGCAGTGGGTGTTGACTTCTTCCGGACGCCTGGTCCCGTCCCGTATGGAGTTCGCAATTGTTCTTTGTGTTGATACCGTTCTTATATCTACCTTTTCACCGGATTTGACCTTTTCACCTAACTCGAGAGGTTTCCATGGAACATTTGCGATGGGTGTGGCATGTAGGCAGGGGACGCTGTTTCCTTCCGGACACCTCGTCCCATCCCGTTTTGGATTTGTAATTGTTCTTCGCGCTTAGACCGTTTTAATCTCTAATTTGTCGTATTCTAATGGATCTGGAGTTTAGGATATCCATTGGTAATTCTTCATTATACATTAAATACTCTACAGTTGTTTAATTTCACGGGTAGAAAATTTTACGTTTTCTGAAAGGAACTTATTCAAGGATATTAAATTTCGCGCAAGATTAATTACGAACTGTCTTCCTGATACTTAATAAGTATAAGGTTTTATATTCACAGATATTTAATTTCCCGATATTGTCATTGCACGCAAATATAGCTAAATTAAATCCCATACGAATAAAAGCAACTATACAGTAATATAATCATGTGTTTTTGTAGCCCTTCACAGACCCTACGGTGATGCATAAGGGTTGATATAAAAATATAGATTTGTCGAGGATCGTTTTGATATGTATTGATTATTATTTACGGTGAACAGAACATTTAAACAGAACCGAATTACAAGTGTTTTATGATCACTTTCTTGATATATTATTTCATATAAATGTGTGGACACAATTTATATGAAATTAATCCAGTAATAACTTCACTGTTACAGGATGGTATGACACCAATGCATATAGTAGCCATGAGTGGTCGGGAGGATACAGAAGAAATAATTGATAATCTTATCAAAAATGGAAGCGAAGTGGACTCGACCACACAGTTTGAAAGAGATACTGTACTCCATCTGTTGATCAGACACACCCCACTCAGAATCACGTTTCCTACATGTTTAACTTTACTAAGACACAATCCAGATCTAGATATCAGAAACAGAGTAAGTTTTAAAGCTTAGAGTGCTTATTGGCAGTAACACGTTATCGTTCTTTACGCGAAAGATTTTTAATAAAATAGGGATCTAATATTTTATTCCTCTGAACTGTGTGTTTGTTGATAGTAATATTCTGTTACTGAGTGGGTCAATGAAAACATTACTGATAGTTTTACAAAGTTTCATTTTCCAAGAAGTTTTTAAAGATGAAACACTGAGATTTCATGGGGTTTGTGATGTTGAAAATATCGACAAATTAAAGTGTCATTTTTGTTTACCACATTCTCATGATTGAGGACGTTTGAAACACTTCTACAAGCAAAGGAAAAAGTGATAAAATGTCTTACTCGCTGTTTTCAAGACTGTTTTCGTATTGCATTGCCTGTGAGATTTTGGTGATATTTTAATGTTTGCAACTGGCAATGCTCTATGCTATTTCATGACCTATATTTAATGGCAAATGTCTGTCAGATTCCAATTAAGTTCACCTGTATCATTTCACACAATGAAACATTGTCCAACCAACAGAGATAATCGATGTGAAATCTTAAACGTTATCAATTTTGAATCTAAATTTTAAAAAAATGGTAATGAAATATTCCATATATATGAACATTTGAAAAAACCAAGGAAGTCAGAGGAGAGCACTGGCGATCATATCATAAGACATTGATGAGACGTCTTAAGTTATTGTTTTTTTCTAAAATAATACCGTATATGTCAGGGTTAGGGTTAGGGTTAGGGTTACCGTATATATTATTTCATATTCATTTGTGTGTACTACTTATCTAAACAATTTATGGTAAAAATAATAAACGTAAAACATGCCAGCACGATATTGACATCATCAGGCAGGACTTTTTCTTACATTTTTGGGAACATGGCACATGACCTCTTGAATTTGTAATTTCTCATAATTTGGCTCAAAATTGGGAATTATTTGCATATGTCTCTAATCCAATAACATAGGACCTAGGGTAGAATATTTACATTTACTATTAATTTTCTTTTTTTTTTATTTATTTTGCTACGTGCTTGTCTTTTTTTATCTTTTTATTGTCAAGCTGCCGTATTTTAAATTTCAAGAAAAAGAATGATTGAAAATATTAGCATAAAATGAGAAATAATGAAAAGATGTTATGTTGTGTTCATGATTTGTAATGTTTGGTAAAAAAAGTTGGGAAAAAAGATATGATTTGCAATTAGGAATATTTCTCAATATCGGCTATAAATTTACCAATGTCGGCTGTTCGACTGTCTTTTCATTGTAATATATGTAATTAACTTCAATTACTTTTCAGAATTTACGCACTCCCTATGATTTAGCAATAGCCAAAGGATATTTCGACCTTGCGAATATTTTAGATGGCTCGAAGACGCCTCCACAGGCCGAAAAATACTACACAACAACAGTCGTCACGATGCATGGTGTGAGTATATCTACTTATATTGGATTTGCGTTACCTATGTGACGACATGTCAACAGTAATGCCATTCCCAAAATTTTTCATTGCATCGACATTCAAATTTATTCAAGATTAAGTAGAATGAACATTAGAAATCACTTGGCAAGGAAATATCCCGATGTTTTTGTTCAATCCGGAAAAATGCGAGATTTCAAATAAACAGCTATCAGTTTAGATGTTATGTGTATTTTCTAAAGAGAAAGTGGTATTATACAAGGCCAAATAATATCTCTAAAAGTATAGCCGAAATCCATCTAAGAGTAACCACTGTAAAAATGACTATCTTAGCTTTAGAAAATTTTTGAATTGAAATGATGTTAAAAGTGCCAAATATTACTTTAATATAAGATGAACAGCTGGTACCGAAATACCAGGTACTAGGTTTATGTTTAACGGACTTTAAAACATATATATATAGCAAACACCTTTTTTGATAATCTTGGATATTATCCCTGTATACAAGAAATAAATTACCTGTTGTATAATGATGGTATATACTTTTTATCCCCATCAGATTAGTAGATATATCTATTTTGTGTTAACAGTGAAATAGATGTATTAGTAGTCAAATTTTCTTATGCGAGGTTTCTCAGCGAAACTCAATCAACATTTAAACTTTTTCACACTTTTTATGTTTTTGTACATTTTCATCTCCTTATCTTATTGTATACTTTTAAACATTTCGTACCAACTTGCTACATGAATATAATATTATAACTTTGGTATTATGTTTGTAATATTTACAAAGTAAGAGAATTATAGATGAACACAATTTTCTTTGTACTGCAACAACGAGATATTCAGTTATAACGTTTTATACGTGTACCGTAGTTACTGTACAATATTGCAAATTCACAATAATTACTGCACACTCTCACACATTCACAATAATTACTGTACACTTTTGCACATTTACAATAATTATTATATATTTCCGCACATTCATAGTGAATACTGTAAGCTCACTCATTCACAATGATTATTGTTCCCTTAGCACATTACAATAACTGCTGTACACTTCGCAAATTGACAGTAATTGCTGCACTTTTGCACATTGACAGTAATTATTGTACACATTTGCGCATTGACAGTAATTACTGTTCACTTTTGCATATTGACTGTAATTACTGTACACTTTTGCACATTGACAGTAGTTGTTGTACACTTTTGCACGTTGACATTAATTACTGTACACTTTTGCACGTTGACAGTAATTACTGTATACTACACTTTTGAGCATTGACAGTAATTGCTGTATTATTTTGCCTATTGACAGTAATTGCTGTACAAATTTTCGCATCTACAGAAATTATTGTACGCTTTTGCGCATTGACAGTAATTGCTGTATACTTTTGCGCATTGATAGTAATTGCTGTACACTTTTGCACATTGATAGTAATTGTTGTATACCTTTGCATATTGACAGTAATTGCTGTTCACTTTGCATATTGAGAGTAATTGATGTACACTTTTGTACATTGACAGTAATTGCTGTAGACTTTTGCACATTGAGAGTAATTGCTGTAGACTTATGCATATTGACAATAAATACTTCAGAACAGTTATTGAACACTTTTGTAGACTTTGAACATTGTCAATAGCTACTTTACCTTTTTGCCACATTGTTTTATATTTTGATGATAAACTATATCACCGACCTTACCAGTAGACTCAATCTTAACAGCAGTTAAAACACTTTAACAGAATGTTTATTTGGTGGCTCAAGTTAGAAGTGGAATTTTAATTTGCATAGATCCCTTACTGTAAAGATGTTATTACCGAATAAAAATAAGTCATCTTACAGAGTGATGACGAAGATTTTATCATAACTCCCGAGGAAATCCGTGTGGAAACCGATACAGAGGAAATAGAAATTGATTCCGAAGTAGAAGTATATTTTGAACTTGATAATCAAGATTTCGATTATTTTGAGATAGAAATTAATCCAAAAGAAACCGTAAGTAATATAAAAGGGAATTTTCCTTGTTCCATAAGCGTATTTTATTATTAACATGTGTATTCCATTTAAATTTTGGAAAATCTGTTTAGAACTGAACATTTTATTGTATGAAAATTAGTTGTTTTATGATATTTTCTAAATCAATAGAACAAATTTTATACGCTCAAATGGAAGAAAGGGAAAAACAACCCTTCATATCTGCTGTTGCGGTTTTCGTGTTTACATCATATACAGTCATGGGACATAGATATCCACCACTTACGCTATTTTCTTCTTTGTTTTATATAAAACCAACAGGTTATATATGTTGGTAAAATCCACAAATCATGCCAGAATCAGACAAATCTGTACAAGTTAATAGTGGGATAATTTTATAATTCTAAAATATACGCATTTTAAACTTATCATGTTTATTTACAGAAACGGCAGTATTTTTCTCACGGATTAATTTTGTAAATTCCATAATTATTTTTCAGTCCAATGAAATATGTCAAAATTTACCTAAAATAGTTTATCCTCAACAGAATCGTTTTTTTAACATAAACAAAGAGTATATCTAAATTTCAAAAAGATTAAAATATGAATTCAATATCCTTCATGTAAAGATAAAAAAATATTTGAAATATTGCTTAAATTAGTGGATTCATTGGGCATTTAAAATTGTTAGTTTTATATAAAACAAAGATGAAAATAACATAAGTGGTGAATATATATATCCCATGACTGTACATCGGCAGATTTACAATGTTATATCAAGTTAATCGTGTTGAAACTAACATATTTTTTATTGCTATGATATATATACAAGTACAAAGAAACGCTATCCTTGCTGAATACCAAATTCGGTTGTTTTTTATAACATACGCGTTGTTTGGTTTGTTTTGTAACCCTTTTCACGAAAATCAATAGGTAACGAGCCAAATTATTGTAGTAGTGTTTATCGTTAAAATCAATAGGTAACGAGTCAAATTATTGTAGTAGTGTTTATCCTTAATGCAAAGTTAAATGATTCTAACTTAATTTAAAAATTTGTATATTGGTTTAAACAAATATATTGTATTATATATTTTGAAGGCAAACACAATGCCGGGGTTCACCTTTTTAATTATATAGCATGGATTATGAACATTTACAACTTTTGGGTGTATTTTTGTGAAAAGGGATACTATATCGAGTGGTGATGTGGTGAGTAACGACCGTAATGTCAATTAGTCAGTCACAGTCATATCCTGAATAAAAAAGTGAATCAATTGAAATCAATTAGAAGTGTTAAACAGCAACGGATTTCACGTTGAGTAATATTTCCTTTATAACATTCCCTTAATGGTACAAGAAATCATTAAATTTGAAGCACGTTTGAATTGAAAATTGAAATAAAGCAGTAAGGGTCAATGCATTAAAATTCACTTACAGCAAAGCCAAAAGTTTTACTTATTTATTGTGCGACCACACTAATTCATTAACACAACAAATTTTGTAATTTTATGTACAATGATGCATAAGAGGCATGGGGATATTCTCCACTGGTGACAGAATTACATCATTGTGCATAAGAGTTTACAAAAACATTTATTTGGTCTCAGAACTGGTATATTTTATTTCGCTGGTGATTATCGATCCTTTCTATCATTTTACAGGTGTTTTATAATAGCATGCGACTGATAACACATTTCACTTACTGTAATAATACCCTTTATTCATATTTACTAATCGTATCTCAATTTGCATAACACGGGTCATAAAAGTAGAACAGCGAAGCGAATAACATTTCTTTCCATTTTTTCTACTTTTTGAATTCAATTATATTTTCTTTTGCTACCTATTTACCTTCTCCACCAATGCACACACTGTCACCGGTCGGCAGGGAACACATGGTCCCACATCTGGTTTTCCTCAAGAAGTTCGTCTTCATTCAATATTCACTTTGTCTCTATATTGTGTTGCGGAATGCCTTACAATGTAAACTTTGGCATATATGCTATTGATATTTATCTCGAATCATTTAAAAAGGAGAACCACACTGAGTTAAATTTAACACTTTTTACTTCATTGACTCGTGGTGAAAATGCTCTAGACAAATTCTTTTTTTCTTTTTTTTTTTGTGTAAAATTCCAAATTCTTTCGGTTTCATGATGTCATTCTTTACCATCTGAACTCTTCATAGCTCAAATTGGATATATCAAGTATAATATTTATTTCCTGGACAGACGATTGAATTCTTTTGCACTGTTTGAAGATTTTCACTTTGAAGGTTAAGCCAAATGTTCTTATCACAAAATATTGTAGAAAAAATTGGTGGAAGCAGTTTTACGTGATGACGAGGATGGTGCAAGAGAGAGCATCAGCAACGGAGCAGACTGTAATTTTATAAACGAGGTACGTAATAAGCAGATAGATTATATATTAACGCATCAACCCCTGAATTACAAAGGACTCTGTTCTTTGTCAAATGTGTCTTTAGAAGAGAGAGAGAGAGAGAGAGAGAGAGAAAGAGAGAGAGACAGAGAGAGAGAGAGAGAGAGAGAGAGAGAGAGAGAGAGAGAGAGAGAGAGAGAGAGAGAGAGAGAGAGAGAGAGAGAGAGAGAGAGAGAGAGTTTATCATGCATGGTATGATACTGGCAAAATAATGTGATCCATATCGCCGTGTAAATTTCTGTATCACATATCAGACCGGTGTGCACAAATCCATACCACGCATTTCGGAAGTCCCTATCACCGTACTGGTGAACAGGGTTTGTCAGCTTCAGCTTTTATATTGAGTCAGCGAAGACAAATATATACTCTAAGAATTAAATTGATATCACTTTAAATTTCATTATACAAAATATCTAACAAAAACATTATTTTTATTAATGTAAAAAATTGTATAACTCTATATTTACATCTTACATTTACAGCACGGAGCTGGGGCCATTCATTATCTCTTCACTAACCACTACAACCATCCTCCTCTCAACATACTGCCGATGATGGTGAACGCAAACGCTGACGTCAACTTACGAGATTATGTAAGATCAACGCTTATTGTAAAATACGAAAACAAATCGTTTATATATTTGAGTTACCTCTGCAGAAAAAAATTGAAATGAATGATGATATAGTTCAGTATTTTGACACATGCGAAGAATAATACGAAAAATGTGTTTTAAAGAAACCCTGTTTACATCACGTTCTATTCATTTGATAATAATCATAATTATTATTATTATTTTCTTTAGGAAGGCGATACAGCTCTGAACCTTTTGATAAAGTGTTCAAAACTCCGACCTAATGGAGAAATGTACAAAATAGTCGCAAAAATGTTAGAATGGGGCGCGGATCCAACTCTAAAAGACTTGGTACGTATCATCTTTTATAGTCAACAGATGACAAAAGTAACTATTGAATCAATCTACAGCATTGTTAACATTCGAACCGATTTACAGGTTCCCTTGCGTGTTTAAGATCAAATTATGTAAATGTAACTGTTAGATGTGAATGCATTGCCATAAATTGCCGAGGCGTATAAGTAGTACATATTGTTGTAATACATATATATTCCGGTTTAATGACTCTTCAATTGGTTATCTAGAACAAGAATGGGAATTGCATTGTTAAAATAGAAATAACTTACAGTCGTCTAACAACACATTTGGGAAATTAATTTTTTCATAAAATAATTTATGAAAACGTTGGTGAATTTCTCTATCTATCTATCTATCTATCTATCTATCTATATATCTGTATGCCTGTCTGTCTGTCTATCTTTCTATCTATCTATCTATCTATCTATCTATCTCTCTATCTATCTATCTATCTATGTATCTATCTATCTGTCTGTCTGTCTATATCTATCTATCTATCTATCTGTCTATCTATCTATCTATCTATCTATCTATCTATCTATCTATCTATCTGTCTGTCTGTCTATGTTTTATCTACGTATTTATCTATCTATTTCCTTGTTATATACAGGATGGAAATGACTCTATAGCATTAGCAACAAAGTTCGACTACAAAGACATTACTAAAATTCTCAGAAAGCAAAAAACCACAAATCTAACGGTAAGTTAACATACAAATAGTAAGTTGAATGATGCTGCAGAAATTTCCAGATTTTATAACAAGTTTACCTGAAGGATGTCTGGTAATTAATAAATTTAAAAAACGAGTAAAAAGTGAAACTTTTTTCATTCGTATCCGGTTTTGGTGTTGGCAATTATTTGCTGAGTTCAACATACATATATCGACTTAAACAATGTAAATGATTGAAAACCTGTATGTAGTATACATCTATACATACTTACATTTCCCACAGCAGTCTCACATTGACTCAATGGTAATCTAAACTGTGTTTATATCAGATATAAGTTCTTTATGTGACGCAAGTCAAATATTCTACCTTGCAATTTCATCTCCGTTTCATCAAAATGAGAAAAAATCACGTTTCAGTTGGGATATTTGTATCTTACTGTTTTGTTTTTGTTTTTCAAAACAATTGAACGCTTGTATGAGTGTATTTATTATCAATATGAATGTTATTTGGGAGACACATAACTATCCAAGGCTCACTAGCGGCTGTAATTTGATTTTTCTGTCGTCATTCTTATTGACAATGAATACACACTGACAAGCGTTCATTCGTTATATTAGAAACTCACAAAGAACCCTAGTAGATATAGTACTTATATAATACTCTCTGTGTCTTATTTTGAGCTGTTATTTCACAATAATGAAATGAATGACATTCAATGAATGAACTTTCGAGTAATGTTTGTTTATTGTTGTTTTATCGTCCGTCAGGAATATATCCCTGGTATGGAGATGTCATCTTCCACAATTTTGACCTTTACTATGTTCTGACACCAATTCAGTGAGGGTTATCTTATGTGCCACGCCTACCATGACACAGAACCTCGGTTTCAATTCGCATCTGAAAGACTCTGACTTTCACTTCAAATACTGCGAACTTAGCGAAGAAACAGTCACTTCCTTTTAAGGTCTTTGGTATGACCCGGTACCTGAAAATCGAACCCAGGACCTTCCGCTTGTGAGTCCAACCACAAGAAATTTTAATTAATGGAAATATTTACCATCAATAGATAATAAACAGGTTTTCTGGAAATACGATGAGAGAACACGTTTTAAATGCAGCGTGTCATTTATAGTTTTACTTCTCTAAATTCTGTGTTTGTTGTGGGTGATAAAACTGCGTGTAAGAAATCTAATCTTAACAAAGGCATATGCATACAAGCATTTTGTGTAAAATTATTTCACACGAAGACGAAATTACATGCTCAGTAAGATATTTAAATACGAAGTGTGATCCATATTCAGAAATCCACTATTTAAAATTACGTAATTTGCAAATAATGCAAAATGAATGCTGTTACTGTAATATCTGTATCCAAACCAATTTCAAGAAAGCTGGAAAAGAAACGACGAGCTTTTGATAAAACATAGAAATATGAGTGCAAAATGTAAGTTTTGCTTCTCCGATATTCATTCGATACCCGTTATGTGAAGGTATCTGCTAATTTACCAAGATTGTGTGTCACTGGTTAATAAATCGTCCTTGAATATAAAGTGATTTTAGAATTTTAAATCGGTTCAAGTTTCAAAGAATAAGGGTAAACGGATTATTTTCCATTTTAGAGTTTGTCATTTTGAACTCGTGCAGTTTTGACGGTTAGAAAATAGTATTTATACACACATTTTGCTATGGATATCAAATTTGATGTAGGGACAGAAAATAAGGGCTACTTCCATTAAAATTTACATAGGAACATGTAAATATTGTATGGACATGGTTTTTATTGTATTGCCGATTTGCGATTTACAATTATACATGTATGTATGTTTTAGATCATCAGGGTCAAAGAATTATTTTCCAATTGTGTCTAGTGATATTATCATAAGCTTGTCACTGAAGCTTTTCTTTCATCAGTAACAATCTATTGTACATGTGAAATAAACATTTAATATGCTAAATTTGGGCACACAAGTGTTTTACTGTACTGTCTATAACCAAAAACGTGGAAATCATCCACAGGTAATCTGTCAAATAAAAGACTCCCATAGTTCTGTTGTTAAGCAAATATCATTATTGTATTATTTTACATGACCTTTTGTGAGATTTATGTGGATGTATTGGATGTTACAGGGGAAAAAGTTCAATTTCATCCATGCCATCATATCTTGCAATGTGGCCAAAACGGTTTCCTTAATTCTAAAGAACGAATCAGTTATTTTGATATATTTAAACGGAAAGCACATTGTACAAAAGCAAATCAAAACCACTAAACCTATGATTACATTTAATATTAGAATGGATATGAATTTTAGAATGCCAGGAAACCTCCGCCCCCTTCTTATCATCCATCAGATTCTGTACCAAAGGTAAGTAGGTCTGCTTGACCTAGATGTGGTGACATTAACATTTTTATATACTTAAAGGCCATTTTATAATTCTTAACATGACAAGACCTGTACCTTTTAATTTACTACGTTAAGGTCTTGTCATTTGAAGACGTCATTCCAAATTATGGATTTAGTCATATGAACGTTCATTGTTTGTGTTCTGTTAATCTCTAATATAACGATATTTATTTGTATATCTTTTTAATTGACTGTCCAGTTGGTCAATATTTGCCTGTGTTTGTTTAGCCATCAGTTACTAACACTTAAACCAACATTTTAGCTTCGTTGTTTACTGATCTACAATGTTAAGTGAACTAGTTCTGACAAATCTAGAAAATATGAGTCATATCTGAATAAGGGATATTATTGAATAAAAGCGATTTAAATTATTAGACATCCTCAGCGATAGAAATGTATTTCTTATCATCATAATGCAACTGATCATTTGAACTATTATACAGTTGACACGAAAAGCAATGATAAAGGTGAATTGATGTCAGGATCAAAGAGGAATGGCATATATTCCCGTGTATGTAAATATGATAAACAGGAATAATGGAATTTATTAAAACCTATTTTCTCGCTGATCGTTATGTTGGTGCATCTTTGCATATACCATGTGCATGACCAAAAGTTCATGATCTTTACATATGATCAATATTCTTTTATTTGTACCTTATTACCATCATAATTACCCTGGGTCTGACACCATAAAACTTAAGAATTGCTTAAGTCTGAAACTTTTATTAAGATTTGCCAAATCCTGAAAGCTGATTGGCTGAGCCGGTCAATTTGAGAATATTCTCTGACTAGAGTAAATTCTCAAGGTTTATGGTGCCAGGCCCTGATGCTGAACATAAGACTCCGTGTTTTGTATTGTTACTTTGATATATCTAATATCCATGGTTGTGTGTTCACCTAACTTGTTTAGCCACACTTTCTGGTGTAGAGTTTTTTTTTTTCATCTAACCATTTTGTCTGAATGTGTCACTACTTCGTGTGAATATTTGTTGAAAAGGTCATATGATACACATCAAAATATTGGTAATATATTTCATCACATTTTATTTAATGGAAGATATCAAAATGAACAAAATGCATGGTGGATGATTAACAGAAATTTTTTATATAGATGTGGCATATGGACTGGAAAATTATAACCCGAGTGGTAGGAGTCCAGTCCGAGGTTTTACCGATGATTGAATTTACAACTTCTTACCACGAGGATGTATCTTTCTTTGTCTACCTAACTTACCAGTGTTTGATGATTTTTCTCCCACACTTAAGAAAAATGCTTGATTGAAAGCATAGACATATTTTTGCTTACAGTCTGACGCCTTCAAATATGTGAAAATGCGTCCATGACGTCATAGAACATGTTAGCTGTTCTTTCCGTTTACTTGGTAATAATTTTTTTTTCACTTGCAAATGTGGGAGACGAATGTTTCTTTATTGAATCGATGTATACCATGTCTTTTCACTCATCTCACTATGTTTTATATGATCTTACGAATTTAATTGTTGCTGACACGTGATGTCCATAATTTTTCTGTGTTTATAGAGAATGTATGATGTATTGTAGAGACTTTCAGAATGAATTATATTGGTAAATATGGTACATATTTTACAGACTTAAATTTGATTTTATTATCATACATATTACATACGATATCATACATATTACATACGATATCATACATACGATATCATACATATTACATACGATATCATACATATTACATACGATATCATACATATTACATACGATATCACAGCCATCAATTTTCATGTCCATAAATTTTCATAAATAAAGCCATTGACTTTTAGTCAACATAAAATACAGATAGTTGATATCAATAAAGGACTTAATCTGATAGTATTGTAGTGTACAACGTCTTCTTATTGTGTGACTTATGTGTCCAATGTCTATTGTGTGACTTATGTGTCCAATGTCTATTGTGTGACTTATGTGTCCAATGTCTATTGTGTGTTTTATGTGCCCAATGTCTATTGTGTGTTTTATGTCCAATGTCTATTGTGTCTTATGTGTCCAATGTCTATTATGTGTCTTATGTGTCAAATATCTATTGTGTGTCTTATGTATCCAATGTCTATTGTGTGTTTTATGTGTCTATTGTCTATTGTGTGTCTTATGTGTCCAATGTCTATTGTGTGTCTTATGTGTCCAATGTCTATTGTGTGTCTTATGTGTCCAATGTATATTGTGTGTCTTATGTGTCCAATGTCTATTATGTGTCTTATGTGTCCAATATCTGTTGTGTGTCTTATGTGTCCAATGTCTGTTGTGTGTCTTATGTGTCCAATGTCTATTGTGCGTTTTATGTGTCCAATGTCTATTGTGTGTCTTATGTGTCCAATGTCTTTTGTGTGTCTTATGTGTCCAATGTCTATTGTGTGTCCTATGTGTCCAATGTCTATTGTGTGTCTTATGTGTCTATTGTCTTTTGTGTGTTTTATATTATTATTTTCTGTTAATTCTTGTGTTTGTGCTTGATGTCTATACATGTATATTGTGTGCTTTATCTTTATATCATAGAATGTCCAGTTTTGTGTATGTATATGTTTGTGTTTTATATTGATGCTTATAATCACAAGTATATTTTTGCTTTGATATGTATATATTTAATCATATGCTTGGTTGTACAAGTGTATGTGTGTATGCGTTGTGCATATACAAAATTGTGTTTGTGAATATTTTAACGATGAGTATGGTAAAGGAACTGGTAATGAGACAATTATTATAACACATAAATTGTACCACCCAGTTTCCTTAAAAAAGAGTTGTTTTACAAGGTGAATGTGACTTGTGATGGAATACTACAAAAACAATGAAGCAAAAAGAATTGTTTAACTGAGAACTTAAAGGAAAATATATTAATACCAGTTCGCCATAGTGTGTTATAGTTTCATGTTAAAATTCTGTCGGTTGTTTAACGATATATGATATACTTGATAGAAAGCGAAAAGAAAAGTTAGAGTAAAAAAGAGGGTATGTATTGCTTTGTAATGATGTGGAAATTGATGGGATATTTTGTTGTGTTGTCAACAAGACAACTCGTTAACACAATTTTGCTGAGAACAAATATCATACATTGTAGTGTGACTGCGTTCAAATCGCGTTAGATTTCTTGATATTAGAATTAACTAATTGCGTTGGTGAATCTGTTGGGTACAGTTGTAATTTTAATACGTATTGGCATTGATGGTTTGTAGTCATATTTGTATTTTAAGAAATATCGTGATATCTAATGTGAATGTTTGTAGTGAAGATAACAAGACATTTAAGTTTTCAATGTCTAACCCAGTATGATTGTATTTGCTTCTCAATATGATAATATAACAATGGCTGCCAAGGTATTGTGGAATGTCGCCGTAATGACCACCTGTCTGACTACCTGAACAGTCTAATTATTAAAAACGTCTGGATAGAAAAATGTCTTTTTTAAATAACTAATTAGTCACAGTTCTGTGTAATTTATGTTGGATTCAGACTAACTATGCGCTGCAGTTTGATCTGCCATTGGTCAGTTTCCTTCCAGTGGCTCCTAGGTTGGATTTACTTGGTTTGAACGAAGGCCTCGTCATTTCAAACTCTCACCCAGGTGAAAAATGTCCCTACAATGGATGTTGTCCTTTATCTCCATTATTGAGATGAACTAGTTATCAATAGCATCCTATAACAGTAGTCTATAGACGATATTTCATATTGTATTAGGTTACATTTCAGTAATGTTTTGATAGACCGCTGAAGTGACTCGCGCATCATTCAATCGTATGTTTGTTTTTTTACCTGATAATTAATTTTTTTCTGCTTTATTTGTAAACAAAAGCCTCCAGATTCACCTGTACTAGAGGTAAGCATCCTTAAAAGTAATGCATGTCGTCCCTCTAGGTCTATTTATAAATTACCCTATTTTATTTGAATGCAAAAATAAATTGCATGTTATTTCATTTACTCATATTTACCTTAACCATTGTCTTTGATGCAATGTATGGAATGTAATATACAATAGTTTATACCCGTAAGCTTCCATAGTAAGCTTTCAAACTTGTTAATTGGATCTAACATTTTGATACCCCTCGGCTTTCAAAGTTTTAATTGAATACCTACCTTTTAACGCATGCTTTTTTATTGTCAAATTCGAATATGCCTACCTTTCATGCGTTAATTACACTACGGCATGAATATCCCTACTAGAAAGTGACCTTACGTGATTTTATCTTATGAGTGAAGCATGCATTTTTAAAAAAAATGTTGTTAAAAGAGGCGAAGTATTCAATCTTTACTTATGTGTTACAATATAAAGTTTGCTCTTTTGGATAAAACTTAATTTATTTATATGTCGTACGCGAAATGTGATATTTTATTAGAAAATATCGCATAGAAACATTTTGCAAAGGTAATATTGTAGATCCGGAAATTTTCGCAGGAATATGTTTTCGCCAATCACAAGTTCTAAATTTATTCGCGAGATGATACTTTCGCCCTTTCGAGTGCCTCCCTCTTCATACTATTATCTTAGTTCATTACGCGATAATTCTATTTTCGCGAGCTTGAGTTCTTGCGAAATTAGGCGCAAATAAAATTCTTGCGAATAAATCCTGATTTACAGTAGTTACAGGAACGTCTCAAACTGTAAAAATGTTTAATCGCAAACATTCTTTTCCCTGCATGTATATTTATCAAATTCCAATATGCTTACATTTTGTGCCTTTAATCATAATATATTATATAAATCGCCACATGGAAGGGTTATTATATAAATTAATTTTCGGAAACGGGCGAGTATTTAAAACAAATTGTAATTTATAGAGGCGGGTGATTATTCTCTACTTAACTGTGACAAAATCCAGTTTTCTTTGATGGAGGATTTTAAATTCCTTTGTACTGTATATTATATGCAAAATGTGATATATTATTTTAATAGTAAATATCACATATAAATATTTTACATAAGTAATAGCTGTGGGGAAATCTTGAAATGTTCCATACTCCGATTACTCGAATTTTTAGAAATATATTTTAAAAAATACATCAGTAGAATCCAAAACCCAATATTATGGATATATCGACGAAACCTGTGCTTGAAAAAATAACCTTGCTGCTTTTTATTTAACCACCATGGTGTATATTGTTTTCAATGGATCGCTTCTAAATATAAAGCATTATTTGTTGTAAGAACTGTCGATAATATAAAGACATATGAATATATAATTATAATATACATGTATATTAGATTTAAGAAGTTTAAATTATCAGATTCTCAGACACACGACAGAAGTGTTAGGATAATTTGCAATACTTTACCAAATAATGTATTTAAAAATCACAGCAGTAAATAGCTTACATTTCAAGATACTATTAACTATTTATCTGTTTTGATATTACACATACTATTTTCTGTACATCTGTTTTGATATTACACATACTATTTTCTGTACATCTGTTTTGATATTACACATACTATTTTCTGTTTCTGTTTTGATATTACACATACTATCTTCTGTACATATTACACATACTATTTTCTGTACATCTGTTTTGATATTACACATACTATTTTCTGTACATCTGTTTTGATATTACACATACTATTTTCTGTACATCTGTTTTGATATTACACATACTATCTTCTGTACATCTGTTTTCTGTACATCTGTTTTGATATTGCACATACTATTTTCTGTACATCTGTTTTGGTATTACACATACTATTTTCTGTACATCTGTTTTGATATTACACTATCTTCTGTACATCTGTTCTGATATTACACATACTATTTTCTGTACATCTGTTTTGATATTACACATACTATCTTCTGTACATCTGTTTTGGTATTACACATACTATTTTCTGTACATCTGTTTTGATATTACACATACTATTTTCTGTACATCTGTTTTGATATTACACATACTATCTTCTGTACATCTGTTTTGATATTACACATACTATTTTCTGTACATCTGTTTTGATATTACACATACTATTTTCTGTACATCTGTTTTGATATTACACATACTATCTTCTGTACATCTGTTTTGATATTACATACTAGTACATCTGTTTTGATATTACACATACTATCTTCTGTACACGGATATTACACATACTAGGTAGGTACAAATATTACACATACTATCTCGTACATCTGTTTTGTTTCAATTCTTAGTACATGTTTAATTACGAAAATACAGATATTAACATACAATGCATCTGTTTTGATATTACACATACTAAGTATCTGTTTTGATAATACACATACTATCTTCTGTACATCTGAGATATTACACAACTATTTCTGTAATCTATATTACATACTATTTTCTGTACATCTGTTTTGGTATTACACATACTATTTTCTGTACATCTTTTTGATATTACATACTATACATTGTTTTGATATTCATACATTTTCTGTCAAATTACACATACTAACATCTGTTTTGGTATTACACATGCTAACATCTGTTTTGATATTACACATACTTTTTCTGTAAGACATTACACATAATTTTCTGTACATCTGTTTTGATATTACCTGGTACTTGTTTTGGTATTACACCTACACATCATTTCTCAGTCGTACGGAAATATGTAAATCATGGTCGTCAAATTCAATTCTTACTGTTTAAGCGAAAATAAGAATAACTCAGTGTTTTATAAGATTGATAATAATTGTTTTGAGAATCTAACATTTCATAATCTATTTTTCGATAGTAATCGTTATCTACCCTGTTATAAATTTTTGATTTCTCAGTCGGACCAATAGAAGATTATAATATGCAAGTGATACCTGGCTTGAACCACAACATTAGTGTAAAATTAAATCAGTAAATAGCTTACTTTTTAAGATAGTGTCTACTCTCTATCAGTTTTGATATTACACATACTATTTTCTGTACATCTGTTTATTTCTCAGTCGGACCAACGAAAACACGAGGTATGTACAACATAATGGCTGTTATGTTTTCATCCTTAGATGTTTAAGCGAATTCAAAATAAAGATATACAATGCAGTGTTTTATAAAGTTATTAATAATTGTTTAGGACAATTTAACTATTTCATTAAACCTAATGCGGAATGCCTCTATCAGAAAAATAAAGATAATAAAAATGGAAACCAATTGAAGATCATAATATGTAGGTGATACCTGGCTTGAACCACAGCATTTGTTTGAAAATTGAATAAGTAAATATCTTACATTTTAAGATAGTGTCTACTCTTCATTTGTTTTGATGTTACACACACTATCTTCTGTACATCTGTTTATTTCCCAGTCGGACCAACGGAAACACGAGGTATGTACAACATAATGGTCGTCAATGTTTCAATCCTTACATTTTTATGCGAAAATAAGAATATTCATAGCAGTGTTTTATAAAATTAATAAAAATTGTTTTAGGAGAATCTAGCTATTTCATTAATCTAACATTTTTGGATAGTGTTTACTCTTTATCTACTTTGACATTATAATTGTTTTGATTTCTCAGTCGGACCAACGGAAAGAGGAGGTATGGAAAACGTAATAGTTTAAATTTTACAGTCAGTGGATTGCTACTATACAGTAGGTTTTTTTATAGTAGTGATAATTTTTGTAAGAAAAAGTCATTCATTCTACATACTAGGCGAAATACCTCTATCAGAAAAGTATATAAAAGAATCAAGTTGAGGATAATCATATTTAGGTGGCTACATGGCTAGTGCCACTCCCTTTGATAATTTACCATGTATGTTAATGAAATACCATATTCCTATTAGTTCTACATTCATTTGGTTACATTCCCTTTCATCATGGTTGTTATGCCATTTTTACAAAACATTTCTTTAGTCAAAATCAAGAAAACGAACACACGAGGTACGTAAGGTGTTGTTTAACAAAGACGTGATTGTTGGTTCAGTATGTTGATGTATGTGTAGATTTGAATTTAATAACATTTCATCGTATGTATATGTTTGAAAGTTTTTGATTCATTTAAAGTTGTGTCAGAGGTGCGTGTTACGTCCATGTTAAGGAATATCGAGGAGTCTCTTTAACCGAAGTATTTACGTATATGTCATGCAAAATTTCAATGGTTGGTTTCTCATTGTATTCATCTGGTTCGTCGATCAGTGACGGATCGTTCATTTTACAAGCAGAGAATCAGATGCGTTACTTTCAACTACATATATATCTTTCGCAACTTACTCGGCGTTATATGTGAAAGTCAATAATATTCCGCTTGAGTGTAAAACCCGTGACTTTTGGCGTGTCACGTATTTGCATTCAAAATGCAAGTACATGGGTCTATGCCGTTACGCATACTGTAACTGTAGAGTTCAACAAATCAATTAACATCTTAAAGCGAATGGTACATTTTGAGCAATAATTCTTTATAGCAATGACATCATGATATCTACAAATTTAAAAATTAATATTAATACATGGTCTGTAGTATTTCGATTTCTATGTCATGAGAACTGTTGCTTTGAGTTTTGTTATCATTTTCTCTATGCTGTTGAGTATTTTTATTCTGGTGCGTTTTATGTGTACTAACGACATAAGTTGATATAAATGTAAACAATGTTGTTATTTAACTACTGTTTTCATACAGTAAAGTTTGATCATTATGATACTGGTATTCTTTCGGAACTCCGCATCTATTTTGAATATTAATGAAGTCTTTTTGACAAAAATTATGATTTGATAATTTATCTTGGCCTTTTTGAGCAATATATATCTGAACATACGGACCAAGGTATATCAAAATAAGAAACTGGTCGGAAATAATCTATCTATTTTCAAAGTTGTAATGTGGATTGAATTTAATCTTTTGCTAACATTTTCAAGCATTTAAACTTGTGTAAGTGTTTTGACAAGTTCCAAATATTTGAGACATACTAATCTACTATAAGAAATATCATCTGTTATAAATAAGGTATATATATATATAATATCAGGCAAATTAGCTAGCAACAATAAGTGTCATACTGTAAAGTTTTTATATGACCATTGCCTAATTAAATGAAGAAAAAAAATTATTGAAAAAAATCTTGAAATTATATATTTTGTCCCCTCTGCTTTTAAATAAATTACTAAGAACATTTCATTTTGTAGAAAACAAAAAAGTTTCCGTATTTATGATATTGTCATTTCTTTACCATTAAAGCCTGTCCCGGATACGACTGACAAACCAATAAATGAGGGTGAGGTATGTAAAACGTTGTGAAATATAATTAAACCCTGAATATCAATTTTTTCGCAATGCATAGGACAAGCATGGTTCTATGTTATCAGCGTTATTTGTTATTTAATAGAATTCACAGTACATTAGTTATATAAATTTCTATATTGTGTATATTTTCTGTAAATATATAAACCTAATACCAAAGTAATAATGCTCAAGACAATATCGTTTCTGTCAATTAGACTTCATCAGTTGAGCTCCAATTTGAAAAGTATGTGTATTTTCTAAAGATAAAATGGTATCATACAAGGCCAAATAATATCTCGTCTCCGTCTAAGAGTAACTACTGTAAAAATAATGACCATCTTAGCTTTAGACAATTTTCGAATTTAAATAGTGTTAACAGTGCCAAATATTACTTTAGTATAAGATGAACAGCTGGTACCGAAATACCAGGTACTAGGTTTATGTATCACTGTAAGTGATACTAGTTACAATTTGGGAGTTTAGAGCATTACGCTTTAACTCATGAAGTCTCTCACCTCAAGTTAGCGCAGGTCAATGGAATTCATTTGATTTTGTTAGAAAGTTCACTTGCGGGATGCCGTTTGTCTGTTCCCTGGTAAGCTGGAACCGGGTTCTCTTTTCCACCAGTAAAAACCGATAGCCCCTTTATAACTTCAAATTGCTGAATGGTGTAAAACACCATTAAAATATATAAATCAAGGTACATTTTGTAACCCTAACCCTACCCCCTGGGGTTATTGTAGATACACCGACACACTGATACTTTTTGTATCACCAAATTATTGTGGATCCGTTTAATAAATAATGCAATGTATACTATGTATACTCGATGTATTAGAATGGTTGATGAACCTAAAATTGTTTTTCTTCTACTACTGAAGGATAAACCCAGCAAGCGTATTATAGTGGTATGTATAGGAAGTGATTATTCAGTGTTTTGAAATGTATTTCAGTTTGACTTAAATAGCAAAAATCAGTGTTGTTATAAATTATGAATACAAAATTCGAGTTAGTATTTATTACAACACCAACTAAAATCATTTCAACATTTCTCTCGATGATTTATACTCTCAGCGTGTATGTGTGGGTTTTCGTTGTATGTTACAACTAATGTGTTACGTGTAAAGTGCTTTGTATATTGTTAAAAAGGCCTGTTTCAGAAATGTATAGTTGCAGGCAAATCTGCAATTGGACTAATTCATGTACCACGTGATACCCGATAACGTTTGTATGGGACTATTGTTTTAATGGTTAGTGGTCTTAGTGATGGAATGACGCTAGAGGACGATATTCCTCGCTAACGTCATTTCAGACGGATAATTATACGTAGAGTTACATTCCATCACCATTGGAGATACTAATACCACACAAACGTTATCGGTTATCACGTGGTACATGAATCAGTCCCATTATACGAATATTATGTAAAGGAAAAATCTGAAACTGGAGAATAACATCATGACTCTATTGTATAAAATATATACCTCTGATAATTAATTAGCAGAGAGATCCATAGTAATATCTATTTGATTCCATTGGTCAACTAAATTACTTGTGTTGAAATGTGACTTAATACAGTGTTTACGTTGAATATATTTACCCTTTCACCCCATATTTCTATAAAAACATAAATCTACATTCTTGTAGATACCGCGAGACCCAAGAATCATAAACAGAAAAGCAAACAAAACAAAGAACAGACACTTAATATGTCTATCGATACAATTTATTTAGGGCCAGCTGTGCCCCGACAACGCAGACATAGTTGACATGTGGCCCTAAACACATGACCTTACGTATCAGTTGCAATTTCACTGTTTTCAATGAGTGTATATATTATGAAATAATTCATTTCGGCAACGTTAAAAAGTGTAAAGTTATTAAATTAACATGCCGATAATTATTTCCTTCATTGAAAGTATACAGACTGGTTGCGTTGTATATTCAATGCTTGACACACAGCTGTTTAGCTGTTACGCCATATGAAAACCCCCTTGCAAAGTCGATTATATAGAATGAATTTCGTATCCAGTTGACTACAGATTCATAGAAAATGGTAATATACATATATATATAGATTATTTTTCATTTTTGAAAAACATGGAATATACATGCAATGGCTCATGGAAAAAAATCAATTCGTGCTGCAGAGATTTTTTCCATGCGCCATTGCATAGATATTCCATGTTTTTCAAAAAATGAAAAACAATCGTTAAATATATTAAAACAAATTGATTCGGAAAAGGCGTTACTTGCAATTGGTTAATTTGAGGTGAAAAACGAATATCTAAGATTTAAACAATGAATATGAAATCAATAATAAAGCGTGCTCCAGTTTACAGTCAAATGCGATCACAGAAGTATAACGAAACATTTTAAAACAGTTTTATTATTTCGTGTGATGTGTGTGTGTGTGTGTGGAAGTTTTGTTTAATAGCTTCATTTGTATTTTGTTTTTTCTAAACAAAATGTTAAACATTTTTTAATAAATTTTTACAACCGAAAAATGAAATGTGAATTATTTACATAAAACTTTAATGGATCAATTTAACAATTTAAAACCATTTAAGATGTAGATTATACATATTTAGATAAAGTTATCAGTAAATATTCCAAATAATGTCTTTTATTATTTTTCTTAAATTTTTGATAAGATTATACTTACATTATAATGTCTAACACGATAAAAAAATATCAATATGAGAGTAACGATAAACAATACATTTGGTTTTTGTATCTGTTGAAGCGCAAGCCGAAGCCAAAGCCACCTACACCCCAGGTGCGTATCAGGTCTATTAACAATTAGTCGTATGACAATGCCTTTGGACTAACATATAACTTACAGCTGTAGAAACTTGCATATTTGTTATCAAATAAACGTTTACAACAATTATGTTTATCAGCAAATATTTACCAAATAAGTACTGTAAAGTACCTGTACTTCGTTACATTGCGAACACAAAAGTTTAATAAATATTCGCGATTACATGATTTCGCGAGTCACAAGTGATAATATTGATTATGTATATACGTGTAGAGAGAGGCATATGCGTCTCATGAAAAATACGATTTTATACCAACAGTATATATTCTTTGCTGTTTTCATTGCATATATACATACTAAACGTTGTACAGAACACAGCGATAGTCATACTGAGTTGTTATGTACATTTTACAAAAAAATTAACTAGCTATTTGAGTTCGTGAACAGGACCATTTGCAAATTTAAAATAAAAGTTAATGTTTGGTGAAATAAGAATGACTTACAATAATAGTTTCACGACCAATGAATTTATTACTTCTTGCCAATTCCGTAATGATCAAAGGACTGGCTATGGTACTTGTCAAAATAGGCCGTGTCGTCAAATATGATGAAAAAGTAACATATTACATCTATGAATATAGTTAAGTTTTCCGATCGAATAGATTTATAGATAAGCATGGAAGTATGTAACTTACAATGTTTTGATTAATTATGTACCAAAATCAGTATAGTTTTTCTTTAATTAACATGAGTCAAACCATGCCCAAACCAAAATAATAAAGTAATCACGGCCTTTCACTTGTATGCATCAATCATTCCAAACTTTGGCATCAAAATCAAATGATATAAATTAAAATACAACATGACGTTAAAGGTGAAAATAACTGTTAAACACTAAGACCAGAGAACTCTTAGACAAATCAGTAAATGTAAGTTTCTCCTTTAGATGTCTTATTCATCTAAAGACAAAAGTTATTGCATGTGTATGTAAACATTATAATGTTTTAAAATATACATTGTTTATGTATGTTGAAGCCCGATGAAGACGTATGTATAAGGTTTATTCCAATTAATGTGTCAGCTTGTGCACTAATATTTTTTGTGCAAAAGTTTCATTTGTTTGTCGTGATAAACATATAATCATAATGTCAATCTGAGTTATGTACATTTGATATCCTGTTAAAAGTCATGATTATGCAATGTAAATAATTCTCTCTCCCTCATTGTAATTTTTGTAACTGATTATAACCGCGAAAATATCACTGACAGATGTTTAAACATGCTTATTGGAACTATGTGAAAATGTCACTGAAATATTCTAAAACCCGTTTAGCTTACAAATTTCCACATTATGTCAGATCTTTTTTCATTACATACATCACAGATATATCTTTTTGTTAAATTTTAGATTTCATTTAGTTCCAGTAATTTTACTCAATAATTAGCAATACATAACACGTCGCGATACGAGCAGGATATAACTTAATACGTCCATTGCAGATATTGCCTGTAAAATCGTTTAAAAGATTCACTTACATGTATACAAAGGAAGTTCTGAAACAATTTGAACACTACACTTACTGCCACATGTGTCATTTTGTTCTTGATATATGTGGTGATAAACAAAGTAAATGATGCTTCCTTCAACGACAATCACTGGGTTCTGATCACTCATGTCAATCCCAAGAACGTCAATTTCACGTTCTTTATGTTTGACGCATTTTGTTTTTTGTTTCTGTGTGTTTGTTTTGATTAAGCATTCATGTTTTTGATTTGATCTGTACTTAATTTTCCGTTGGATTAATTTTACGTTTGTGATTGAAGTCAGATGGGGGTTGTTTGAAGTACAGTAAATCAATTTATCAATAATTTGTTTGATGAATGTTACATTCCACTAATAATAACAATACTGAATGTTGATTTCAAGGAAGAACCTGTTGAAAATCCAAATGATACTGAGAATATTGAGGACGAGGTAAGAGGTGCATGTAATACTGAACTATCAACGCATGCATATCCTGGTTATGGACTATATACTGACTAAGTACTCTCCTGGTATATCTACCATAATCACTAAGTATTGCTTTCTACAAATATATGCACAATTTTGCATTGTCGATAATTCTTAGACTAGTTGTAGTTTAATTTCATTTTGAATAGATTTGTGCACCAAACAATTAAAAGCACTTGGAATCGTTTCTGTTCTTTTACTTTTATCGATCAATCTATTTGATAGCGAACAGTATTTTACGGTACCCCAAGGGCACCTCCAGTGGTAAGTTCTGTGTGATCCTTGCAGTCCCGACACACACAGACCAATCAACTAGTTTGCAAGATATCTGTATTGTATCTATACACCGTACAACTCTATTAACCACCGTGGCAGTGCTGTCCTAATACAAGTTTAACATCCTCTGTACACCTTTACTCACACTATATGCACATCATTTTGTGGCCTCAAGCACTTTCACAGCTTTTAAAAGAGATACTATTATATGTATATACTAACCTGTATACCTACATATGACTTTCCAACTACTTACATATCTATGAGCACTTTTGTTGTTATATATTTCTGCCAGCTATAATATATCCTTTACGTATTTACTGTTAATGAAATGTTAATACATTAACGAATTTTATTCATTTTGATTGACTGTTAAACAGTGATTGCTTAAAAGTTAAATAAAAATATAAAAAGTATTCTTTGATCGCCCTTTATTCTTAAAGGCATAGTTTAATATACTAAACGCACGTTTGAGTACTCAATTTGTTAAATATCGCGTTTGATTTGCCTCAATGGCCACAGCATGCTTTTCTGGAGTTTTGAGCCTATGCGACACGTGGTTAGTAATCGATTGTCATTGACAGTATTCAATGTCTTGAAACAGAAAAACATTGGTTCTTTAAATAAAGTTTTGATTGAGAGATGCCTCGTATGATTTAAAATTATCGTTTGCGTGCTATTGGATGGAATGTCTCAAAGCAATGTGGCAAGGCAGTTTTGAGTTCATATTAACACTGTAAATGCTTTATGGAGACGATATCAGCAAACTGGCACCGTTCGAGACCGCCCACGATCAGGACGCCCGCGTGTGACGTCACTTCGGCAATATACGTATATACGAACGTCACATTTGCGTAATCGATTCCAGTCGGCTTCTTCGACCGCTAGGAGCATCCCTGGTCATCGACGGATAAGTCCTCCTACCGTAAGGAACAGATTGTGAGAGACCAACATCCGTCCTCGACATCCTGCTATCCGTCCTGTTCTGCTCTGGCGTCACCGTGTTGTTAGCGTGTTGTAGGAGGCATCGTCGTTTCAATAAAAGAGATGTGGCGGATGGGCGGATGTTCTATTCACAGACGAGTCGAGATTTCATCTCGACAGCGTTGGAAGCACGCGTGAAGAAGAACGTTACATTGACGCCTGCGTTATTCAGCGCCGCCAATTCGGCAGTGGGAGCGTTAGGGTCTGGGTTGGAATTACAACACATGGAAGGACCTTTGGTGATAGTGGAGGGCAATTTAACCGGATACGTTACCGTGACGAGATTGTACGTCAGAACGTCATTGCATTCATTCACAATAACCAGCGTAATGTCATTCTGTAGCAGGACAACTCACGACGGCACCCCGCACGCGTTGTTAGCAGCAAAACGTAAATGTGTGACATTTGCCTGTAATGTCACCAGATTTATAGAACCTGTTTAGGATGAAATTGAATGTCGTCTACGTCAAGAGCCAAATCACCCCTTCTATGCTGGGTGTTTTGCGTTGTTCTTTATTGTGCATATGGCGGAACATTCCCCTTGCATTTCTGCATAATTTGATTCGTCCAATGCGTCGTAGGTGCGAAGAATGCATCGGTGCAAATGGCGGTCATACACGCTATTAAACTTGTGAAACTCTTTTCACCCCCTCACTTTCAGCGGCTGTGCATATCAACCAAAATAGACATAATCCGCGATTTGATGTTTGAATTGAATGACAATGCATTATATTAGATCATGATATGCATGATGCAACATAATATTTGGTATATGAATCTATAAATAAATTACTAAACTACACAGTTTCTTTTTTCCGCTAGTATAGATTCATTGGTAGAGTCGTCAGAGTACTCTGTGTGTGTCTGTGTGTGTGTGTGTGTGTGTGTGTGTGTGTGTGTGTGTGTGTGTGTGTGTGTGTGTGTGTGTGTATGTGTTTGTGCTATTCGTATAGTTGAGACTGCGTAAGTGACCCACTGTATATTAAAACTCCCTGTCTTATTTGACTTTATCTAGGTATTCCCATAAAATTAAATGGTAGTGAGTCCTGTCTTATGTGACCAAAATCTGCAAGTCTTTTCAATGTCGCTTTAGACATTCTCAACTGTATTTTGTATTTAAACTTTCTTTTTAGAAAATCAGATGGCATTTAATAAACAGACAAATCAGGATTTGAATTAATATATTATTTTTCTATAACCACATTGATTGTATAAAAAGTCCTCTTTTGATGTGATTCTGAATATTGCCCAAAACAAGAGTGTTATATGACAATGCCATACATTTTAAAACTAAAACTTGAGATCCAGCCGGCCATGTCTGAATAATAATCATTCCCAGGTATTATTCTCTTCCTTAACTTCTAACATATCAAATTATTTTGTACATAGTTTATTAGCATAATTCTAACAATATATATATATATATATATATATATATATATATATATATATATATATATATATATATATATATATATATATATATATATATATATATATATTCGCGGCATTATAGGAGGCAATTTCATCAGCAGTTGATGAAGGAGACGATGTGCTGCTGGAAGAAATACTGGCAGATCCAGATGTGGACTTGAATAAACCAAACTTGGTAACGTTGATTAAACTATACTTTTTGTGTGATGTTTATAATACTTCAATTTGTGTACGCTGTACCCCCATAGCGTTATAAAATGATGATGATGACAACGACGACGATGATGATCATGAAGACGACGACGGTGATGATGACGACGGCGGCGACGATGATGATGAGAGTTTAATATATAAGACCACAGTGATATGCTTTGTTTTGTTATCAGTGAAACTATTTGACTCTATTTTAATTCAAAAATTAAAATGAATAGTTGAATGTAGTGGAGGAATCTAACATATTAACAAACAACAGTATCGATATAAGGAATATTTAAGAGACAATTTAAATCATTGGAAAGATATTATTTTTCAGAGAGGACTTTTTCCTATACATTTAGCAGTTATGCGAGATGATCCCGAAGAAAGAAACAGATTCATTAAGCGTCTTATTCGAAGAGGTGCTGACGTCAACTCTAGAGCAATTCCGGTATGTGTTACTTTGTTGTTGCTTTTCTCAATATATCGTTCAATGTCTATTGTTTTCTTACTCTTGCCATTCTAAGTTATGACAGTTGCCTTGTGGTTAATCTACATAACACTTTTTAAATTTGTTCACTCACTCTCATGAGTTATATATGAATTGGATATCTTTAATTTTCATTGCTGGTTATTTTTACGCTTTTATGACACAATAAATATTCTTAAATTTGCCTTTAATCATTATATGATCATGAATGACATGTATACCCGTACTCCAGTTACTTAGCTTAAAATTTTCGCTTTCATTCTGAATTCGCCCTTCCATCTAAGGTCGAAAATGGCGAAAATCAAACCGAATCGAACATTCCCGGGCATACAGTGAACACAGAATACACATTAAAAGTTCAAACACAAACACAAGAGAATTATGTCATAAAAAATACTGCATCCTGTGATTCAAATCACCAATATTTGAACGCGCAGTTTTGTTTAATTTTAAAACTCGATGTAAAGGATTTCTACATTTGTATCTGTAATTTTACATCATTCGATATAATTATATTCGATAAATTGAATTTCTAGTTAAATGCTTGCAATTACATATACTAACTCTACTTTAAAATCATAATGTCTCTGTCGTATCAATTATATTAGCATCGAAGTCACAAAGAGGTAAAGTATACTCACAATTTATATTTAAGCTTATAGATCTCGCTTGCTTAGCTTTTTTCCGATTTCTTAAGCTGTCTAACGTTGTCTATCACATACGCTACAAATATGCATCATGTCTTATTGTTCAGTTATGTTATACGGGGCTGTAACAATTCTGTTTTACGTTCTACAAAAGTATTTTATTTATGCGTCACAATGTAGGTCTCAAATATATAGTTCAAATATATGGACAGTCAGTGTAGCCAAGTTTTTCCAGCACGTGGCATGTCTGCCGTGACGCGATTTGTCAGGATTAGGTATCATACAGGTATACCAAGGTAAAGTGGCACATCCGGGTTCTGTAAAAACCACAAAAATAGGAATATACAGGTAAAGTTGTTTATTGTTGTTTAACGTCACCCTCACAAATCTTTCACTCATATGGGGACGTCACCAAATGCCTGTTAAGGACTTCAAATTTTGACCTATGCTTGGCACTTACGGCCATTGAGCAGTGAGAGTTCTTTAACGTGCTGACACCTACTGTGACACGGGACTTCGGTTTTTACTGTTTCATCCGAAGTACAGGAAACCAACCTGAGGCCAAATGGACTCGACCCCATCCAGATCCAGAGCTACCTACGAGCGCCGCTATGTACAGGTAAAACATGACTCCATGTACTAAAATAGTTCTAACAGGTGTTGCCGAAAACAAGTCTTTCATTCCTGTTATGATTTATTTAAGACTTTTGTGATTGGAAACATGTGTCAATTTACCTTAATAGAGCTTTACATGGTATGACTAATCGCTCGGCGCATGTCAAGGAACACTCACTATCTGTATGTATTAAAGATGATTAGGTGTGATCCAGGTCCGAATCAGCACATACGTATTCAGATGCAAACACCAAAGCCATTGAGCTACAGAAAGTGGCATTAATAATGTAAATACTAACATAAAATTAAGTCGTATTAATATAGCCTGTTTATAGTTGCCGTTATTATTTCCTGTCGAATATTATTCTATAACCTCTGTTCTGCTAAATCTGACAAGCATTGTATTTTTTAGCTAGGACTTATTATTTTATGGGTTTATAATTCAAATTGGCATTAGCTGTTTTTCCCAAATTTTTTCTTTCATTTTTACTATTTAGATAGATATACAATAAAAAAGAGATATACAAAGGGATAAATTCCTATTAATTTTGTGAAAATTGCTTAAGAAAGCCAGTTTGGCAATTCACTTGCAATTGATTTATTCAACCTTACTATTTGTATATGCATACCACACTGGACTGACCTTATTTTCAGGTATTTAAGAATTTGTATGCCTGTGTACAGCTTTTATTTGTTATTGTACATCAATTACAAGTAGTAAAAGTAGAAAAAATCGAAATAATTTATTTTGGTAAACACAGTTCATGCTCCTTTCATTGTTCTTTTGTACATGCCATGTATTGTTTTGTGTTTCTGTTTATAATCTTCAAAAATATATTTATTACATAACACAACCCAGCTGTCCTATATAAATGGATCTGGTTTTTTGTAACTGAAAAAATTATGAAATATCATAGGAACCGACAGTATATCGAATTAGTGCACAATATTGATGTCGTCAACTTTATGATATTTTATTTTAAATGATATCACTATTTTACACTAACAAGCCACATTTGATGTAACTTTTTGTTTTTCTCTCTACATTTCAAACAAATCCACAATTTTTCAAAACATTCATGGAAAGTTATTACTGAATAAATATATACAATGAAACTCAAAATATCTGACAGTTTCATGATGCATTTGCTCATAATTTCAAAATAAAGCATTTTTAACTCAATTACTTTTGTCAAAATTCCTTATTCACATATAGTAAAAAGAGATTCTAAAATATGTGTGCTACAAATTCTTTTAGCGCTATAAATCGAAGCGGTAGAAATTTATGATAAAACACTATTTTAAATTCCAAAACATTTATGATCAAATTTAATAGAAAATGACTTCCGAATAGTCTTTTGAAAAAAATGTTGTTTTATACTAAATATATCGTGTATATAGATAAAATTTGAAAGTAGCATGAGTTTTGTAACGTCACTTAATATGTTGATTGTTTGACTTTTTACGGGCTTAATGTGACCAACAACATCAGTTGTCTGTTCAGCTACTTTGAAGGAATATTTCGTAAGCAAACTTCAAATTGAAGTAATACGTATTTAACATATATATTTTCCAATTTACCTGATAATGATATTGTCGTATCCATTTTGTAAGTCGCTGTCAAGTGTTTGTCTTGGCATTGTTCAAGATAATGTATCTTTTTGCGTATTTCCAGTCGCTGTCTATCACACGATCAAAATGTATTTCGAGCTAGCTGCGTACTGAATACTGAACGTTCATTTTATCGAACCTGCTTTATCTGTTTGTTGAAATAATAATAATAATAATAATAATAATAATAATAATAATAATAATAATAATAATGGTAGTAAAAGTGTTGAGAACTAGTAGATATTGATGTACTTTAATACATGAACTTCCGACAACTACGACATATTGTCTTGTAAAAGTTACATATGTATGACCTGAACCTAACAGTTTTACAAAATTGTATTCACCATATTTTAATATAGATAGTCCTACCATTACAGACCGCTCTTAGATAGGAATTTTTTAAAATTCGTATTTCTATTTTACTTGTACAATTATGAACTGACTCTTCAATAAAAGTAGTCAACCGGATACATACCATTTCTGGATTGCCCTTTATTTTTACAAGATATAGGTGATCAAGGTGATATGTTTACTTAGTATATATAAAATAATATCTTAGATAAGAGCATTTATTGTTAATTGGTATATTATATTTCAGAGTGGCAATACTGCACTCCATATGGCTACAGCTAGAGACCAGATGAGCACCGTAAAATTACTCCTAACTTTCAACCCGACATACTCCGTTCCTAATGACGTAAGTAAAAGGGAACCTGACCTGGATTTCTCGAAAAAAAACTTAAGTTTTTACTAAGGTTTATCTCAAAACTCCAAATTAAACTCTGCTTAGATTTTTTTAAGTTGCATTTTTCGAAACAAAATCTGTCATTTCTCAACTGAGTGAAACTATTTACTCTGGTGAGAGCAATTTTCCATTGCCCTAAACGGTCCTGTTGGAAATCCCCTATCTTCAAACGGGTAAAATACAACTAAATATTGTTTATTTTGGTCATAATGTCACCGCTTAATTTAAATTCCACCCTTTAAAAAAGTATGGACCTTAAAAATCACAGCTAGGCCTATCGATGTAGCGGTATTGAAGTATTTGTATAAGATTTATTTAAACTTTCAGTTGACGTCTGTTCATGGGGCGCTATCATATCACCCATACCGTGCCCCAAATTCTGTCACATTCACTACAGTGAATGGTTTCCTACAGGGTGATAACAGTATTAAAAAAACATTTGAAAGACGATTGAAAATCCTATCGTGACAAAGATTCTTTAACT